>CM060445.1:202301221-202901221 GCA_030545235.1 Helianthus tuberosus | reverse complement strand
GTTTAAAACGCATAGTATGTATTAAAACCATTTTCTCATATAAGACTTAATACCTACTGATGTTTTAAGAAAATTTTTATATTTTAACAGTGAGCAAAAGTTTTAAACTCAGATTCCCTATTTTAACCTTTAAAGCTATGTAAAATTACGAAATGCCCCTACGGTGCATAGTTTAGTTATAAAAGGTAAATTTCACCTATATACCATACCCTATTGTTATGACTTATAAAAATAAGTATTTTTACTAAATATATCAGACCTAAAACTCATATTTATAATTAAACTCTTTTATAAGCTTTAAAATGACCAAAATGCCCCTACGGGGCATAGTTTGAATTTAAATCCATTTTTGGGCATAATGGAAGGTATCCTACTGATATCACAACATATTTAAGGCATATTAACTTAGGAAACCTGTTCATGAATCATTTGGTTACCCGTTACGCATTATTCGCGTTCGGTGCGGTTTATGTAACTAGTTTGCATAAATTAGCCGAAACGGGTCAAACCTTATCATTTTTATCTCAAAATCCAGAATGTGTTTAGTTTACCCATATTATATAAGTATACAAACTTGTCGGGTCTAAACCACATTCTAATCCGGTCTTTGCTTAATAGTGCGTTTGGAACCGTATATCTTCTTTTAAAACTAACCGGTCTAAGTTTAGGCTTAATTAAGACCCGTTAGGAATCTAATAGGTTATTAAAAACCTTTATTCCAGATTAGGAGCCCGGTAAAAGCTACTTGCACTTGCTGATTGAATACGGTTGAGATAAATTTGAATATTTGCTCAGATAAATACTCTTAACTTATTTTCCCTATACGGGCTTGGGATACGGTATTATAATAATACCGCTTGGTCGGGTGTGTAGTCATTTAAATCGGATTGTGATTAATGTATTTACATAACTCGTTTTAATTTGTTTTATTTGGTATATGGCCCTTGGGGGGTTAATAACCATGTCCCGGATATCCTTTGCATCATTCATTAAAATGGCCACGACCTAAGCACGGGGTGTAGGCATACACCTGACAGTTGCATTATGTAAAAACTGGTAATCCACTTAAAGGAATCAACCTTGTGGGCATTATACCTGTGGCGTGTCAGTTAATCTTGTCCGGCTGTCACGGCCCCCGACCCACCCTGGACGGAATCGGGAGTCGCGAACAGCCCAGTGGTACCGGTGATTATTTTAAAAACATTGCAGCGGAAATTTCATCAGGACCGTGAGTTAGGAAAAATATCAGAGTTTAGAAAACACCGGATTTATTTATTAAATAGATGGGATAAACCCATGTTTTACAATGGTAGCTTTAATAAAGATAAATTTGATTACATAAAACAATATTTCTTAATTTGGTTTAATTAATAAAATAAGCCACTTCTTGATGCCTTTCAGTGCCGTATCCATCTTTTACTCCAATCTACTGTAATTACCTGAAACGCGTTTTAAAAAGGTTTTGTCAGCGGAAAATACTGAATGAATCATTCTATTTATGAAAACAACTCGGTTGTTATAATTAACAGTATTAAGAGAGATTACAATGTTTCAGATATCAAACCAACTACCCACAGTATTTGTCACTCGAACATCCATCGGTAGCCTCTTTGCCCGATGGTGTCTGTGACTATGGTCATATCACTCATTGGCTAACTCGTTGTCCAATAGTGACGGTTATCAAGTAATGTATACAAAACCCCACATACCGGCTGTAACTTGGTGATTACATAAACTTAATCACTGTAATTATAATCTTTGAAAATAACATACTTTTGTAAATAATTTTGATAAAAAGAGAATGACTCACCTATAATCATGCAGATTCATACGACCACAATTTAGTCTACAGACAAGCCTTGATATAGTGCAGATTTATACAGGCAGAGCTTAGCCTATTGATTTAGCCTTGTAACCACGTGCACACGAACTAGGTAGGTAACTTAATACAACATTTACGATAACTCACGAGATTAAAACCCTCACAACGAATGACAAAGTGCAATCACTTAAACATCCATCGGATTCACAACGAAGGACAGAGTTTTCCCCCAATTCGGGTGATACTCAAACATCCCGTCGGAATCACAACTAATGACAAAGGATAGCGCTTAAACATCCATTGGATAGTTTAGATCGATCGGACATTGAATCGTAGCAGCGATCGAGTTAATACCCTGTATCGTAGCAGCACCCCCTCTACTAATTAGTGATTCGTGTGTGTTTTTAGAGTATTTGGACGATATCTCAGCGTATATTTCGAGTTTGATCGTCGTTCAATCGCCAGAAATCAAGTCCCAATGTTCTGCTATTTATACTCGATTTTGACCTGGCTTACGGACCGTAAGACTCAACCCTTATGGTCCGTAAGGGTCATGTTTTCGCTATAGGGTGGCCACGTGTGGGAGTAGGCCTGCTGAGTCGACGAAACGTTTAAATTCGATTTTTATAATAACTTATAAGGATAATCGTTGAGTAGGGAATCCCCCCCCCCCCCCCTGAGTTTTAGGGGCCCTGATCCTGATTCTGATTGTTCTGAAATTTTTAGGGTTTGCGTAGAATCACTTGGGTGTCTCAATTAGGGTTTCCTTTTGGATAAAATAATAAAATAAATAAGACTTTTAATGAGGGTTGTTACACCGGCTCTTCTAACCGGCCCCGACGGACGACAAATAAGTAAAACTGTATACAAGATTATTTTTAAATAATTGTCCCAAGTTATAAAAGATATTTTGTGCCGTGTACATTCAAACTAATTTTAAGAGTAGTGACTGTTCACTGTCACTATTCATTAACTTGTTTTTTAATATATAAATAAATATATAATATAATATAATAAAATAATAATAATAATAATAATAATATATAATATATAGTTATTTTACGGTGATGGTGTTAAATGCCGTTTTTTGGGTTTATATTTTTAAGAGCGTCACCAATAAGGTGAATGTTCACGTTTTTCAAGCCTATATGACAAGTTCTTGTGTTTTTCCTTATTGTGAGTCTCATTTTTCTAGCTTATTTTTTGGATCCATTTTTCTGCAAGAGGATAGTGGGGCATGTGGCAGGTTGTGGGGCCAAATGGTGGGGGGTTGGTGATAGTTAAAATAAAAAACTTGATCTCTCTCATATAATATATATATATTTATAAGTGTTTTTGTGTTTTCTTATTGGGTGGGTATTTAATGTTTTTGAAGGGTGTGTTTTTTTGATGTGGCAGCTGACTGGACATGTTTTTAGGTGTTTTTAATGGTCCTGATGCTCTAATTATTATTTCTCTTTTCAAAATCCAAAGTAAAAGTTAGGGTTTTAAACAAACAAATATCCACATTCCACGCACAACAAACACCCAACACGCACAGACAGGGGCGGACCTATTAACAAACATCGGGTTCCCAGGAACCCATTCGGTTTTTAATTTTTAGTGCAAATATATATAACAAACTGAAAAGGAACCCATAAGTAAAATATATTGGGAATAAGGCTGTAAACGAACCAAACGTTCGGCGAACAGTACGTGAACCGTTCGGCGGGAAGTTCGTTTGTTTATTAAATGAACAAACATGAACAGAGGTCGTGTTCGTTCGTTTATGTTCGCGAACGTTCGGTAACGTGTCCCTTTGTGTTCGAACAAGAACTTTCGTTCGTTTAGTTAAATGAACAAACATGAACAGAGGTCGTGTTCGTTCGTTTATGTTCGTGAACGTTTGGTAACGTGTCCCTTTGTGTTCGATAGTTTATTAGTGTTTTTAGTTTTTATATCTATTTAAATACTTCAAAATTCCGAAAAATTAAATATTTAATAAGTTTTAGTGTATTACATATTATGTTCATGAAACGATTGTTTGTGTTCGTTTGTTTCCATTTGTGTTCATGAACATTAGTTTGTGCTCATTTGTGTTCGTCAACGTTCGTTTTTGTTCGTTGCCTAAAATTAACAAACAAACACAAACGAAGACGAACTAGTTCATTTACTTAACAAACGAACACGGACATAAAATCACGTTCGATAAGTGTTCGTGAACGGTTCGCGAACACATATATTTCTTAACAAACGAACACGAACAAGGTCTCGTTCGTGTTCGTTTGCAACCCTAATCGGGAAACAAAAAAGCTTTGGTTGCCCACTTGTTAGTCCGCATTATTATTTCGTTGACACCCGGGTTCGAATCCCGTTTGAGGCTATTCTTGAACTTTTTGTTTCGTTTTTTTCTATTTCTATTTTTTATTTTTTTCTTAAATGTAAAACCCATTAAGGTTACAACAAACAAACCTCACAAAAAACAACAGCAGCAGACTGACGAGGCGCCTCCACCCTCAGCGAACATCTCCGCTCGCTCCGGTCGTCCTCCTCCTCCGACAGCCGTCCTCCTCCACTCCAGCCGATATCCGTTCTCCTCCGGCCGTTCTTCACAGGTGTTTTAAGTTAACCCTTTGTGGCATAGATTTTTTGAGTTGAACAGATTGTTAAATAATGTCTTTTGGCATTATTTATTTTTTTATGTCATTTTTGAGTTCAACATATAGTTAGGGAAATTTCTAGTTCTACGATGAGTGCTTGTGTTACTCATTTTAATGCTGCTATACATATTGCTTAATGGTCCAATGGTGTAAATTGAAATTGATGATGCTTTACATCATTTTTGAAACAAACAGAGGAAATAATAATGCTTTGAGCTTGAATATATAAATCCTTGTTAACAAATATTGGTTAAGGTTGTTAGATCCTGTAAAATGTGTATGTATTGCTGTGAATCTAATATTCTTGTTGAGTACCCACTGGCAAAGCAAATAGGAAGATACTTCTTGCTTCTTTTCGTTCTATTGTGATTTTAGTTAAATTATAGGTATGGGGATAGGGAACGTACTATGAATGCTCTTAGTTACTGGGGACATTACATTAGGAAGGTTGGATGGATGGTGGGCTGATGGATATTTAGGGGGAATCCCTTATCATAAAAGGGAAAAAGTGCCTACAAATGATGTAGATTTTTCTAGTGTTTTTGGATAATTTAATGTGTGTAATAAGTTGAATGAAAATAAACCATCCCACCTTGTTTGAGCAAAACAAAGATACTAACTTAAAGGAAGCAAGTACAAACAGAACATAACAATCATATAGATTTGTCTATTATGTTTTGAACTTTACCCAACCGGAACCGTTGAACCGGCCCAAAAATTTTAATGTCCGGTCTATGAAATTGAAGCATCTAAAAATAGTGAACCCATTAGAAAAAATTCCTGGATCCGCCACTGCGCACAGAGTCACTGCCGCCCCCTCTAACAGGTAAACCTTCTTTTTTATAACTTCTGTTACTAAGGATTTGTACCTGGGTTTAGAATTCGTGTCTTAAAACTTGAATTTAGGATTATTGGAAAGAAAGGTAATTAGCGTTTTGCATAAGTTTATGGATTAATTTGAGTTTTGTTTAAGATAATAGTTTAAGTGAATACAGTTTATAGAATTGCATACGAATCTAAGCGTCTGTGTATCGGCTGTTCTGTACTAGACGTGAGAAATTAATCAGTATTCCCAACCCTGTGATCTATGAAAGTGAGCCATGGCCATATCATTTAACATAAGCTTTGAAAATATACAACACTTGATAAACACAATGACAACCTTTGTATTTAGAAATGTCAAACTAAAGGAGATTGATTATACATAGTATCTGCAGGTCAAAGAATCGTCTTCTAATGCCTTTTTAAAAACAAGTAATGGATCGTTTTAGTTTCCGATTTTTTTTTTTGTTTAGTTTACTTCTTTCCATGTATATATATTAGTCTTAGTTGGTTTTGCTTTTCGTTGTAACTGAAGTAGGTATCATAATATATCTGTTCATTTGGTTCCTCGGTGACCGACTCGAAAGTTCTAGCATTTGGCTGTGAAAAGTCTCAACACCAAAAAAAAGAAGACACCAGTGAAATAAATTCTGCAAGTTATAAATGGGTAAGGCTATTTTTTTTCATTTGTGTTGTTTATCATATATTGATTAGTATGGATAATACTTCTATTCTGTGACTTGCAGGTAACGATTCCGAAGATAAAACTCGCAGAGAGAGACGGAAAGAAACTCGATTGCAAAAAAAGAAGAAAAAGTTTGACTCGTGGGTTCAACATCATGTATGAAAATTTCTGCATGAACCTTAAGTTTTTCACTAATTCATTTTGATTAGGACGTGAAATATGACTTGTGTTTTGTTCCGACATGATTTTTGTTCTTGATTTATAACAATTTCAGAAATTAAAAAAGACAATGAGCAATCAGAAGGCAGAAAATATGCAGAAAAATACTCTAACCGCAGAAGAGAAGGAATCGATAAGTGGAGATTTAAATAAACCATCAAAAACTGAATTTGAAGAGTGTATGGAAACTCAGAATAATGGTATTTCTGCTGATACAGAAGGGGGAGAAGCTTCTAGAAACACTAGTTCTTCACATAACAAACATAAGAGGACAGTATCATCTAGAAACGATGACCAACTAAATATGTCTTTGGAACCGACGAGGAAAAAGAAAGCAAAATTTGAAAAATATATGGAACTAGAAAACAATGGTGTCACTTCTGCAAAGGAGGATCTTGCATTGGAAAGAAAACTTGCAAAAAAACTCAAAGTGAAAAATAGGAAATTAGGGGGAGATGAAGATGGACTCAACATGTTATTTGAAGGATTTGATTCTTTGGAGACCGAAGACATGGAAGAAGCTTCTATAAGAAACATTTCAAGGAATAAGAAGAGTTCAAAGAAGGATGCTGAGATTAAAAGCGATGATTTGGTTGAAGAACTTGAAACTGAACTTGCAACTGAATATGAAAATAATGATGCTCAAGCTTCGGTAATGGAAAAACATGCAAAGTATGTGCCACCTCAGCTAAGATCTATGTCCAGAAATGAATCGGAAGAATATTCACAAATTCGAAAACGTGTACGCGGTATGCAAAACTAGGGATTTTTTTATTGATATTGGTCTCACATTGTATTCCTGATGATACATTGAAAAGTGACAATTTCGCTTATAAATCTTGATTGGTTCCAGGCCTTTTAAATAGGTTGGGTGAATCGAATGTGGAAGGAATTACAGGGGAGATGTCTTCAATTTTCCAGGTAAGTTTTCCAATTTCCTATATTTCTTTTCTCCTGAACTCAGTTTTCAGAATTTTCCATGTGTTTATTCAGTGAACCATATTATAATCTCTATTCATTATAGAAGGGTAAATACTAAAGAAGAGAATTTTATTGTCTTGAAATGTAGGAGTAGGTTTTCTAATATGAAAGTAATGCTAATTTGCCTAATTGTATGTATTATGAAATGAGCGATGTCGTGTCATGATGCAATAAGTTAATAAGCTTTATATATCTGTACTGTTTTTCTATTATAACGTGAGGTTGTCAATTTCTTTCTTATTTACCATATAGTTAGTATGTTCCCATGTGAGATGTAGAGGTCTAAACCAGTAGTAAGTAGTTACATTTTTCTGGAACTCTTTTACATACAGTCTATTAGCTGCAGTGATGGTACTCAAATTATCAGTGAAGAAATTCTGAGATCATGCTCAAGCGGACCTCGTGGCAACGAACAGTTGAGTCCAGCTATTATACCTTATAAATGTTATTCATTCTTCTGTTTGGTATTCCTTTGACAAGATTACATTTGTGCCCTTGCAGATATGCTGCTGTTTTCGCAGCTTTAGTTTCTGGTTTGGCTTGCTTGGTTGGGATTGACTTTGGTGCAAAGCTGCTTGCTTCACTTGCAAAGTGTTTTGAGGTTCGTTGAATGATTTCGTTGTTTAAAAAATGAATTTTGAAGGTATCTTCATAAAGAATATGATTTTAATAGTTTTCCTATGTTTATATTAGGATGAGTATCAGAAGGAAGACAATCTTTCCTTGCGGAATTTGACTCTCCTTCTCTCTTATTTGTACATATTTGGAGTTTGCTCAAGGTTATTCACTTTCTTCTGAAATTTAACATTAGAGATAAATGCACTTTATATAATAGTTTGTTGTTTTCTCAATTTTTTTGTCTTTATAATACCATTTCAGTGATTTAATATATGATTTCATGATGATGCTGAGCTCACAGTTGACTGAGGTTGATGTTTCTACTATCTTGACAGTTCTAAATTGTAAGATTCTTAATACTTCATCGTTCTACATGTTTCTGTTGGAGATGGAAAATGGGCACATCATGTGTGTGGGTAATGAGCCAAATTACGGGCTGACATGAAAAATATGTTTTTGAAGTTAGCATGCTTAAGAGATGAAACATTACCCTTGCTGATATTGAATGGGTTGAAATTTACGCATCTATTTTTTCTTAATCATGAACGTACTATTAACTGAATTGTTGAAATTTACCAGTATGTTGATTTATAAGTAGTTGCTATATGCATTCATTAGGTTCTGGGATGAGATTGAGGAGTGACGATCCGGCCACCATGAAAAACTTTATTGTTAGCATCCAGAACAAGGTGACAGAACTCAAGACTATGTCTGGAGATAGCCAGGGAAACACTAGAAGTAAAAGAGTATGCATTTCATTGATTAATATATATGAGAAATAAAAGATATGCATGTGACTAAATCATCATTACCTTTTCCGATAGTTTTTGCTTCTCTTGTAACTTTGTTTGCTTCATGGGGGGCAGATGGAGTTCATGCTTGAAACCATATTTGACATCAAGAACAACAAAAAGAAAGCTAAAGAGGAATCCTTACAACATACTCGCATCAAGAAGTGGCTTCAAAAGGTCATTATAATATGCTATTTTTTTATACATCGTTATAATATATAACAGTTATAAAACAATAAAGAAATTTTTATCTCACTTCTGTTTCCTTTTTCTGACAGTTGAGGGTAGAAAGCATTTTAGTTCGGGGATTGAAATGGAGCAAGCTTCTTGACCCTGAGAAAAAAGGTCAATGGTGGTTATCTGGAGAGATGATGTCATCTACTACAAATGGTAGTACGATTGAAAATTATGCAAAAAAGATGGATAAAGAGAGCTCAGAAGCTCAAAAAATGCTTCAACTTGCTGCTGGACAGAGAATGAATACAGATGCAAGAAGGGCGATATTTTGTATAATTATGAGCGGGGAGGATTATATTGATGCATTTGAGAAATTGTTGCGGTTGGATTTGCAAGGGAAGCAGGTATCTATTCTTTTCTTATCTAATCGCAAAATGGCTAAACTTTTGCATTAGAAAAAAGGTGGGCATAAAAAATGAAATTACTCTTTTTGTTAAATGTAACAAAAATGGACGGGTTGGATGAGTAACAGACAATAGACTATGGTCAAGATATATATCTAGTTTTCAGTGCGCAGCGAAGCAAGTGGTGGTTAGGCTGACCCGATGACTTCTGTCCAAAAACTTTTTTAACTTCCATCTAAGTGTATATAGTGCATCGAATATTATTCTAATACTACATACTTTCATCACAAATCTGGTTTTAAATAAAATGGTCTTACGAGGTTTCATGCTTAGGTTTCATCGAGGGCTGTTTTAAGACAGTTAACTGCCGGTCAAAATATGATAGTTAAAACTTGGAACATGAACTTCAAAAATTAAAAGTCAAATAATACGAGTAATTCATTAAATTTGAACCTTAAAAATAAATAATATCTTTCTTATTGAGGTATATTATATATCATCAGTTTGTCATGATATTGCAGGATAGAGAGATCATGCGGGTCCTTGTGGAGTGCTGTCTGCAGGAAAAAGTATTCAACAAATATTATTGTGTTCTGGCTTCAAAGTTATGCAATCATGACAAGAATCACAAGTTCACATTACAGGTATTTCATTGGGCGGGTTGGATAATGGACTATTGTTACAAAAATATTTATACAGTTTTTAATAACACGATATATTTTTGTATTATTGTTCAGTTTTGTATATGGGACCAGTACACGGAATTAGAATCAATGCAGCTAATGAGATCAATGCACCTGGCAAAGTTTAAAGCAGAAGTGGTGTCCAGTTTTACACTTTCACTTGCAGTTTTAAAAAAAGCAGATCTACACGACACCACAAAACTCACTTCCAGAAAAATTATGCATTTTAAGATGTTTTTTGAGGCTGTTTTTGAGTATGCCGATAATGTTGTCTGGAATATATTCAAACGTATAGCGGGGGGTGGGTCCGGACAGTATGAAACCCTTAGAACCGGGATTAAGTTTTTCATCGAAAGGTATGTTTTGGGGAACGAAAAAAACAATTTGCAGGGAAATACAAAATTGCCAAGAAAGCCCTTAAGAGTGTTGAAGAAGAAGAAGACCCGTTTCTTTAAAAGGATCCATGGTGGGTGTAAGGAAATTTTGTAGTTAGAATTAAACTTCTCTTTTTATATGTTTTGATTGCTTCTGTGGACATATTTTCTTATTGTTGAGATATTATGAAGAAACTTATTTAATTGAACATAACGTGGATGTCAGCTACGGCTTTGTTTAAAAAATCTTACATATTTATTATTGTTGAAGCAATAGCTTACTTGAATCATCGTTTGACTTTTCATTATATATATTTATTGATTATTGCTATGGGTTATAATATGTTAGTTGAAAATGCATTATCATTGCTTGGGTTGTAACCAAGTGGTAAGAAGCAAAAACTTATTTGGAGAAGAAGTATGTTTTAATCTTGGGTAAGGTGTAATTTTAAAAGTTGTGTGGAGGGTGGTATACACCCCTCCCTACAGTTGAGATGTGCTTGGCACGTAGTCAAAAATCAACTTTTGTTGCTTGGCACGTAGTCAGAAAATCCACTTTTGTTGCTCTTCTAAATTACTGTTCATTTTTTTTTTTTTTTTTTTTTTTTTTTTTTTTTTTTGCATTTGATTGGTCACCACTCCCCTCCCTCTCTATACCGCCATCAGTTCATTATATTCCAAAAACCATTGCTTTTCACCACCATTTGTTTTGATTTTAAATGAGACAAAAGTCAAATTATAACTTCAAACAAGCAGTCAATACTAGATTATATAGGTTTAATGCTAGAAAGAATAGAGGCGTCTTCATAGTCGATTTTCTTTTAATTGTTCAATCTGCCAATGAAATTGTTGTTCTTTTTTTTGGTATCTACAAAGTATTTGCATCAAAATGGACTTATCACGATACCCTTTGCCCATCACCGTAGTGACATCAAATTTCAACTTGGGGTTGATATAAACATTTGTACATTGTTTATAAATTGGACTGCCATCCATCTGATGGTGCATCATGTCCCTTACATTATAATGAATATTTCATATAACTAGTTGATTTTCCGCCCGTGCGTTGCGGCGGGGACCTAATGACTGCAAAACGCGTGTCAGCAACGACAAGCAGATACCGAATATCAAAACATAAATAAAAATGACGTGGTAAGGATAGTCACTCGGTTCTAAAAAAACAATTTTAAATAACCTAATATATAATAATATGACCCACACGTCCTACATGTTGGAAACTCGGTTGTTTTCAATTCAGTTATTACGGTGCTAACACGTTAAAATATGGATACCGGTAACGGCACCGAAAGTACCAATCCGGAAAATAATCAAATTTAGGTACCGGCACCGAAAATGCTCGGTACAATACGGTATGGTATTTGAAGGTAAAAATCAATAAATACAAGTAAGATGCTAGACCGGTGTCGAACCGAAAGTAACGATTCTGAAAACGCCAAAAGGTGGGCACCAAATTAGTACCGAAAATGATTTGGTATACTAAATTTGGTACCGATACGATACCGGTTTGATTACAGGATTTGATACGATTTGCTCATCAATAATCTAAATATCCAAGTTAATTTTACATGCTACAATTCACTCATTACAGAAAAAGACAAAAGAGAGCAAAATAAATTGTTGTGTACATAAAACCTCATTCAAACGAAATACAGCTTACTTACTGTCATGGTTGTAGAAATCGGCCTAGGCGGCCGATTAATCGGCGCCTAGGCGCTAGGCGGTCATCTACTGCCTAATTTTGAGCTAGGCGGTCAATTAATCGGTCATGGTCAAAAATCGGTCAAAATCGTTTCTAGGCGGTCAAAATCGGTCCTAGGCGGTCAAAATCGGATTAATCGGACAATATTAGTCGGTCAAAATTGATCAAAATCGGTCCTAGGCGGTCAAAATTGGTAAATCGAACCATACTATCTGAAACTTGAAGTATTTATGTGAATTTTGAAGTATTATTTTTATATTATTGGGTATATATATATAATTTTGAAAAAATACATATAAAAATCCCATTCCGATTAATCCCTAGGCTGTACCTCACCGCCCGACTAGCGCCTAGCGCCTTCTACAACATTGCTTACTGTATGTATGAAAAGTAATCTAAACGGGGCAATTACTTGCATTGCTACGTTGCTACAGGATTTGATGAGCTCGGTACCAACCGGTACCGAAAATACCGTTACCGAAATCCCCAAAAGTGGGTACCAGTACCGAATATACCTGGTACGGTACGGTACCGGTCGATACTGGAATGACACCGGTATTTGAGGGTAAAACCGGTGAATACCGGAGCCGAAACGGTACCGAAAATACACCCGGTTTGGTAAATTTGATACAGGTACCGGTACCTAATAGCATTTACTCATAATTCTCTTTTTAATATATAGGTAATTTTACTGTTCATTCAATTCTCTTTTTAATATATAGGTAATAAAGTGTGCATTTTTTATACTAACACACCATTTATACAAAAGAAACATCCACGTAACGATGCTTACATAAAGTTTAAAATATTCAAACTATGTTTATCAAAGTTTTACAAAAGTGTTTGGTAACAAAAGAGACTAATATATATAGATGCGGAAGCTTCATTTGTATGCGTGTTCGGTTCTCCCGTAAGCTTGATCGTCATCCGAAAGTTCGCAGAAGTTACCTAACATCAAAACCATCATAAACGTTAGTTTTGAGAGTTTATAATACGTTTAAACCTGCCCGTAAGCCAAAAACAAACAAACAACAAACTTTAACCAGCTTATTAAGCCGTCGCGGGGCGCGACCGGCTTGTTGGATGTTCTTCACGGGGCGCGATGGCCCGTGGCGGGCTGCGACCGAAGCCCTTTTCTCCGTCGCGGGGAGCGAGGGTCTAATTCTCACAGAAAGTTTCGAAATTTAATGCTGCACATTTCCAGCAAAACATATTTTCACCAAAATGACCATAACTCTCTAAGTTTTGATCCGATTTACGTCTCGTTTCTTCCTATGTGATCGTAATTCGTTCCTCCATAGTATGGAGTAAAAATCCGATATCTGGATTAACAAAATTCATAACTTTAATCTATCGGTTTTATATTTATTTCCAATTTATTTGACCCGTTCAGATTTTTAAACAACAAACTTGGTTTATTAGTTCAAATTTGTATGAAATTAATATCTATGAATATTTCTAACTTTCCGGGGCTTTATCCGTAAAATTTATGCGCCCGGTACCTATATGTATGTCGTTTATTTGACCCGTTCAACTATAACTAGTTGAACGAACTTAACACGAATCCCTTATATGAATTGCGCATCTTTTAGTCATACTCAACTCCTGAGTTTTTGACTTTTAACCTGCTTTTCTTATTCTCGGATAATGCATATAAACACTTTCTACCCATAACCAGGTAGTATTTCGGAGTCATTAACTATGCAACCTTCCCGGTTTACATCACGACTCATATTTGACCCATTTGGTCTTTTTAGCAATGTCCATCGCTTTTATATAACCAAAGTTTCATTACTTTAGTTATTTTAACCCGTTTGGTTTATTAGCGAAGTCCATCGCTTTCATACTACCAAACCTTCATCATTCGAGTCATTTTGACCCGAGTGAAATCCATCACTTTTACATTATAACTTATCGCTAGACTCTAGTTAATCCGTTCGGTTTATTCATACGGAATCCTCCGTTTTAGTATCAACCGAACTTCATAACATTTCATTTGGGGTAAATTACACTTTTCGTCCTTTATGTTTGTAGCGGGTTGCAATGGATGACCTTTAACTTCAAAAATTACAGTTACAATCCTTTATTTAGAAAACTCATTACACCTTTCGTCCTTTAAGACTAACCAGGTTAAAACTTTAAGTTAAATCCATTCAGTTAAGGGTATCATGGTCATTTCATGCTTTTATTTAAATTTTTCTTAATAAATGTTCAATGTACGTTGTTTTTTATACTCGGTGTAATGATTTGGTGTTTGATTGGAATGTTTTTAATGTTATTAGAGGGTAACCGATATGGAATCAAAATGTTTAATTTCGCATGTTATGATTCCAACAAATCGCATGTGACGAAAGGCATAACATGCTGTTTTCGCATGGTATGATACCATAAATCGCATGTGGTTTTCATTATATATAAAACATGGAATCAAAATGTTTAATTTCGCATGTTATGAGTCCAACAAATCGCATGTCATGAAAGTCATAACATGCTGGTTTCGCATAGTATGGTACCATAAATCACGTGTAGTTTTCATTATATATAAAACATGCTGGATTAGCAGTTCTTAATAAATATTTTTTTTACTCTTTTATTTAATTTTGTAGATGAAAGGCTTTATATTCCGGAGGTTGAAGCATCAGCTATACCTGTGGATGGCATGCAATTTACTTATATCGAACAAGCTTACGTGTTTTACCAAACATTTGCCATGTTATCTGGTTTTTCTGTCCGCAAAGGTGGTGAAAACAGTAGTGGTGGAATAATTAAGACTAAATATTTTGTGTGCTCGAAAGAGGGACATAAGCCATTGTTTATTGACAATGCTTATTTGAAGTCTAGAAAGCCATACAAAACAAGGAAAAGAGGAACCATTAGAACCAGGTGCAAAGCGCAACTTATGCTTGGTTCGGTGGATGGGATATCATTTACAGTCAAGATGTTTGTTGATGGTTATAATCATACGCTTGTGTGTCCTGAAGATCTTCATCTGCTACCAGCTTACAGGAATTTGCCAGAAGTCCAGGAAGAAATGATATGGGAATTAGGTACTCTAAACCTTTACCCGGTGAAAGATTTTCATATAATGAGAAAACGATATGGTGGTTTTGAGAAAGTTGGCGCCACTGTCGATGATTGCAAAAATTTTAGAGCTCGAATTAATAGCTATATAGGAGAATATGATGCAGACATGGTGATCAATAGGCTGGCCGATAAAAAAGAATATTTAGTGGATTTTTTTGTTTGAATATTCTGTTGACGAGAACAAACGGTTAACCGGTTTGTTCTGGGCGGATGAGTTATGCAAGCGTAACTTCATGGAGTTCGGGGATGTAATATCGTTTGATGCTACTTTCAAAACAAATAAGTAAGTGTTACATGAATGTCAATTTTAATATTTCGCATGTTGTATGAATTCATAAACTGGTAAATCGCTTGTTACTAAAACATGAAAGTTAGGAGTTCAATATATCGCACATTAACTGAGTATGTAAAGTTTGTATGCGAAGTGTTCTTTTTTGCAATAATTTTTATTTTCCTGGTGTGTAGGTATAAGATGGTGTTTGTACCGTTTACTAGGATAGACAACCATTGTCGAAATGTAACCTTTGGAGCCGGGTTGTTAGCATCGGAGAGTATTTAATCTTATAAATGGCTTCTCAATTCATTTGTAAAGTCATTTGGATGTCAGCTACAGGTTGTAGTTATAGACCAGGACCCAGTGATGAAACAGGATATCGAGAGTGTTTTTACTATCAACAGACATCAGTGTTGTAAAAGTCGCTAGGCGGTCCCTAGTCGGCCGACTGGGGAGTTGGGAGTACTCGGAGAGTACTCGGGGAGTACGCGGACATGGTAAATATAAAGAAAATTAATTGTTATATATTATTTATGTGTTAAAATAAGCATAATTCATGTCAACTGGGTATAATTTAAAATGAAACATGTTTAAAGTTCAAATATTCTGAATACAAGGCCGAGTAGTCCGAGTACAAGGCCGAGTAGTCCGAGTACAAGGCCGAGTAGGCCGATTTTGACCGAGTTTGACCGATTAAAAGTCAACAAACCATGTTGACCGCCTAGACCGACTAGGCCGACTAGGCTCCGACTAGGCCGACTAGGCGCCGACTAGGACCGAGTACTCCCGAGGCCGACTAGTTGAGACCGCCTAGGAGGAAGTCGCCAAGGTGGAGGTCCGAGGACCGAGTACTCGGCCGAGGAATCCGACTTTTGCAACACTGTATAAGAACAATGCAAGTAAAAGACGCAAAACACGAGAACAATAATGGCTGAACACACGACTGGCTCATTAAATGCTCCCAAGAGCCGGCGGCTCAGCGTGGGCTTCTCTGTAAGAAGATAAGGTCACGATGCTTAATCGAGAAGTAAACATTTACGGCAAAGATCTTAAGATCCTGCCAAGGAGACATGTTAGAGACAACTACCCGGATAAACCGAATATCCGAGAAAGGGACTTTCCTTAGATGTCGGGTCAAACAGTGATATAAGCAAGGGCAACAAACATCCGACTCTTGGGTGTGGGTTCGGGAGAGAACGTGGGGAGCCGATGTGGAGGGCTTCCCCGACGGGGAACACCGTCCCCCCCCCCCTTCCCTGGTCTCATCTTCGGTGCAATCATAGCGATTTTTTACACTTCGTACTCTAGATGGTCGTGTGGCCGAGTATACGTCTCAAAGTCTGTCCCTTGTCCCTTGGGCTACAATTTCGCGTTATTCCTTAATCATGGCTCTAGCTTCGATGATATTTTATTGTCTAGATTCGATCAACGTTTGCATCCTCGCTTCCTTCATTGACGTGTACGCTTCTATTTTCTCGCCTACTCCTCCACTTTGGCTTTGACGAACCGGGTATCTTGACGTGTACCCTCCTTCTCGGATGTGTTGGACTAACTTCCTCGTTCAAGTCCGGCACCGACTTGTCGGTCATCCTATAATCTTCGGACGCACCAAAGTTAGCCGAATCCTATAATTTTCTCTTGTTTGAACTTCCACCGGATTCTTCGTTCAACAAAAAGATTTGACTCCATTTTGCGAAATCTTTAACTACTTTCCACGCCACAACGTGCGTGAAAGCTTGTTTGTTTTTATCTCGATAATCTTGAAGCGCCTTTTCCGTAAGTCCATAACATCCAAATCGTTGCACCTGCTTTCACGTAGGTGAGATCATATAGGGTTAAAATAAAAATAATATTTAATTAAAATTAAATATAAATAAAAATATATAACGGGTGTAATTAAAAATAAGAGTTAAATGCAATTTTAGTACCTGTAGTTTGGATCATTTTGTCAGTTTAGTCCAAAGGTTTCATTTTTTGCATGTAGGTCCAAAAAGGTTCACCGTTGTCATTATAGTCCACTAGGTTAACTTTATCCATTATTTCTGTTAACGAGAAAGGCAATTCGATCATTTTATATGGTTGAATTGCACTTCTAGTTAACAGAATTACATATAAAATGACCGAATTGCCCTTCTCGTTAACAAAAATAATGGATGAAATTAACCCAACGGACTAAAATGGCAACGGTGAAACTTTTTTGAACCCACAGGCAAAAAATAAAACCCTTGGACTAAACTGGCAAAATAGCCCAAACCACAGAGACTAAAATGACATTTAACTCTAAAAATAAATATAAATTGTACCACTTGAATGAAAAAACCGTTGAACCAATTCACTTTTTCAACATCGACAACATAGGAATGTTTTGTATATTATATATGATTTGATCACTAGCTACTACCCCCAAGCCCTATGTAGTGTTTTCGAACGACTTTCCACAAATGATCGGAGTGTCGCGCTCCAGTCAAAGATAAGATTTATAAGCCCTAATTACCCTTAACAAATAGCTAGTGGTAGCAAGGGGTCGAACCACGAAGAGTATGTGCTTTGCGAAGATTGAATTAAAATAAATGTCACAATTTATGAAGCTTGCTAAAATATTTTTGTAGTTTTTGTTTGTTGAAAAGATGTTGAACAAAATTAACTAAATGGATTGGATTGATGATCTACTAGGAATTAGCAAATGCAAGGAATGTAATTGATTGTTTAAACAAGATAAAGAAAACAAGGCTCACACCCGGTTCGGTAATTGCAATCCTAGGGTTCTTACACGTTTTAAATTTGATTCACTAAAATATGTTATTAACGGATTTCTATCATCAAAGCTTAGGTGCCAATTGCTATCAACGCATATTACGGACCACAATGCACTTCGTTACTTTGGACAAGTAAAACCTTTTGAATGACAAGGCATAATTGCACAAACTTGTTTCGCAAAGTCAAATTTCATAACTCATTCGACAATTCACAAATATAGTTCAAATGCAAGACAATTATCAATCAATTCAAATACAATTCAAGTTGTCACAAAATCAAGCTAATAACATTGTTCAAACCCTAGACTTACAATAACCTACACCGGGGTGAAACCTCCAAGAATTTAGCCGCTCATGGTGAACGAGACTTGATCAACGGATGCTTGGAACTCGAATTGGATCATCTTGAAGCTTGTGGGGGATGAATGATGAAAGTTGATGTTTGGATGAAGGATGTTGGTGGAAAGAAAGATGAGTGGATGATTAGGGTTTTTGTGATGGATGATGATGGTGAAGTTGATGATGATTCGGGTGATGATGGATGGAATAGATGGATTGGAAGTGAAGGAGTGAAGTGGTGGTGAGAATAGGCTCTAAGAACTCAATTCAAACTCTCAAGAATGTGTAACTCCCGAATTCAATGGCTCAAGAACCGTTTAAACTCATCAAAAGATCAAGAAAACACAAGTTTTGCGACTGAACAAACCGGAGCCCGTCGCTGACTAGGGGGACCCCGTCGGCGACTGGCTCTCCTGATGCTGTTTTTCTCCGACGCCTTGTTTTCTTGGATACGCACATTTTTGGCCGACGGGCTTTTCTAAAGGGCGTCGCCGACGACCTCCCCAACTTCCATTTTCTGTTTTTCGCTCCTTGAGTTCCCGTGTGACCCGTAACGCGTCCCGGTGGTCCGTTTTTCGCTCCGGTGACCCGAAGGCTCCCGAAAAGCTCCTTAAACTTTGTTAAACCTGCAAAACACAAATTTAATTAAAAGTAGGCCATTTGAGATTAAAAGTCAAGTAAAAACCCAAACTTAAACACAAACGAGCACCGTTATTCGACCACGTATCACATCCCCACACTTGCCTTTTGCTTGCCCTCAAGCAAATCTGTTTTTCACTTTCACGTGGGTCGAACAAAGAATACACTCCCCATTCCCGAGACGAAGGTTAAGGTCAATTGTATAAAAAGTAGTTATCCAAGATTAACCCGCCCTTGAAACCAATAACTCATGCACATCCCTCACAATGTTCTCTCCACTCGGTTTAAAAATTGGCTAATTTTCATAATGTATTATCATTTTCAAAAAGTAATCGCTCAAAACCGATTAGAGCATGTACCCGCATAGGCTTGCAACTCAATCATTCTCCACCACCGAACACGAATACCAATCACACGTCATAAGGTCTTTGTAAGGGTTGTAACGGGGCTAGGCTAAGGGTAGGAAATATGATATTTTAAAGTGGCTAAGGTGATGAAAAGTTTGATTTTTATTACAAATGACTACTCTAAATAAAACTAAACTATACGTCAACTTCGAGGCAATGATTTTCACCTTTTATTCAACAACTAGAAACACATATTTTTGTTCTTTTCTCAATGATTTTCTACTCTTTTTCGCAACATTTTCTGATTTGATTTTTTTTTCAAGGCATAAATATATGCAAACAAACAATTCACAACTATACAAACTTGACTCCTATAATCGAATTTTCATCACACGGGTTTAAAAGAAAAATGTTTAAGGTTATGGGCTAAAGGGTGGTTAAACGAAAGGATTAGGCTCAAAATTGGCTACTAAGAGATAATTTTTGGGTAAGGATATATAAATGGTGTAAAAGGAAAAGGTTTACCTAATGCCTTAATCATTCTTGTGCTTGTATTCGGTCTATGGTCTGAAACGTATCAAAAGTTGCAAGTTCTATAATACATGACTAATGGTCCACTCAAACAAAGAAACATAAATATGTAATTCTATCATGTAAAAGTGGCTCAAAACCTCACATATATAAAGTGTAACACCCGTTCTTATAAATTAAGGTTTAACGTATCATTTACGAAAAACAGTCATGTAATTAAGATTACATATGCATTGGAAATTACGGGATTATAAAAACTTTTTACAATTTAAAAAGTATACGACATATCATGTGTACGTTCGTCGTTTAACATAATAACGATGCATAGTGCGGAAGCTTATTTCGTGATCGTGTTCGGTTCTTGCTCGCCGCTTGATCGTCCTCCGGTGCTAAAATTTAACTGAAACTCATAAAACATGAGTTGGATTAGTCCTACGTAGCTTAAAACGTATTAAAACAGGTTCGCAACGCAAAATAACTTAAAATAATAATTTTTCGCAAAACTGGCTCGTGCTCGCGTAGCGCCACTGCCAGTCGCGCTACGCCACGGCCTTATTCCACCAGAATGTTGCAGCTGGTTGCTGCATATTCCCAGCACGATCTGATTTCACGGAAACGGCCATAACTTCTTCGTTATTGATCCGTTTTACCCGATTCTTTTTCCTACGCGTCCGTAATTTAATCCTCCATCTCATGGAGTTAAAATCCTACATCCAACATAAGAAATTTTGAGGCTTCTAAGCCCTCGACTCGTTACCTTTTTACCGAATTTTAACCCGTTTATGCATTTTATCAAACAAACGTATTTATTTGATTCCTATATCTCACACACTTCTTCAAATTAATGTTACCTGCTATATTAGGTTCTAATCATAGGTTCATTACACCATTTAAACCCGTTTTCGCTCGTATGCTTATTTTGACCCGTTAAGGGTATTTAAGCGCTTTCGAGCCTAAAATCGCTTTCGATTACTTCTAGCACTTCATCACCACATTTCTTATCCTATAATCTACCACCACAACTGAGTTTATGGCGGGTTTAATGTGGTGATCAATATAAGCCAAATTTTACCTCTCGAACCATTATTTTACGGCAAAAACTCAAATAGTGCCATTTGGCTATTATAATACCTCTTTTAGTTTCTATACTTATTCTAAGTATTTACCTAGTCATAAAACTTGTTTCCAAACAACCTTTAAGGGTCGTTTGTTCCATTTAGCCTACAAGGGCGTTTTGGTCGATTTTAGTCCTTTTATGACGAAGGACTCTCCCTCAAATTATTCGACCAAAATAGCACTTTAACTACAACATAATTATGCGTACCTGGCCCAGATCAACAAGTAGACCCAGTTTATACCTCGTTTTCATTATCACACCATCAATGATGACGCAACTATCCGATTTGCTAATCG
The DNA here is from genome assembly GCA_030545235.1 of Helianthus tuberosus. Lineage (NCBI taxonomy): Eukaryota > Viridiplantae > Streptophyta > Magnoliopsida > Asterales > Asteraceae > Helianthus > Helianthus tuberosus. Next base: position 202,879,903 of record CM060445.1, on the reverse strand, counting down.
GTCCTGTTAACATAAGACTTGACGACCACATTAGTTGATATTGTCAAATGGTGTTATCACCACCATTTGACCCGTTTGGACTATATGCCCAACATTATCTATTTAAATCAAAAACACCGTTTTTGATTTCCAATTCATACATCATCCCATCCCGGATTTTATAACCATACCCTTTTTTTTCTTTTACACTCTTTTCTTACAGTTTCAACCCATTTCGGCTTACGCCATGGGTATCCTTTTAACCATGATTTACATAAGTCGACACTTGACAAATTCCCAAATTTCCAATATTATTGTTTTCACGTTTACAACGTATCGAATAAACGAGTATTCTACATAAGTGTGTAAATTACACTTACCTTGCATCCGAATTACGCTTTTCTTTTCTCACTTGCTTCGATCGACCCGCTTTCACCCCAAGCTTCCACCTAGCTTGTTACGCGTCAAACTATCATCATCGTTTTCAAGGTGGTTAGTTTAATCATAATTTAATACGATTATTCCACCTTACGCATTTCATATCAAAAATTACCATTTATCGTATTATAGGCCAGTTTGACTTTATAAAAGTCAAATGCCCATTAGTATACTAATTGCATATTCGAGTTCATCAACTAGTTTTAGCAGTCTTTAATTACCCGGTATGCGTTATCTTTAGACCACCATTTTAACCAAAGTTCTAACCGCGTTTTGCCACATTTAGAACTCTTTTTAATCACATTTTGCATAATAGCCAAAACATCACAATTAGGTGTTTTAACTACAAAAATTCTAGTTTCGAGCCTTCTTTGACGCATTTCAACAAACACTTTAAGGGCAGAATTTTACATGTTTATTTATCAAGTCTCTAGCTTACCTCTTAGTCCTAATTTCACATAAATCAACCTTCTTACAAGGTTGTTGGATCCTATAATTCTGAAGTCACTTCACAATTGTCAAATTACACTAGAATATCACCCAATTTCCTAGTGTTTATTAAAATCTACATAACCCACTAATCACCTACAATGGTGATCATGGATTTTACTAAAATCTCACATGATTTCAACTTGTATTAGTCTAGGGTTTGTTCCTAGACACTATAGTTGTTCCTAAATCATCATAAGACACACATGCAACCATAATTTCAGATTTTCCCAATTTCATGAGAATTTCAAGTTGAGAGTTTTCATCAAATTTTACATACCTTGTAATCCTCTTGTGATGAGGATCAATAATCTATGCTCAATTTTCGTTTTGGACCAAATTTGCACCTCCAATTTGAGAGTTTTAGTGAGGATTTTGGGGTTTGAAGAAACCCAGGTCGCCTCCTGCTTCTTTGTACGACCAGACATCCCCAAATGGGGTGTTTGGTTTTTGTTTTAATTAAATTAGCAACATAAGTTTCAATTTTAACATCTTTAACCCCTCCATTTTCCTTAGTTCATAATTTAAGTGTTTTAACCCACTCATAAGTCACTATCTAACTAGGTTAGAATTATTCCTAGTTAGCTTAGTAGGTTCGGGAAGTCGTAACCCGTTTTACTTTAAGTCCCGTTAAATCGGGCCTTTCATCTTCCTATTTTCTTGAAAGCTCTTATTCACTTTTAAATAAATATTAGGATTATTCAATTTATTCCTAATATTTGCCGGTTTACTTTTACCACTAACGGTACTTTCCCCGTCTTTAGTATTAACGGGGTTTAATTACCAAACCCGTTTTCGGGGTGTTACAAGTCTACCCCCCTTAAAGAGGTTTCGTCCTCGAAACCTTTTCTTACATAGTTCATTGTGTTCTAAACTCAATGCGTTGACCTGAGTAATCTCTTAAGCATTATTCATACTTTAACCAATTGTTAGTATTACCAGAAAAATTATGGTAATATCTTTTTGGTTACTGAACCTCTACGTACGTCATACGACGTAATGTAACTTGAAATAACGTAATTCTGTTATTTCTACTAGTTTAGTTAACTTAGCGATTTCCATCGCTTTTATATATTGTCGAACTCTTGGTGAATCTGTTACCTTGACCCGTTTAAAGGTCTTTAGTGAAATAATTTCTTTTGTTTTCAGATTTATTTATTCGGTTCAGTTATACCGAATCCACCGCTTATAAGCAAACCAATTTTTATTGATTTGTATTACTGGCCTTAACCGGTCTTATTAACTAGACTTATTAGTCCCGTTACTCTTCACCGCTCGCTTGGTTATAATGTGATTTTACTTCACATTACATTTCCTAACCATGATCGTGTCACATCGTGTTTAGTTTGTATCAACCTTTCATTTTCGAAAATATCACTTTTCGAATATATCGTCTTGCGCCTATCAGTGTCAAGACTTGTATCTTTCATGCTTACTATTTAAATTCCTATCAGAATTTATGTTTGTAAAAACGTTATTTCTTACTAAAACCGAAGTTTTAGTTTTAGGATCTTCTCTTAACTTTTGTCAATTATCCATACCAGGATATTGACAGTCCATGATTTATTCTTTTACAGTCTTAGTTTTATGCGGGGATTCTCAACCGATTCCCTCGCTTTATGTAATTAACCCGTAGGTTTTTATCACTTAGCCTTATGGGCTATTTTGATTAGACTTTCACCTCTTTAGGGCGAAGTCCTTATAACTTCTTTCTAATCATGACCCGTGGGTCATTTTAGTCCCGTAGATCTTTCATTTGTTTATAACCCTAAAGGTTATGTTGATCCCGTAGATCACTCCTTACTCATGTCATTCTTAAAATACATGTTTGGTGTCAAGGCACCCTGTTTTTGTTCGAAAAATCGTTTGGTTTCAAGCTTAGGTCCCGTTAACCTTAATTGTAGTTTCATGGCTATAATTGTTTTCTTTCGGTCAATTTTCCGATTTTATGACTTCTCACGTCATTTATGCGTCAGTTCTTCTTATGCTTACTATTATTTGATTTGCATATATTCTTATTTGGTTATATCCCATTACCGGGCTCATTATTCTCTTGCATTTAACGCTACATTTATCTGGCTAGCGCTCATTTGTGCCATTCGGCGTTATATTGTATTCAACCTGTTTGACCTATTAATGTGAAATCCATCACTTATAAACAATCAACTTTATTCTTTATTCAACCCATTCGACTTCGAATAGTTGAACATATTTACTCACATTTTCTATATACGAGATTTTATAGTCATAATTCGTAATCCAAGTCCTTTGATTTTTCAACCCGCGTTCACGTCTCTTGGTTTACGCATGTGTTTAATTCTTACCCATCAACCGGGTGTTTTACCGAAGTCGTTATTATTGCAACCCTCCTGGTATGCATTAGGACCTCGCTTCATTTTTATATTCCGACTTTGTCCTTAAGTTTGACGTTTTACAAAAACGACCCGTTAAGGGACATATTTGCATTTTCCGGGTTCGAGTGTAAGTACACCCCCTCCCAATGCATATCTTAATCATTTCACATGTTTTGCATTCTTCGGGTTCGGGTGTAAGTACACCCCCTCCCAATACTTGTCTAAATCATTTTACATGCTTGCGTTTTCTGGGTTCGAGTGTAAGTACACTCCCTCCCAATACTTGTCTAAATCATTTTACATGCTTGCGTTTTCTGGGTTCGAGTGTAAGTACACTCCCTCCCAATACTTATCTAAATCATTTTACATGCTTCTTTGTCCCTTCACTCGGGCTCATTATCCTAATGTAATACGCTTCCGTCACTCGGTTGTGCGTTTACATTGTTATCAAATATTTTGCTTATCTGCTTCATTTGGGTACTTTTTAATTAGTCCCATTCACCCCGCCCTTACTACATCGGATGTAAACGTGTCCGCCATAAGAAGTTCATGGTATCATATGCCACCACTTACTTGGCCAGAGTAAGCGATTAACACATGACACACATGACCTTTTTATAGTTTTCACATCACACCCTATGTAAGTAACGCCTCTATTTGTTTCTCTTGGAAACAATATCCCGAATACATTTTCTATTCGGGTTTTTTCCAAGTTTTTAATCTACACATGCAACTTTCAATTTCTACTTATTTGTTGCATATTGCTATTTGTGCGATTATTTAAAATGTGCACCTGGTAATGTTTGCCCCGACGGGCGTTCCTTGCCATTAACCTTGTTCGCAGTCGTTACGCGATTTAGTCCTCAGTGAGCATGCTCCTCTTGTCATACTTCGGACCGTTCCATGATCATATCCACAATTCGTTTGACTCTCGTCGTCTTCAAACGCGAGTGTCCTTCAATTAAAACATTCACAAAAGTTAGTAACGTCAACTTCAATAATCGTCCGTATTATAATACAAGGCTTTTTTTTTACTATACGCGTCAACGCGCGTATTTTCGTCAACTATATCAATCATTTTAATTGGGGTAACGTGTATCACACGATAGCCCTATGTGTTGTTTACAACACTTTAGCATGCTAAACTATTAACATTCATATACTTACCGGATTTGCGATCAAGCCTCGAACCGAACACCAATCTTTATTAAGAGCATAAGGTTTAAGTCCAAGCATAGTTTTCCCACCATACTTGAATCTCTTAAACCAAGGCTCTGATACCAACTTGTAACACCCGTTCTTATAAATTAAGGTTTAACGTATCATTTACGAAAAACAGTCATGTAATTAAGATTACATATGCATTGGAAATTACGGGATTATAAAAACTTTTTACAATTTAAAAAGTATACGACATATCATGTGTACGTTCGTCGTTTAACATAATAACGATGCATAGTGTGGAAGCTTATTTCGTGATCATGTTCGGTTCTTGCTCGTCGCTTGATCGTCCTCCGGTGCTAAAATTTACCTGAAACTCATAAAACATGAGTTGGATTAGTCCTACGTAGCTTAAAACGTATTAAAACGGGTTCGCAACGCAAAATAACTTAAAATAATAATTTTTCGCAAAACTGGCTCGTTCTCGCGTAGCGCCACTGCCAGTCGCGCTACGCCACGGCCTTATTCCACCAGAATGTTGCAGCTGGTTGCTGCATATTCCCAGCACGATCTGATTTCACGGAAACGACCATAACTTCTTCGTTATTGATCCGTTTTACCCGATTCTTTTTCCTACGCGTCTGTAATTTAATCCTCCATCTCATGGAGTTAAAATCCTACATCCAACATAAGAAATTTTGAGGCTTCTAAGCCCTCGACTCGTTACCTTTTTACCGAATTTTAACCCGTTTATGCATTTTATCAAACAAACGTATTTATTTGATTCCTATATCTCACACACTTCTTCAAATTAATGTTACCTACTATATTAGGTTCTAATCATAGGTTCATTACACCATTTAAACCCGTTTTCGCTCGTATGCTTATTTTGACCCGTTAAGGGTATTTAAGCGCTTTCTAGCCTAAAATCGCTTTCGATTACTTCTAGCACTTCATCACCACATTTCTTATCCTATAATCTACCACCACAACTGAGTTTATGGCGGGTTTAATGTGGTGATCAATATAAGCCAAATTTTACCTCTCGAACCATTATTTTACGGCAAAAACTCAAATAGTGCCATTTGGCTATTATAATACCTCTTTTAGTTTCTATACTTATTCTAAGTATTTACCTAGTCATAAAACTTGTTTCCAAACAACCTTTAAGGTTCGTTTGTTCCATTTAGCCTACAAGGGCGTTTTGGTCGATTTTAGTCCTTTTATGACGAAGGACTCTCCCTCAAATTATTCGTCCAAAATAGCACTTTAACTACAACATAATTATGCGTACCTGGCCCAGATTAACAAGTAGACCCAGTTTATACCTCGTTTTCATTATCACACCATCAATGATGACGCAACTATCCGATTTGCTAATCGGTCCTGTTAATATAAGACTTGACGACCACATTAGTTGATATTGTCAAATGGTGTTATCACCACCATTTGACCCGTTTGGACTATATGCCCAACATTATCTATTTAAATCAAAAACACCGTTTTTGATTTCCAATTCATACATCATCCCATCCCGGATTTTATAACCATACCCTTTTTTTTCTTTTACACTCTTTTCTTACAGTTTCAACCCATTTCGGCTTACGCCATGGGTATCCTTTTAACCATGATTTACATAAGTCGACACTTGACAAATTCCCAAATTTCCAATATTATTGTTTTCACGTTTACAACGTATCGAATAAACGAGTATTCTACGTAAGTGTGTAAATTACACTTACCTTGTATCCGAATTACGCTTTTCTTTTCTCACTTGCTTCGATCGACCCGCTTTCACCCCAAGCTTCCACCTATCTTGTTACGCGTCAAACTATCATCATCGTTTTCAAGGTGGTTAGTTTAATCATAATTTAATACGATTATTCCACCTTACGCATTTCATATCAAAAATTACCATTTATCGTATTATAGGCCAGTTTGACTTTATAAAAGTCAAATGCCCATTAGTATACTAATTGCATATTCGAGTTCATCAACTAGTTTTAGCAGTCTTTAATTACCCGGTATGCGTTATCTTTAGACCACCATTTTAACCAAAGTTCTAACCGCGTTTTGCCACATTTAGAACTCTTTTTAATCACATTTTGCATAATAGCCAAAACATCACAATTAGGTGTTTTAACTACAAAAATTCTAGTTTCGAGCCTTCTTTGACGCATTTCAACAAACACTTTAAGGGCAGAATTTTACATGTTTATTTATCAAGTCTCTAGCTTACCTCTTAGTCCTAATTTCACATAAATCAACCTTCTTACAAGGTTGTTGGATCCTATAATTCTGAAGTCACTTCACAATTGTCAAATTACACTAGAATATCACCCAATTTCCTAGTGTTTATTAAAATCTACATAACCCACTAATCACCTACAATGGTGATCATGGATTTTACTAAAATCTCACATGATTTCAACTTGTATTTGTCTAGGGTTTGTTCCTAGACACTATAGTTGTTCCTAAATCATCATAAGACACACATGCAACCATAATTTTAGATTTTCCCAATTTCATGAGAATTTCAAGTTGAGAGTTTTCATCAAATTTTACATACCTTGTAATCCTCTTGTGATGAGGATCAATAATCTATGCTCAATTTTCGTTTTGGACCAGATTTGCACCTCCAATTTGAGAGTTTTAGTGAGGATTTTGGGGTTTGAAGAAACCCAGGTCGCCTCCTGCTTCTTTGTACGACCAGACATCCCCAAATGGGGTGTTTGGTTTTTGTTTTAATTAAATTAGCAACATAAGTTTCAATTTTAACATCTTTAACCCCTCCATTTTCCTTAGTTCATAATTTAAGTGTTTTAACCCACTCATAAGTCACTATCTAACTAGGTTAGAATTATTCCTAGTTAGCTTAGTAGGTTCGGGAAGTCGTAACCCGTTTTACTTTAAGTCCCGTTAAATCGGGCCTTTCATCTTCCTATTTTCTTGAAAGCTCTTATTCACTTTTAAATAAATATTAGGATTATTCAATTTATTCCTAATATTTGCCGGTTTACTTTTACCACTAACGGTACTTTCCCCGTCTTTAGTATTAACGGGGTTTAATTACCAAACCCGTTTTCGGGGTGTTACATAAAGGGTATGGTATGTGACATGCATAATGTGCTAGTTTCTTAGGCGGATTATTCCCAAATAATCACCCGCTAAATACCTGTCATGCTATTAATTTGAACTTGACCATGACAAAAGACCAAATGGGTTGTGCCATCCCTCGTTGACTTAGTTACTTGTGCTTTAAGATCGCTTTCGAAACAATACATTTTTGAATTTTTTTTGAAATTTTCCCCATCCCCACACTTGAGGTAAACATTGTCCTCAATGTGTAGTGTTTAAACGAACGGGTCAAAATCGAAAAACTTTTACTACTCCCCCATCCCCACACTTGAGGTAAACATTGTCCTCAATGTGTAAGAACTAGAGTTTTAAAACGCACAAGGGATGTGACACGGCTAATTCCCAAAAATTTCACCCCGGAAAATAAAATACAATTACAATCCACTTATTACTAACTAAGAATCAAGGTAAAAGGAAACGCATGCACCTGATTTTTATCCATAGATGCTCATGTCTTCTTCTCTTCACAAAAACGGTCGTCCCTCAAACACAATGTACCTACAAATCTTAACCCTTGTGTAGAAGCATGCTTCTCACAACCATTGAAATTTGTTAGCTACTTAGTTCTACCATTTTTATGAAAGTGTTACCAAGTCATGCGTTAATTTACCTTGATTTATGTGGAAAATTAATTTACAACAACAACAGTCCTAACTCACTTTCGTATGAATCACGGTTGCATTTAGCTTATGCTACAAGCCCTTTTAAACCACCCGATTGCTCGGGAGGACGAGTAGGTCTCGTGAGGGTTATATAGGGAACACACTCACAACGTTCATTTAACTACTAAAACGAAATAACAAATTATACAACAACAACAACAACAAAACTACAGAGAAAAACTGAAACTAATTGTGACAGAAAATATACAACAACAATTAACTTACCACCTCATGGTGGTCGAATGGCGTGCTTGCCGCCAACGAACTCCTCGAAATCACCCACCGGTGATTCATACCATTTGTTTCCAAACGGTCCAAACTTCCTCACCTCCTCTTCCTTCTTCTTTTCTAGAGGTGACTTCTTCACCTTCTTTCTCTTGACCGTCTTCTTCTTAGTTTCTCCAAACCCACCAACCATAGCACATACCTTTTTGTTTGGATTCATGTCCTTTTTAGGACACTTATCCTCACCGAGTGGGTTAGTAAAATTTGGAAAAACATTTAAATTTAATTCCTGGTCCCCAAACTTCATGCTTACCATTCCCGTTGCATAATTTATTATGGCATTAGTAGTTGCCAGGAACGGTCTACCAAGTATGACTACCGGTTGGGTGTCCTTAACACACCCAACATAGTCTACTACCAAAAAGTCAACTGGGTAGTAGCAAACATCTACCTTAACAATCACATCCTCCACCATCCCCCTTGGATGCGTGGGAGTTTGATTGGCCAATACCACGGGAGTATCAAATTTTTTTAATGGACCAAATCGTATTGGTCATACAAACTCCTGGGTAAAATGCTCTCACAAGCTCCAAGATCGAGTAACGCCCTCTCAATTTTAAATGTTTCAATTTGAATTGGAATAAGAGGATCTCCTGGATCTTGAGCTTTTTGGGGGAGCGCACTTGATAAAACGACACTAACATGAGAAATCAAATCAACCGCTTAGGGTAATTTGTTGTGTCATTTTTCAACGCTCAACTCTTTCAAACATTCCACATGAGCCGGATCTTTTTTAATGTCATCAAGCAACGGCAAATTAATTTTTGCTTGTTTAAAAATTTCCCACCTCTCGTCCTTTGGTGGGCACCGTTCTTCAAGCTTTGATGCATTAATCGAGTTAATTTGATTTAAACAATTTTCACAAAAAGAATATTTATTCATTTTTTCAATTTTAATTTGTGAAATCGTTTCTTGTTCATTTTTACTTTCCGACTCATCACTTGTATTTTTCACTACACCATCAACGCATTGTGGTGGTGGAATGTTTTCAACACTACTACAAACCTCATCATTTGAAAGAAGACTTACAGCGCTAATGTGCACATTCCTCACATTGCCCGTGCTTGAACTTTGATGCTTCGGGTGTAGTGTCACTTGGAAGCTTCCCCATGCTTCCCCGCATTTGAGCCACCTCTTCCGCTAATTGGCCCACTTGCTTTGCTAACGCTTCATGTGACTTGTCCCGAATTTCGTTCTCCTTCTTGGACTCTTGCATCATTGAAAGCATTGCATCCATTTTGGCACTCAAATCACCACCACCTCCTTGATTATTCGTCGACCCATGGCCATCTTGATTGTAACCTCGTTGGCGAGTTTGGTGCGAATACCCACCTTGATTTCCCGATTGGAAATTCAGATTCATTTGGTTGGAGGCATTACCATGCCTAAAGTTAGGATGGTTCCTCAACCCGGGGTGGTAAGTGTTGGAGTTCATGTCGTATTGCCTTCGGTCCCCATACACCTGATTCACCTCCGCGGTGGCTTGACAATTCTCGGTCTGGTGACCAATGTCTCCGCATTCACTTCTCTTTTCTTCATGTGAGCCAACTCCCGCTCTAACGTTTCGATCCGATCCTTGGAATTCGCATCACAATCGGGCCAAGACCTTGAGGTGGGGTGCTTTTTGGCTCGATCGGCCGACTCTTTCGCTTTTGACCTTTTACTCATCCTTTCGAGGAACTCCCAATCATTATCCTCATGATTGCTCAACAAAGTTCCATTACTAGTCGACTCAAGGTGGTTCCATGTCTCATCATCCAAACCCCTTACGAAGCATTTGACCAACTCCCATTTTTCAATTTGATGATGAGGGCATTTCCGAATCAATTCCTTGTATCGAGTGTAGGCTTCATGTACGGTTCACTCGAAAGTTGGCGAAAAGACCGAATTTCATCTCTAGCATCGTCGGTCTTCGCCATTGAGTAGTATTCGTCAAGAAAAACTTGTTGAATTTCAGCTCATGTGCGAATACTACCCGCTGGAAGTGTGAGAAACCACTGTTTCGCCTTATCCTTCAAAGAAAATTGAAATAACCGAAGCTTTACCTCTTCCAACGCAAAATCATGCCTCCAATAGTACTACATATGGCCGAAAACTCTGCCAAATGAGTAAAAGGTTCATCATTGGTCCTCCCATTGAAGTGGGAAAGGATGTTGATGTAATGAGGCCTACAATCAAACATTCTTCTCTCGCACACAATCGGTGAATCATTTTCGGTGACCACCGGCGTAAAACGGTCATTAACGCCCCTTGGAGGTTGTTGATGACGACGTGGACCATCAACTTCTTGCTCTCTTGGTATTCGATTATCTCTTCGATTACCCCCATGATATCCACCTTGATTTCCACCTTGGTTACCTCCGCCCACAAAACGAGGAATCCGGTTATGATTCACATTATTATTGTTGTTGTAGAACCCATCATTCTGGTTCCTTTGATTGTTGTTTTGTGGGTTTCGGTTGTTTCCGTACCCGTCATTTCTTACATTCTCATACCCGTAATTGTTATCCCCCACGAAATTGGCATTTTGATAGCCAAATTCATCGTCGTCGAACCCTCTAGCATTGTAGACATTCCCCCGGTTCACATACCCCCAACCGTCATCATCGACCCGATCATCATAGTTACCCCCATCATCCGAGTATTCCAAGTGAATACTCACATGTTCCGGCGATTGGTAACCGGGAACACTAAACGACTCATCATCGGGGATAGCGTTTCTCAAATCGTCTATGTTAAAGAATGGGTCTTCATTCGCGGGATTGCCATGATCTCGGTTGCCTCTACGGTCGGAATTAACATTCCGGTCATCAAGGTTATTGGGTAAGGAGTTATGTCGGTGAAGGTTTTGTTGTTGGGGTGTTATTTTGGTGTTGTTGGGATTTTGGTTTCGGAAAGGTGGTGTGGGTGGTCTAGAGTTGTTATTACCACTCGGTTGCTCTTGAGGTATAGGTTGGACATTTTGGGCGGGGTTGAAGTTTCCTCAGGTTTGGAATTGGTTTTGATTGTGGTTTGGGTAATTGAGGTTTTGGTTGGAATTTTGGTTTGCCATTGAATCGGATTCAATGGATGGTGTAAATTATGGTGTTTGGGTGACTTGGTTAGAAACAAGGGTTGCTTCTAACCGGCTTGCTAGATTCCTTCTTGCGACTCTTTCAATTTCCGGTTCGTAGACTAATGGTGAAGTCCTCCCGGAAATCCTTGTATGCATGCACTACCTGTAATCTGCACAAGTAACACAACCCGCGTAACAAGGAAAAAGACAAAGTACAAAAAGAAACTAAACAAATTAAACAGATAATCACGCAAATTCAAACAATAATCTAAACACAAAGCGCACGCACTCCCCGGCAACGGCGCCAAAATTTAATCGGAATGTCACGCTCCGATCAAAGATAAGATTTGTAAGCCCTAATTACCCTTAACAAATAGCTAGTGGTAGCAAGAGGTCGAACCACGAAGAGTATGTGGTTTGCGAATGGATTCGATTGAATTAAAATAAATGTCACAATTTATGAAGCTTGCTAAAATATTTTTGTAGTTTTTGTTTGTTGAAAAGATGTTGAACAAAATTAACTAAATGGATTGGATTGATGATCTACTAGGAATTAGCAAATGCAAGGAATGTAATTGATTGTTTAAACAAGATAAAGAAAAAAAGGCTCACACCCGGTTCGGTAATTGCAATCCAAGGGTTCTTACATGTTTTAAATTTGATTCACTCAAATATGTTATTAACGGATTTCTATCATCAAAGCTTAGGTGCCAATTGCTATCAACGCATATCACGGACCACAATCACTTCGTTACTTTGGACAAGTAAAATCTTTTGAATGACAAGGCATAATTGCACAAACTTGTTTTGCAAAGTCAAATTTCATAACTCCTACGACAATTCACAAATATAGTTCAAATGCAAGACAATTATCAATCAATTCAAATACAATTCAAGTTGTCACAAATCAAGCTAATAACATTGTTCAAACCCTAGACTTACAATAACCTACACCGGGGTGAAACCTCCAAGAATTTAGCCGCTCATGGTGAACGAGACTTGATCAACGAATGCTTGGAACTCGAATTGGATCATCTTGAAGCTTGTGGGGGGATGAATGATGAAAGTTGATGTTTGGATAAAGGATGTTGGTGGAAAGAAAGATGAGTGGATGATTAGGGTTTTTGTGATGGATGATGATGGTGAAGTTGATGATGATTCGGGTGATGATGGATGGAATAGATGGATTGGAAGTGAAGAAGTGAAGTGGTGGTGAGAATAGGCTCCAAGAACTCAATTCAAACTCTCAAGAATGTGTAACTCCCAACTTCAATGGCTCAAGAACCGTTTAAACTCATCAAAAGATCAAGAAAACACAAGTTTTGAGACTGAACAAACGGGAGCCCGTCGCCAACTAGGGGGGCCCCGTCGGCGACTGGCTCTCCTGATGTTGTTTTTCTCCGACGCCATATTTTCCTGGATACGCACATTTTTGGCCGACAGGCTTTTCTAAAGGGCGTCGCCGACGAGCTCCCCAACTTCCATTTTCTGTTTTTCGCTCCTTGAGTTCCCGTGTGACCCGTAACGCGTCCCGGTGGTCCGTTTTTCGCTCCGGTGACCCGTAAGGCTCCCGAAAAGCTCCTTAAACTTTTTCAAACCTACAAAACACAAATTTAATTAAAATTAGGCCATTTGAGATTAAAATTCAAGTAAAAACCCAAACTTAAATACAAACGAGCACCGTTATTCGACCACGTATCACATCCCCACACTTATCTTTTGCTTGCCCTCAAGCAAATCTGTTTTTGCACTAATTTACATATAATATATGTATGTATATAAAATTGTGTGTGTGAGGGGGATATGTGGCGGCACATAGGGCTGCCAAAATTCTCTTGATTCTTTCAATGAGACACTTGTAGCCATTAGGGAAAGCATGGTGATGATTAAGACTTGTACATGCTTCCATATTCTTGCATAATTCCAAGAAACACATTCAAAATCATTCTCTCTCTCTCTCTCTCTCTCTCTCTCTCTCTCTCTTGAACACTCACGGCCAAACACCCCCTATTACACTACCATTTTCATTTTTAAACTCAAATCTTGAAGAATCATGTCCATTTCAAAGCAATTTCAAGCTTACATGAAGGTTTAGAAGTGATTTCAAGGAGGTTTGAGCAAGAACAAGGCTTCACATCATAATAAATCTTAAAACCCACTAAAAATCTTGAAGGTATAACATATTTCCTTTTAAATCTTGTTCTTGATTCATAGTGATAAAAATGATAGTGAAAGTTTCTCTGGTTCTTGAATCTAACCACTAACTTGAAAACTAAAAACAAATGGGTTTTTGAATGAAATAAAAATGGGTGTATGCATATATGTATGTATGGCCGTGTATGTGTGCTTGTGTGTGTATATGTTGTATTTTGATTTTTGTTGAAAGATTTCTTAATTTATTTGATTTCTTGAAAAGTAGGATGCATGAGGGAATCATTATATGATATGAAAGAATGTTCTAAAAGTAAATCTAAGATTTGAAAGTGATATGTTGAAAAGAAAATTTTTGGAGGTATATGTGTGTATGTATTTCGTATATATGTATGTATATATGTATGCATGCATGTAAAAGTTGTCAAATAATCTTAAATGTGAACATATATGATGATATGAAGACATGAAATGATTATATGAGTATGATTTAATAAAAATCAGTTTTAATCAGATTATAAACACTAAAATAGAATTATTTTGAAGTGTTTAATGATATATAACTTTGACATAATGTTTACTAGCCTTGCATGTTGTACTTAGTGCTTTAGGAGTTGTAAAATACGTGAAATCGCATGATTTATGTGACTTACACAAAAACTGCACTAATCTGATTATAACCACTATTTTAATCATTAAATAACATGTATTGTGTTAAAATATCTAGTCATTCCGAGTTGGGATGCTTATAGTAACGTTTAACGCAAAACTATGCGTTAAAATGGTCAAAAATCGGCTTTTTGAAGGATTTTTATGAAACTGATCTAGATCAGTAAGTACACTGACATTTTTAGTTTAAAAATAAGTATTTTAACAAACTTTAAGTTTACTTGGTGTTTGGTTGGTAATACGTGACTTCCGACGCCCGAAAACGTTACCGAATCGCTAAAATACGCATTTTCAATGAACATTAGTATGGGTAATTTTTGGGTGAACCTTATGTGTTAAGATGTGTTATTTGATTTAAATATGTGAATGTGAAAATATGTTAAGTTTTAACATGATATTGGAAATTTAGATTATGCATGTATACTTGTGCGTTTTATGTGATTGAAACGGTAAAAATCACGTTGAATGTGTAACTTGTTTGTCGAACATGAAATTTGATACATATAAGATATTTTATGTATACTTGCCTTAAAAATGACAAAATAGACAAGTTAATGAAATTACACGTGTTTCGATAATAATTTATGTGAACGTTTATGTATATATATTACGACGCGCAAATCGTAGATATATTACGTATAAACGTGAGTGTTAATGGATTTATATGATAACGGTCACCAAAAAAATCGTTCAACGCAAATTATTAAAAACACACACACACACACACATATATATATATATATAGAGAGAGAGAGAGAAAGTATAATGTACAAAACGCCTTAACGTACATTAACGTACGCGACAACATATATAACTTGCGTGATTTTTTTGATCAACTTTAACGTGCGTGATTTGTATCCCGTGCGTGATTATAGGGCTCCCATGCGTGATTTTGTACCCCCATGCGTGATTATCCCACAACCAACTGATCCATGCGTTATTAAGCCCTGATCTGATGGTTATGCATGTCGCGTACGTGAAGTACGATAAGGCGTTTTGTATGTTAACCCCTCTCTCTCTCTCTATATATATATATATATATATATATATATCTATATATGAACTCATATATATATTAACGTGCCAACATAATAAAAAACGATAACTTTTCGAGAAAATCTCAAAGTTATGTGACAATTCTAAGAGACGGAGAAACTTAGGATTTTTGTGATATATATTGATTTAAAAATCGTTCATACATAAAATAGGACGTGTAGAAATCAATCTCTGGGATTGCGCTATTTAAAAATACACATCCAAAGGTGAGTGTCACTAAACCCCTCTTTTTACTTCTTTGTATATGTTTTTGGGGTAGAACACGCCAAAAAGGGTTTAATAATGTTTTTGGATTAAAACATACCTTTAATATAAATTATATATTTTCGTTGAAAATATATGGAGTTTGATAAATTATACGTTTCGAGATAAAACGTTTTTGATGAATATATGTTTGGGGGAAATCAACCGTATAGTTGGAACGAATTTGCTTGATCTCAAGAGAGTAAGTATCAGCATAGGCTTACATTTCGGTGGGGATTTCAGGGGATTCGTACAACAATCGTATATTAAATTTGTCATATTAGTAGGATATATATATTGTACATGAGGCAGGCATCATATATGGTCTAAATATTGACCATGCACCATTGATGTCCTTTAATCATTTAAGTATTGCATGCGATGAATTGTTGGTAGATCTATGTAACACCTCGTAAAATCACGTCCAATGAAGTGTTGACACGTGTAATAAACCCTAATAAAGTCAAACCTTGAATTTAAGGGACTAATTTTTCGAAAAATCGAAAAACATTGATTATGAAAGAACTGGAAGTATTAACATACTTAAAATAAGTTTCTAAATAACCTTTTACGGTTTTATATTCACAAATGAGCCACTTGATGATCGAGTGTAGCCGTTTGCGTAATTAATTGAAAGTTTGCGCAATAAAGGGTTAAAAGTGTCAACATGTTAATTCTTACCTCTGAGTGACCTTTTAACAAATCGAGAGCTTCATGATATTTTATTATACTCTTGGGAATGCCAACTATTGGCCATCTAAGGTTTTTATGCCTATAAGTAAAGTTACGCGCAACTTTGCAAGTTAGAGGGGCTAAAAGTGTCAATATGTTTAATTATACCTCTGAATGACCTTTTAGCGAACCAGAAGCATCGTGATGTTTAATAATACTTTCAAGAATGTCTAATATGAATTAGATGAGGCTTCAATACTATTAAATGATGAGATGCGCAAGTTTGCGCAATAAAGGGACCTAAAGCGTCAACTTTTGAATCTACACCTTTCGGTGACCATTTAAGCGAACGAGAGTGTAGTAATATTTAAGTATATGCTTGGGAATGCCCATTATGGGCCATGGAAGGCTTGGATATCATTAAACAACGGTTCGCGCTACTTTGCGCAATTAAAGGACTAATTGCGTCAAACTGCAAAAGTATGTCGATTCGTAGGGTATCGAACCTTCTGGAAAATGACCATGAGTTAATCATACCCAAATTATCCTTTATATAGCTTAGATATAGGCTTAGAGGTGTTTGGTGCGCAAAAATAAACTTTTAAGTCATGCAGGGACTAAAAGTGTCAAAAAGTGCACAAGTTTACATTTTCGCACATATCTTGCGATCTGAATATATCCGGACACCCAAAAATTTATGTAAGCACTAAAATATTTTATTTTAATGTTTGGCTTGATAAAAAAATTCCATTCGTCGCGTCGTTTGGATCGTTTTTCGCGTCCATCCGTGTTTCGTCGTAATTAGCCGAACAATGTGACCGTACGACCAAACAAACCGACATCCGGCATATTTTTGAGCATTTTTCATGTTTCTTATACTTAGGAATCATTGTAGAGCCTTGAAAATGGTTTAACGGGTGTTAGAAGTGCCAAAAACTCATCTATGCAAGTGCAGGGGCAAAACATGTCAACAGTTGAAACTTTGTTTTGCTGACCAGGTCCTTACGGACCGTATACACTGGACCTTACGGTCCGTAAACATATGCCAAATACGAATTTTTGCTTGGTCACTACTTTATTCCATTCTCATCCAACTACTCTATTCCATTCTCATCCAATCAAAACCGAATCCTTGGGCTTCAAGACAATTATACAGCTGTCCTAACAGGTGTAGTGATCTGATTAACCCTTCAAACACTTGTCTCAATCCTAATCATGTCCAAAAACTATAAATAGGATGAGAACCCAACACTTTCATTTGTTTATTTCATCCCATCTTGCTATCTTCTCATTTCTGGAGGAATCCTGAGCATTTGGAACTTCCTTGGAGTTCTTCTCAGTAATAAGGACCCATTTGTAAGTGTCCTTAACCTCCAAATTTCAGCTTTGATTAGTTTAATGGTTAAAAGTCAAACTTATCATAGTTAAGGTTTGAATTAGTGATTAATCACTAATGGTCCAGTCATTAGTCGAATTAAGAGTAGTTATAAGTTGGTAATTGTGTAGGTAATAAACCCCTAAGAGGGCACCTACAGATTATCACCCTAGCTTGGTCAAATGTCGGGTCAAATCTAATAATAAAAAGTCAACAGGAAGCTATTTTGAAAATAAATTCATAATTACCAATGTAGAAACTATGGAACCTTTTTTAATACTTATATAACTTGGTAATTAATGTAAGAACACGTTAAGCATGTTCAACCCGACAATTTCAAGTTTAGGATCGGTTCACAACCGAAAGTCGCAAAAGTTGACTATTGCTTTGACTTTCAGTTCTGACCCGAATTAGCTTAGTTTGATTATGTCTTAGGGTTCCTTTGTGACCATGTTATATGTCAGTATAACTCTCTGAGGTTATACAACTTGGATCCTTAGTTAACCTATTCATTTACATGTTTCCGTTATATGCTTAAATGTTGACCATTATACCCATATGACCTTAAGACGTGAATTTTGAAAATGTAAAAAAATAGAAACCTTAGTTACTGATTTATAAACTTGTACCTAAAATTTGAAATCAGTTTGAGGTCTAGATTAGGAGTTATGCTCATTAGCGTAAATGAAAAGCTTTTTATTAATTAAACGGCATAATTAGCGTATATCCTATCTAAACCCATTTTTTTATACCAAACTTTTTACCTACTAATGTAAAATAATATTTTGGGATTTTTAAAGATTTGTATTTATTTTTAGGCTGAGCATAACATAGAGTTATACCTTTAATTCGGTTATTGTCGGTTTTGCCCTTTTGGCCTATAAAATGAGTTTTATAAAACATTTTGACCCCAAACCTTTTGCTACTGATTTTATATGATAAATAAAATATTTTAAGCTTTCTGGAATGATAAAAATATCAGCTTTTCCTTAAAGACCCGGAAATCGCTTAAAACCGCCTTTTTACGCGTTTTTAACGCATAGTATAAGTTAAAACTATTTTTAACATATAAGGTTTGATACCTACTGATGTTTTAAGTAAATTTTCATAATTAAACAGTAGGAAAAATGTCACACCCCGATTTCCACGTGTCACCAGTGGGCCCAGTGGGGAGTATCGTGACGTGGTTGGCAACATAATAGTCAAACAACACAATATTTAATATGCACAGCGGAAGCAAATGAAAGATATAATTTCAACCGATTATAATATTGTAATATCAAATATCACAATGTCGATTGTTTATCCACAAATGGATCGAAAATAAAATAGAAACAATAGTTCAACAGACGGTAGGCATCTTAAGCTTGCGAGACTTCTAGTGATGCTAAGGAGGAAACCCAACCAATTTCGCTTAGTACCTGCATTTAATCTTTTTGGGAAAATACGTCAGTTTACACTGGTAAATACTATCAACTGACTCATTTTAGAAAATGATTGAAAATTGATTTGGATGCACGTAGCATAAACATTTTTATTTAACTTGGGAGAATTATTTAAATATATAATCTTGCGAACGAATTACATGTTCCTTGTGCGTTCAGTAGCCCGGATCATGTCCGGGTTAAAGATCAATAGACACACCACATTATTCTTTTGTGCACTGACGGGTGTACGCCTACACCCCGCGCTTAAGTCGTGGCGATTTCGTAAAATGATGCCAAGGATATCCGGGACATGGTCATTAACCCCCCAAAGGCTTTAAGTAACAAGACTGTTTAAACGAGCCGATCAAATTATTCAATTAACCACCCAACGATGGAAGATTTGATGCCCGATCAAGCGGTATTTTATATACCGTAACCCAAGCCCGTATAGGGAAAATAAGTTAAAAGTATTTACCTGAGCAATGTAATAATCACAATAAGCAAAATGCAAGTAGCTTTTACTGGTACTCCTAATCTGGAACGAAGGTTTATAATAACCTATTAGAATCCTAACGGGTCTTTAATTAAGCTTAAGCTTAGACCGGTTAGTTTCAAAGATACGGTTTGTACGCATAATTAAGCGAAGACTTGATAGAATATGATTTAGACCCAACAAGTTTGGAGAGTTGCTTAATATGGGTATTTCATACACATTCTGGATTTTGAGATAAAACCGACAAGGTTTGACCCGTTTAGGCTAGTTTATGTAAACTAGTTACATAAACCGAACCGAACGCGTAATAGGCGTAACGAGTATACTTAAGAGCCATTTACGGGTTTCCTAAGTTAATATGCTTCATATATGTTGTGACATCAGTAAGATGTCTTTTATTATGCCCGGAATGAATTTAAACACAAACTATGCCCCGCAGGGGTAGTTTGGTCATTTAAAAGGTTATAAAAGAGTTTAAGTATTTACCTGAGTTACAGGTCTGATATAATCAGCAAAAATACTTAATTTAATGAGTTATAATAGTAGGGTAAAGTATATATGTGGAATTTATCAATTATAACCAAACTATGCCCCGTAGGGGTATTTTGGTAATTTCACATAAGCCGAAAAGCTCAAAAACGGAAGTCTGAGTTTATCAACCTTTTCTTACTGTTAAAACATTATAATTTGCCTCAAATATCAGTAGGTATTAACCCTTGTATGTTTAATATAGTTATAGCACATACCATGCGTTAAAAACGCTTAAAAAGACGATTAGAGGCCATTTCCGGGTTTGATACATAAAGCTGATATTTTTATTATTCCAGAAGGCTTAAAATAATTTATTTATCATTTATAATCAGTAGCAAAAGGTTTGGAGTCATTTAGATATGTAAAACTCATTTTATAGCCCGTAAGGGCAAAACCGACAATTACCGGATTAAGCCTACGACTATAAGTTATGCTCAGCCTAAAATTAATTAAAAACCTTCAAAAATCCCAAAATAATATATTACATCAGTGGGTAATAAGTTTGATATCAAAAAGTAGGCTTAACTAGGCTATACGCTAATTACGCCGTTTAATTAACATAAGGCTTTCATTTTACGCTAACGAGCATAACTCTTAATCTACACCTCAAACTGATGTCAAACTTTGCATACAAGTTTATATATCAGTAATTAAACTTTCTACTCTTTTACATTTCCAAAAATCACGTTTTACGGTAATAAGGGCATAATAGTCAACATATGAGCAATTAACGGAATCATGCGTATTAATCGGTTAACTAATGAACCATGGTGTATAATCACAGAGGGTTATACTAGCATGTAACCTGGTCCAAATGAAGCTCTAAGGTATTTCTAAAACATACCATAACGGGTCAGAACTGAAAGTCAAAGTAAGAGTCAAACTATGCGACTTTCGGTTCCGAACCGGGTCTAAACAAGAAATTGTCGGGTTGAACATGTTTAGACATGTTCTTACACTAATTACCAAGTTATATTAATGATCAAACAGGTTGTATGTGTTCTACATTGCTAATCATGCATAAATTGTAATTTAAACATTCTGTTGACTTTTTATTGGTAAGTTTGACCCGACATTAGACCTAGTTAGATTGGGAATCAAGGGGAACCCTTTGGAGGGTTTATTACCCACATAAATACCTACTTAGAGGTACTTTTAATTCGAGATTTGACTGAGCTATTATTAATTAATCTCGAAGTCAAACCGTAATTACGATGGTTTGACTTTTAGCTAAATAACTAAGCTAAACTTAATTGAAGAAGGTTAAGAAAACTTACAAGTGTCTAATGGTTGATTAGGAAGGTCTTGTGTCTGCTCTAAAGCTCCAAGAAGCTCCAGAATTGCAGGAGAAGTGAGTGAGAAAAATGGTTGCACTTCATGGCCTTTTATAGTGGATTTACTCACCATAGTTTGTTGACAAATAAGTCTACAACTGACCATAAGTTACCAACATGTGTCCCCTTATGTTTTAGGGGTTGTTTAGGGGTCAAGAGAGATGAGGAAAACCGTTTAAATTTCAAGAATCGCGTTTAAACAGCAAACACCAACATTTCTGTCGCTGGCAACACGTTTGCGCACCGTAAGGGTCATGCTTGCGGTGCGCAAGCCTCCCTCAGCAGCCAAAAACTTGTTGTTCTTTGGTGTTTTGAAAGGGCAACCTCATATTCCGTATTTGGGACATTATTTATCAGATTGGGGCCTCTAAAAAGTGCCTTAAACAGTTACATACCCTACCACTTTGGTATGTTTCATTGAATTCTTATTGAAAGTGCCGAACAAGAAGGTTTACCGTGCTTTTCTTTCTAGGAGTCCACCATTTCAATTATTGTCAAGAATTTCTGGATTTAAGATATATTAGATGTTTAAGATATATATACTTGGGTCTTGGGATTTATAAATGAGGTCGTTCAGAGGTAAAAATTAACATGACGCCACTTTTAAATCCTGCCAAAACATCTTTATTAAATCCGGGTTTACAACCCTTTTTGTCTTACATGACACGTGTCGTTATATTACTGAACATGAATTTTCGAGGTGTTACATCCTCACCCCCTTAAAATAAATCTCGACCCGAGATTTACTGAAATAAATAAGGGTACTTTTCTTTCATGGTGGATTCAATCTCCCACGTATACTCGGGACCTCTACGGGCATCCCATTTGACCTTTACAATAGGTACATGCTTCCTTCGAAGCTTCTTAACCTGTCGATCTTCAATCGACTACGGTTTTTCCACAAATTTTAAGCTCTCATCTATATGCACATCTGTATGCGGTATTACTAGTGATTCATCAGCGAAGCACTTCTTCAGATTGCAGATGTGGAACACATTTTGAATTCCACTGAGCTCATCCGGTAAGTTTAACTTATAGGCAACTGACCCGACACGTTCGATGACCTCGAAAGGTCCTATGTATCTCGGGCTTAGCTTGCCTTTCTTACCAAATCGCATCACCCCCTTCCAGGGTGATACTTTAAGCAACACTTTGTCGCCTACTTCGAAGTTAAAAGCTTTACGCTTTGGATCAGCGTAGCTCTTCTGCCTATCTCGGGCAGCTTTGAGACGGTCACGAATCTGGACAATCTTGTCCGTCGTCTCGAACACTATCTCCGGTCCTGATAATTAGACATCTCCAACTTCCGCCCAACAAACGGGCGTTCTACACTTTCTACCATATAAGGCCTCAAAAGGCGCAGCCTTAATGCTGGTGTGGTAGCTATTGTTGTAGGAGAACTCAATCAAGGGTAGGTGGTTATCCCAACTACCACCTAAATCAATTACACATGCACGTAGCATGTCTTCCAATGTTTGGATGGTACGCTCACTCTGTCCGTCAGTCTGAGGGTGGTAAGCCGTACTAAAATTCAAACGTGTGCCCAAAGATTGCTGGAAACTCTTCCAAAAATGTGACGTGTATCTAGTATCTCGGTCAGAGATAATAGACACAGGTATGCCATGTAAGGCTACAATCTTATCAACGTACAACTGGGCTAACATGTCGGAGCTATAAGTCTCCTTAATGGGTAAGAAATGTGCTGACTTAGTCAGTCTATCAACTATAACCCATATTGTATCATTTCCTTTCCTTGTCTTAGGTAACTTGGTAATAAAATCCATAGTTACCATTTCCCACTTCCACGTAGGAAGTTCAGGCTGTTGTAGCAAGCCTGACGGCTTTTGATGTTCTGCTTTGACTTGCGCACAAGTCAAGCACTTAGCTACATAGGCAGCTACAGACTTTTTCAAGCCTATCCACCAATAGTTTGCCCTTAGATCCTGGTACATCTTATCAGCTCCAGGATGAACGGAATATTTGGAACTATGGGCTTTCTGGAGGATCACATCTCGAAGTCCTCCATAAATTGGAACCCATATTCGTCCATTCAGTCTCAAAATTCCGTCTTTGCCAAGAGATAACTGCTCCTCAGTTACTCCTAGCTTTTCATTAGGATAGTTAGCTTCCAACACAGCTTCCTTCTGTGCAGCTAACAACCTTTCAGTCAAACTGTTCTTTATCTCCATGCGCTTGGCATTGATTCGGATAGGTCTCACCCTTTCCTTCCGACTCAAGGCATCGGCGACTACATTCGCCTTGCCGGGATGGTATCTGATTTCACAATTATAATTGTTCAAGGTCTCCATCCAACGGTGCTGCCTCATGTTTAAATCTTTCTGATTAAACAAGTGTTGGAGGCTCTTGTGATCAGAATAGATCACACACTTGATTCCATATAAATAATGCCTCCACAGTTTTAGTGCGAATACAACGGCACCCAACTCCAAGTCGTGGGTGGTGTAATTCTTTTCATGCACCTTTAACTGTCTTGAAGCATAGGCAATAACCTTGCCTTTCTGCATAAGCACACACCCCATGCCAGTGTGCGATGCATCGCAGTAAACCACAAATTCTTCGATTCCTTCTGGCAACGTCAACACAGGGGTGTTGCTCAACTTCTGCTTCAGAATATCAAAGGACTCTTGCTGCTTAGGGCCCCAAACGAACTTTACTTTCTTCTTAGTCAAGGAAGTTAGGGGTGCAGCAATCCTTGAAAAATTTTCAATGAAACGCCTGTAATATCCTGCCAATCCCAGGAAGCTACGAATCTCTGTAGGCGTCTTTGGCTCTTGCCAGTTCATAACTGCTTCAACCTTAGCGGGATCCACTTGGATACCACGCTCATTCACCACATGTCCAAGGAATTGGACTTCTCGAAGCCAAAATTCGCACTTAGAGAATTTGGCATAGAGTTTCTCGTGATGTAAAAGTTTGAGGATACATCGAAGGTGTTTCTTGTGGTCAGCTTGGTTCTTAGAGTAAATGAGAATGTCTTCGATGAAAACGATGACGAATTTATCTAAGTACGGCTTGCAAACGCGATTCATGAGATCCATGAACGCGGCCGGTGCATTAGTGAGCCCAAAAGGCATCACTAGGAACTCGTAAGGACCATAACGAGTCCTAAATGCAGTTTTATGCACGTCTTCATCTCTGACTTTCAGTTGGTGGTAGCCTGACCTCAAATCAATCTTCGAGAAATAACTTGCCCCTTGCAATTGATCGAACAAGTCGTCGATCCTGGGCAAAGGATACCTATTCTTTATAGTGACTTTGTTAAGCTCACGGTAATCGATGCACAGACGCATCGATCCGTCCTTCTTCTTGACAAACAGGACTGGTGCTCCCCAAGGAGACGAACTAGGTTTAATGAAACCTTTGGCTAGCAATTCGTCTAGCTGTGTCCTCAACTCCTTCATCTCCGTTGGTGCCAACCTATAAGGTGCTCTAGCAACTGGTGCTTCTCCAGGGATGATATCAATCCTGAATTCCACTTGCCTATCTGGTGGCAAACCAGGTAGTTCTTCCGGAAAAACTTCTAGGTATTCAGAAATGATGGGGATGTCTTCTATCTTTGGTTTAGGCTCATCAATAATCACTTGTGCCATGTAGATGACACAACCCTTCTTTAAACACTTGGAAGCCTTGAGCATAGTCACTTGCTCAGGCAGCCCATACTAGCTATCTCCCCGAATGGTAAGTGATTCACCAGACGGAGTCTTTATCACCACCTGCTTCTTGTTGCAGACAATTTGGGCCTGGTTATGAGACAACCAGTCCATACCCAAGACTATGTCAAAACCGGCCAACTTAAAGGGAAGTAGAGACAGAGGAAAAGAGTGGTTCTTAATGGATATAACACAGTTGAGACGGTTTCTATGGTGCCATCTGCTAACTTTACCTCGTAATTTATACTCAAGGTTTTGACAGGTAAATTCAGCAATTTGAAAAACTTATGATCTACGAAAGACTTATCAGCGCCTGAATCAAAAAGTACTCTTGCATAGACATCATTTACAAGGAAAGTACCTTTAATAACGTTGTCGTCTAGAACCGCTTCCTTTGCGTCCATTCTGAAGACTCTAGCATTAGTCTTCTTGGCCTCTTCAGGCTTCTTGGTGTAATTAGGGCAGTTGGTCTTAATGTGCCCCTTTTCATTGCAACGGTAACACGTTGCGTCTTTCAGCTTCTTGCAATCCAAGGTTTTGTGATCCGAGGACTTGCATATTCCACATGCAAAGGTTTTCGACTGAGTCCGAGAGTTCGACTCGAGTCTGCACTTTCCAAAGTGCTGTTTCTTGCAAATCTTGCACTTGGGCTTCTCACCAGAATGATGCCCATCTTTCCTTGACTCAGACCCCCTCTTGTTGTCACCGTTTCCACGGTGCTTCTTGTTCGATCTCCGTGAACTATCATCTTCATGTTTTCTCTTCTCAGCCTCCTTATTCCTCAGCGATCTTTGCCTGACCGCATCCAAAGTGAGGGACAAGGATATGTCAGCCACAGATCTAAAAGTAGCTGGCCGAGAAGCCTTCACGCTTGCCTTGATTTCCGGGGCTAAACCACCGATAAAACGAGCTATTCTTTTTGGTTCCGGGGTTACCAGATATGGAACCAACCGTGACATTGTGTTGAAGCTGGTGAGGTAAGCTTGACAGACAAGGTTTGTCGTCACCAGTGATAGAAAATCAGATTCTATCTTCTCCACCTCATGCTGGGGGCAGTAATTTTCCCTGATAAGGGCAACAAATTGATCCCATGACATGTTGTACAATGGGATTTTCCGGGTGGCTTGAATCAATGATCTCCACCAAACTAAAGCTTCACCCTTAAATGATTGCGACACAAACTTGACCACATCTCTCTCCGCGCATCCGCTCTTATCCACAACCGTGTCCATCTCGTCTAGCCATGTCATACAGTCAATGGCTCCTTTCTCCCCAGTGAAATCCCGGGGTTTGCAGGAAACGAAGTATTTATATGAGCAGCCCTTCTCACAGGGTCCTTGGTTCAATACAATGTGTTGGGATGGAGCACTGTGGTGGTTTGAGGAGTGTCGATCATCATCTTTCTTGGGTTCATCCTTCTTGGAAGGTGGCTTTGTATGCGGCGTAGATAGGGTCCTACTTCGAGTCTCACTATACTCTTCGTATTGCCGTTCCAATGCCTTAGTAACTGCGTCGTCTATCAACGCTTTCAATTCAGCACCCGTTAAATTAATCCGGGCGTTATCAATGTTCTCCACCGGATGGCTATTAATTTCGTCTGAGTTAGCCATTTTAATTGAACTGTTACAGAAAACAAGGACAATAGTTTATTTGGGAGTTTATTATGGAATTGCCCCTTAGGGTAATTCATTAACCATGGTAAACAGAGACCATATTTGGTTAATTTATTAATCATATTTATTTAGGATTTTTATCATAATTTATCCTAATTATAAAACAATAACAGTTTTATTTGTGGCACAAAAGGCCTAGTCACATGGACACTTTTAATTTATAAATTATGATTTCAGAGAATCAAAATATGAAGGTATACTGGCACAATAGGCCTAGTCACAAGGACATTTATAAATTATAAGCTATGATTTCAGAGAATCAAAGCATGAAGGTTTGAACCTAGTTCATTACCTTTATCTGACAGGGAGTCATCGCTACCACTGTCTTTTGGCTCATATGGAAATGAGCAGGGCCCGTAGGCGTTATATTACCACGTATGGTCAAAATATGATCATCTTAATTGATGACCTAAACCCATGATTCAGAGATCATAAAATTGGGTTAGGAATCTTTTGAAGAATCCAATAACAAGAATGACGTGTGTGATTTTAATGAATCACGTCTGCCAGGAGTGTTAACATGTTTTCAGATGTTAACAGGGATACGAATCTTTTAAACAAGTCTTACCATCTTGGCCCGGCCTTATAATGACCCGAAGGCTAGGTTTCACTCTTTAAGATTCTTATTTAAAAATTCTACATAGGCAGATTATTTCGAAAGGAATGATTTTAATTCATTTATTTCATATATAAATTATTTATGCACATAAGGCAAACATGAAATTTATAAACTTACATTCCATTAATCTATTAAAATATTACACGCTGCCCTAAACGGGTCTTTTCAAATAACAAACTTACCCACGCAGGGGTTTAAACAAGGATTTACCCACGCAGGGGCTTAACAACAAACATCATAATAGTCCACGCAGGGACTTACACAAATAACATAATAGTCCACGCAGGGACTTAGACAATAACATACCCTCGTAGGGGTTTACAGAAAGATAGACCCACGCAGGGGTCAAAAACAAACAAGCATACCCACGCAGGGGTTTATACTGCAAGACTGGCCCACGCAGGGGCTCAACAACAAATGGAAGGATTCAGTGGTCCTTCTTGCTATTCCCTTTAATTAGGCTCGTTAATCCTTGGAAGAAAGTTTGTCGCTCCCTTCGTTCCCTGTGAAATTCTCGCTCTACATGGTCCAACCTTTGCAGAATTTCTTCACGCTCTGGTGGAGAGAACCTTGGTGGTTGCGATTGTTGCCTGATAATAGGTCTTGCAGGTATCTGGTACCCATGAGTTGGGTACCCTACTCCCCATGGATCTCCATACGGTCCTTGGGTGTTATAGTTAGCCGCTACCAAGTATGGGTCGACTTCTGTTTAGTTGTAGGTGGTGTGCACTGGCTGTTCAAACGGGTTATACGCCATGGAACCCGTGTATGCCGGAATTGGGTTATCAAAACCCATCGGTGGTGGTTGCGGTGCAACTGGGTGCGAAGGTCCACCCATTTGTGGATCTTCTTGATGTGGCGGATAATGGCTGCCACTTGATTGTCGTGGAGAACTAAAATGAAAGTCTCCCGCTCGCGCAGACATACGCGCTCCGGTTCTCCTACGCCTTGGCGGTTGCGGAGGTGCCGGTTGAACTGGTGGCGGTGGAGGTGGTGGCGTGACTGCCACAAATCTTGGATCCTCAGAGGGATCCCGTTGCTGCTGTTGCTGCTGAGGAGGTGAATGGCGAGGAGGTGTATAGTACCATTCGTGCCTGGTAAACATAGCTTGAAAGCTATCTGGACCAACATAGGGTGATCCGTGGAAAGAAGATCCGTCAGAGATCTCTATCGGGTGGTTTGGTGTACCACTGGCAGGTTCGACGGGGTCCGTATCCTCGTCCATATCGTTCGCGTGATCACCTGAGAAATGGTCATCTGGCCCCAGTGGGTTAAAACCCGCTGGTTCTGGTATGAAATTGGCCGGGTTAAACCAGCCCCTGAAGACTGGTGTAGGGTCACCAAAAGAATTATGCGATAAGGATCCCTGTAATGGTATGTATGAAGGTTGAGGGTTGTTGGGCTCATACTCCGGCTGTGGCCCGTAAGGGTTATGAACAGGAGGTGTTGAGCTGTGCGAAACCGACCGTCTAGCCGACTCGAAGAGGTTCCTACGGTTTTGTCGGGGATCGTCACTCTCTGTGGTCGAAGGAGCGCACATTCGAGGGTCCTGCCTCGTTGTCATTGGGGGCGGTGATTGGCCCCTTTCCACGTCCTCTTCTTCTAAAGAATCTTGGCGGCATTTTCAAATCCTGTCGTTATAATATGAGATAACAACAAAATATATAAAATAAAGTAAAGGACAAAACAAAACAAAGTGGAATTTGTCCTATGTTATATGTCTAGACTCGAAAGTTTAGAATGTGCAATTGTGTAACTGAGATTAAACACAAAAGGCTAGTGTTTAATTCACTCAGTGTTGGCTCTGATACCAACCTGTCACACCCCGATTTCCACGTGTCACCGGTGGGCCCAGTGGGGAGTATCGTGACGTGGTTGGCAACATAATAGTCAAACAACACAATATTTAATATGCACAGCGGAAGCAAATGAAAGATATAATTTCAACCGATTATAATATTGTAATATCAAATATCACAATGTCGAATGTTTATCCACAGATGGATCGAAAATAAAATAGAAACAATAGTTCAACAGACGGTAGGCATCTTAAGCTTGCGAGACTTCTAGTGATGCTAAGGAGGAATCCCAGCCAATTACGCTTAGTACCTGCATTTAATCTTTTTGGGAAAATACGTCAGTTTACACTGGTAAATACTATCAACTGACTCATTTTAGAAAATGATTGAAAATTGATTTGGATGCACGTGGCATAAACATTTTTATTTAACTTGGGAGAATTATTTAAATATATAATCTTGTGAACGAATTACATGTTCCTTGTGCGTTCAGTAGCCCGGATCATGTCCGGGTTAAAGATCAATAGACACACCACATTATTCTTTTGTGCACTGACGGGTGTACGCCTACACCCCAGGCTTAAGTCGTGGCCATTTCGTAAAATGATGCCAAGGATATCCGGGACATGGTCATTAACCCCCCAAAGGCTTTAAGTAACAAGACTGTTTAAACGAGCCGATCAAATTATTCAATTAACCACCCAACGATGGAAGATTTGATGCCCGATCAAGCGGTATTTTATATACCGTAACCCAAGCCCGTATAGGGAAAATAAGTTAAAAGTATTTACCTGAGCAATGTAATAATCACAATAAGCAAAATGCAAGTAGCTTTTACTGGTACTCCTAATCTGGAACGAAGGTTTATAATAACCTATTAGAATCCTAACGGGTCTTTAATTAAGCTTAAGCTTAGACCGGTTAGTTTCAAAGATACGGTTTGTACGCATAATTAAGCGAAGACCGGATAGAATGTGATTTAGACCCAACAAGTTCGGAGACTTGCTTAATATGGGTATTTCATACACATTCTGGATTTTGAGATAAAACCGACAAGGTTTGACCCGTTTAGGCTAGTTTATGTAAACTAGTTACATAAACCGAACCGAACGCGTAATAGGCGTAACGGGTATACTTAAGAGCCATTTACAGGTTTCCTAAGTTAATATGCTTCATATATTTTGTGACATCAGTAAGATGTCTTTTATTATGCCCGGAATGAATTTAAACACAAACTATGCCCCGCAGGGGTAGTTTGGTCATTTAAAAGGTTATAAAAGAGTTTAAGTATTTACCTGAGTTACAGGTCTGATATAATCAGCAAAAATACTTAATTTACTGAGTTATAACAGTAGGGTAAAGTATATATGTGTAATTTATCAATTATAACCAAACTATGCCCCGTAGGGGTATTTTGGTAATTTCACATAAGCCGAAAAGCTCAAAAACTGAAGTCTGAGTTTATCAACCTTTGCTTACTGTTAAAACATTATAATTTTCCTCAAATATCAGTAGGTATTAACCCTTGTATGTTTAATATAGTTATAGCACATACCATGCGTTAAAAACGCTTAAAAAGGCGATTAGAGGCCATTTCCGGGTTTGATACATAAAGCTGATATTTTTATTATTCCAGAAGGCTTAAAATAATTTATTTATCATTTATAATCAGTAGCAAAAGGTTTGGAGTCATTTAGATATGTAAAACTCATTTTATAGCCCGTAAGGGCAAAACCGACAATTACCGGATTAAGCCTACGACTATAAGTTATGCTCAGCCTAAAATTAATTAAAAACCTTCAAAAATCCCAAAATAATATATTACATCAGTGGGTAATAAGTTTGATATCAAAAAGTAGGCTTAACTAGGCTATACGCTAATTACGCCGTTTAATTAACATAAGGCTTTCATTTTACGCTAACGAGCATAACTCTTAATCTACACCTCAAACTGATGTCAAACTTTGCATACAAGTTTATATATCAGTAATTAAAGTTTCTACTCTTTTACATTTCCAAAAATCACGTTTTAAGGTAATTAGGGCATAATAGTCAACATATGAGCAATTAACGGAATCATGCGTATTAATGGGTTAACTAATGATCCATGGTGTATAATCACAAAGGGTTATACTAGCATGTAACCTAATCCAAATGAAGCTCTAAGGTATTTCTAAAACATACCATAACGGGTAAGAACTGAAAGTCAAAGTAAGAGTCAAACTATGCGACTTTCGGTTCCGAACCGGGTCTAAACAAGAAATTGTCGGGTTGAACATGTTTAGACATGTTCTTAAACTAATTACCAAGTTATATTAATGATCAAATAGGTTGTATGTGTTCTACATTGCTAATCATGCATAAATTGTAATTTAAACATTCTGTTGACTTTTTATTGGTAAGTTTGACCCGACATTAGACCTGGTTAGAGTGCGAATCAGGGGGAACCCTTTGGAGGGTTTATTACCCACATAAATACCTACTTAAAGGTACTTTTAATTCGAGATTTGACTGAGCTATTATTAATTAATCTCGAAGTCAAACCGTAATTACGATGGTTTGACTTTTAGCTAAATAACTAAGCTAAACTTAATTGAAGAAGGTTAAGCAAACTTACAAGTGTCTAATGGTTGATTAGGAAGGTCTTGTGTCTGCTCTTAAGCTCTAAGAAGCTCCAGAATTGCAGGAGAAGTGAGTGAGAAAAATGGTTGCACTTCATGGCCTTTTATACTGGATTTACTCACCATAGTTTGTTGACAAATAAGTCTACAACTGACCATAAGTTACCAACATGTGTCCCCTTATGTTTTAGGGGTTGTTTAGGGGTCAAGGGAGATGAGGAAAACCGTTTAAAGTTCAAGAATCGTGTTTAAACAGCAAACAACAACATTTCTGTCGCTGGCAACACGCTTGCGCACCGTAAGGGTCATGCTTGCGGTGCGCAAGCCTCCCTCAGCAGCCAAAAACTTGTTGTTCTTTGGTGTTTTGAAAGGGCAACCTCATATTCCGTATTTGGGACATTATTTATCAGATTTGGGCCTCTAAAAAGTGCCTTAAACAGTTACATACCCTACCACTTTGGTATGTTTCATTGAATTCTTATTGAAAGTGCTGAACAATAAGGTTTACCGTGCTTTTCTTCGTAGGAGTCCACCATTTCAATTATTGTCAAGAATTTCTGGATTTAAGATATATTAGATGTTTAAGATATATATACCTGGGTCTTGGGATTTATAAATGAGGTCGTTCAGAGGTAAAAATTAACATGACGCCACTTTTAAATCCTGCCAAAACATCTTTATTAAATCCGGGTTTACAACCCTTTTTGTCTTACATGACACGTGTCGTTATATTACTGAACACGAATTTTCGAGGTGTTACACAAAAGTTTTAAACCCAGAATTCAAATTTTGACCTTTAAAGCTTATGTGAAATTACCAAAATGCCCCTTCGGTGCATAGTTTGGTTATAATTAATAAATTTCACATATTTGTAATACCATACTGATATAACTTATTAAAGTAAGTATTTTTACTGATTATATCAGACCTAAAACTCAGATTAATATATAAACTCTTTTATCACCTTTAAAATGACCAAAATACCCCTCTGGGGCATAAATTAGTTTTAAATTCGTTTTGGGCTTAACGGAATGTATCTTACTGATATCACAACATGTTTAAGGCATATTAACTTAGGAAACATGTATATGACTCTTATGGTTACCCGTTACGCATATTTCGCGTTCGGATCGGTTTATGTAACTAGTTTGCATAGATTGACCAAAATGGGCCAGACCTTATCATTTTTGCCTCAAAATCCAGAATGTGTTTAGTGTACCCATATTATACAAGTCTCCTAACTTGTCGGGTCTAAATCACATTCTATTCCGGTCATCGCTTAATCATGCGTTTTGAACCGTAAACCCTTCCTTAAAACTAACTGGTCTAAGTTTCAACTTAAACAAGACCCGTTAGGAATCTAATAGGTTAATAAAACCTTCGTTCCAGATTGAGAGCCCCAGTAGAAGTACCTGTGCTTGCTGATTAGAATATACGGCTGAGTATAAATTGCATTGCTAGCTCAGGTAAATACTCTTAACTTATTTTCCCTATACGGGCTTGGGATACGGTATTATAATAATACCGCTTGGTCGGGTATGTAGTCATTTAAATCGGACCGTGATTAATGTATTTACATAACTCGTTTTATTCTGTATTATTTGGTGTATGGCCTTGGGGGTTAAATGACCATGTCCTGGATATCCTTGGAATCATTCAAAGAAATGGCCACGACCTAAGCACGGGGTGTAGGCGTACACCTGACAGATGCATTATGTAAAAACTGGTAATCCACTTAAAGGAAATAATCCTTGTAGGCATTATACTTGTGGCGTGTCAATTAATCTAGACCGGCCCTACAAACCGGCCCTGATGGACGACAAATAAGTAAAACTGTATACAAGATTTTTATTAATAAAATTGTCCCAAGTTATAAAAGAATTTTTGTGCCTTGTGCATTCAAATCAATTTTCATAAAAATTTTCAAAATGAGTCAGTTAATTGTATTTACCAGTGTAAACTGACGTATTTTCCAAAAAGGTTAAGTGGCAGGTACTGTACGTAATTGGCTGGGAGCTCAAGGCGTCAATACGGAATCTTGCAAGTTCTAGATGCCTAAAGTCTGTTGAACAGTTTTCTTTTAATTGATCCGCTTGTGGATCCTTTACATACCATTTGTAATACTTTGATATTTTCATTCGGTTATAATATAATTATCTTTTGCTTCTGCTGTGCATTTAAATTGTGTTGTTTGACTTTGATGATATCAATTACGTCACGATACTCCCCATCGGGCCCACCGGTAATACGTGGAAATATCGGGGTGTGACAGGTTGGTATCAGAGCCAACATTGAGTGAATTAAACACAAGCCTTTTTGTGTTTAATCTCAATGACACTGTAGCACATTCCTTGACCTTTCTGAGTCTAGACTTAACATAGGAGTACTCTCAATCCTAATCTGGAAAATTTTGCTTCCAATTTTTATGTATATTGGATACGTCGCCAAGCGAAGAAGCCGTATTAGGAATTCTCCACACCCGGAGCCTTGAAATGCTGAGCTTCGTACCGCGGCTAGGATGAAACGTGCATCCAGGGAGAAAACATTCAGAAATAAAGTAAAGAAGAAAACTCCTTTTGCTGAAGATCGTTTCCTTAATATTCCTTATAAGGACATATTTATCTTTCAGTCCCTTCGAGGACAACATTATTCCTTTCAAGTCCCGTTTAGGGCAAACCTGAACTTTTTAATTTTATAGTGGAATGATTAAATTTAGATTTTCATTCTAAACATGAAAAATGAAATAAATGAAAAATAACATTCCTTTTATAAGATCTACCATTATAATAAAATGACAAAATCTAAAAAGGGCAAGACCTAGCCACGTATTATTTTAAAACAGGGCCAAGATGGTAGTTCCTCAATTAAATTCAGATCCTTATTAAACATCTCAATTTAGGATTGTTCTGCAGTTAATATTAAAAAGAATCTTAAAGGTAAAAACCTAGCCTACATGTCATTTTAGACATGGCCAAGATGGTAAGACCTATTCAAGAGATTCAGATCCTTGTTAACACCTAAGAACGTGTTAGCACTCTTGACAAATGTGATTCGAGAAAATCACAACAGTCATTCTTAAATTGGATTCTTCCAATTTTCTTATCTAGCCTAGTGATTTAGAAATCATGGCTTAAATCATCAAATAAAGATGATCATATTGTTAACACCTAAGAACGTGTTAGCACTCTCGACAAAAGTGATCTGAGAAAATCACAATAGTCATCCCTATATTGGAATTTTCCAAATTTCCTAATTTGGCCTAATGATCCAGAAATCATGGCTTATATCATCCTATAAGATGATCATATTATAACCATCCATTAGTGATGAAGTGCCTACGGGCTAAACTTGTTGTCCAATAAGACAACGACAGTGGTGGTCTTTGACCCTGTCTAAAGATGTTGGACTACGTCCAAGCATAATAGTCGGTATGATCCATATGATCTCGACTAATAGCGTCTGAAAAGATGATCATATCATAAACATCCCTCAGAAGGGAAATGCCTACGGGCTATATCTATTGTCCTAAAAGACAAAAGACAGTTGTAGTCTTCAACTCTCTGTCAAGTAAAGTAAACAACTATGCTCAAACCTTAAATGCCTCAATCCCAAACGATCATGGCTTATAAATTCAAAACTGTCCTCTTGACAAGGCCAGTTGTGCCACTTTAATATCCTTAATGTTTTATATACTAGGATAAATTATAATGAAAATACTAATATAATTAACAAATTAACCCATATGGTTTATATTACCATGGTTAATGAATCATCAAAAATGATAATTCCATAATAACCTTTGAATAAATCATTGTCAATATTTCTGTAGCAATCAAGCTACATGGCTGGATCAGAGGAGGTCAACTGCCACCTGAAGGAGAACAATGATACTACCAGAATTAATATAACTGGAGCGGAACTGCAGGCATTAATAGATAACGTTGTTACTCGAGCTCTTGACAGACAGTATAATGAATCAAATGATACCCACTCTAAGACTCTATCTGTGGCTCGTAGTAAGCCCCTTCTAAATCACATGAGTCAAGGGAGGACGATGTTCACCACTCATCAAATTAGAGGAGTATTCCGTCTAGACAGGTTGTGCTTCATCAAGAGGCACCAGTTAAGACCTGCTCATATAAATATTTTGTCTCCTGCAAGCCCAAAGACTTTACAGGAGAGAAATGGGCCATCGATTGCATGACATGGCTCGATGAGATGGACACTGTTGTTGACATCAGCGGTTGTGCGGAGCAAGATGTTGTGAAATTTGTTTCACAATCATTCAAAGGAGAAGCGTTGGCATAGTGGAGATCATTGTTCCAAGCCACGGGAAAGGTCCTACTCTACAACTTATCTTGGGATCAATTTGTTGCATTAATCAAGGAAAACTATTGCCCTCAGCATGAGGCAGAAAAGATAGAATCAGACTTCTTGACTCTGGTCATGAAGAATTTGGATTGTCAGGCATATGTGACAAGTTTCAACACTATGTCCCGCCTAGTTCCTTATTTAGTCACCCCTGAACCTAAACGCATAGCGCGTTTCATTGGAGGCCTAGCACCAGAGATAAAAGGGAAATGTTAAAGCATCTAGGCCTACCACATATAGGTCTGTGGTGGACTTATCCTTATCTCTCACTTTAGATGCTATCATGAATAAGTCTGTTAAAACTTCCAGCGAGGGAAAAAGGAAAGAAGAAGAGGAAAACTCTCATCAATCTAACAAGAAGAAAAAGGGAAGTTTTAGGAACAAGAAAGACTCCGAGTTTAGGAAAAAACTCGAGTCAGTCTAATAACAGACCCAAATGCAGTAACTGCAGAAAACAACATTCTGGAAAATGTACGATTGACTCACGTGCTAAACTGTGTGGAATTTGCAAGACCAAGGGCCACAAGACTTTAGATTGCAAGGAGTTGAAGAACGCAACATGTTACAATTGTAACGAGGAGGGGTACATCAAACCCAACTGCCCAAAACTTATAAAGAAGCCTGGAGAGGCCAGGAAAACAAACGCATGAGTCTTCCAGAGAAACGCCCAGGAAATGGTGCAGAATGATAACTATATAGCAGGTACCTTTCCTTATCAAGAAGTTTATGCAAAAATTTATCTAATGCTGGCACATATGATTCTATAATGAACGATAAATGTTGAGAACTGTTGTCTCCGCCTGATTAGAACTCCGGTCATTTAGCGCGAGATAGAAATTGGCCGATAATACTTTAGAGAATGCTCCAACAAACCTTAGATCGATATTTTATATCTATTAGGAATCACTCTTTTCTGATATCCTTATGGCAAGCTTTCAAGCTATCCAAATTCATCAATATAATAAAGACAGATGTGACATTTTGATCCCCTGTCAAAAAAAGGTGATGGACTAGGTCCAAACCTTAAATGCCATTGATGGTCTTTTGTGACCTAGGCTAAGTAATATTGATATATTTTTAAAATAACGTTCATTAAGAATGTTAGTGCTATATTGGCCTGTATGGTTTAATGAAACCATGGTTAGTATATGTTAAGGTCATCAGGGTGATGAATAGCAGATGTTGGATTGCAACTAAGTAAATGATTCATTTGGTGATAGGAACCAAATCTTGAGTATGACAAACTCGGATAAGACAACAGTCAATCGCGCCATTGATGATGCGACGCATGCTAATGATGCTACAATTGTAAACCTTAGAATTTCCAAAGATGTTCTTCAAACTATGATAGACACAGCTGTTGGTAAAGCTATGAAGAAGGCCGTGAAAAAGTTCAAGGAGCCAAATGCTACTCGCTCCAAATCTCATCCAAGACCACACTTCCTTACTCACAAGAAGGATCTCGTCCATGCCTCTAATGCAAAGGATGAACTAAAAAGGAAAAGGGAGGAAGATAACTCCCATAATTCTAAGAAAAAGAACAAACAAAAGTCCAACCAGAAACCGGTATGCAAGACTTGCAAGAAGCGCCATTACGGGAAATGTAGAATTGAGCCTCAGTCTCTACATTGTGGGATCTGCAAGTCTAAGGGACATAAAACGTTGGACTGCAAGGACATAAAGAATGCAGTCTGCTTCGGCTGTAATGTGAAAGGCCACATCAAGACTACGTGCCCTAAATCTGTCAAAGGAAATGCGGCTAAGGAAGGAAAGCCTAAGAATGAGAGCGCCTAAAATGCCTGAGCTAGTTCATAAATAATGGCATCAGGTACATTCTTTAACATTTATCAGTGATATAAATGCTAAGAGTTTTATTTTGGTTCGGGTACCAATAAATCCTTCATAAACTATAAGTATAGCAAACTTTTAAAATCTTTCATAAGAACCCTAGATATTAAGTGTAAGGTAAAACTTACAGACGAAAATCATAGGAACCATTTCTTATGTTCCTGTCAGAAGTCTTCAGTCATAAAATTCTAATGTACCCTCTCTTCAGATAAAGTACATTCACATGTAATTGATATCTCTTTGATCCCTATTGATTACGAATACCAAATGGTATGGCAAAATCTCCATATGAGGATTGGTGTATCTTAATATGTTCCATAGATTGCTTCCATACCTGATCAGTATGGAGGTTTAATGCATGGAACCACAATATATTCCAATAATCATATGGTACTAAAGTCAACTAATGGTATTCAAAGAAGATATCTAGAATGGGATTGTTCAAGTAAGTGTTTCTGATAGAGAAATATGTGGACTCGTAACATAAATGTGTCCCTTATCTGACACAAGCAATGATGGATGAACTGGAGCCTGAGATTTGGAAAAAATCTCTGTAACCTTCTTTCTGTCTAGGTTGTCTACTCCAAAAGATTACCCTGTTTACCTCCTGAGGCAAGTAGAGTTAAGATTAACATCCCGATGTGGGCTGGAGTATTGTGAAAACTCCATGTTGATTATGGAATAATCGAAACCCTAATTTAAGTAAGTTTTAAAATAGAGGATTCATATAGCCTAACTCAATATTCTGAGAGTTTGATATTGTTAAATAAGGAAGACGGTTCATTTGCTCATGCATTGATTACCGCAACCCTATTTAGGCAACAATTAAGAATCGCCATTAAGCTGCCCAGGATCGTCGATCTGTTCGACTAGCTGTAAGGATTAGCTATTTCTTAAGATTAGTTTTAAGCAGTGGTTGGAATAACCATCTCACCATAAAATAAGCTTTTCTACAACAATTATCATGTAAGTATTAAGGCTACTCCTTTGGGGACCTTGTATAAATGGAATGTTAAACATCTATTATCAGAACAATAGATTGGTAAGTCCAATTATCAGGATCTGGAAGTTGC
The DNA here is from genome assembly GCA_030545235.1 of Helianthus tuberosus. Classification (NCBI taxonomy): domain Eukaryota; kingdom Viridiplantae; phylum Streptophyta; class Magnoliopsida; order Asterales; family Asteraceae; genus Helianthus; species Helianthus tuberosus. The sequence goes on along the minus strand of CM060445.1, from coordinate 202,840,716 downwards.
ATTGGAAACAACAAATAGGATCATTTGAATTCATAATCATTGCCAGTAATCGGCAGAAAAATGAGGATTGATAAAAGTCGCAACCCCCTTAAGTCCTTAATAAGGAATAAGGTTCAATCGAAAGTATCGCTCTACGAAGAGTGTGCTAAATTTTGATTTCTCCGGGTAAGTTAAGCCCTGGATATATAGGAACATTCGGGAAATCGAATGCAACAAAGGTCAATAGCCTATACGCTAAAACCTATATAAGGAGCTTAGTGGAGCTCACGAGGCAACCCACACTGATGATTTAAGGGTATGTTTCACCAATAAGTTGAGACCCATTATCATAATAATAGGTAGATTATTGAAACTTTACGATTGGATGAGAAACCTGTATAGACTAAGAATCGACAGGTTAAGAAGCTCCAAAAGAGAGTATGTACCTATTGTATAGGTCAACTGGGATACCCTTAGAGGCCCAAATATACTATGGAAGTTAAGTCCATGATACGTCAGGAAGTACTTCCATCATTTTAGCAAATCTAGAGGTTGAGATTTCTTTTAAGGGGGTGAGGATGTAACACCTCGTAAAATCGCGTCCAATGAAGTGTTGACACGTGTAATAAACTCTAATAAAGTCAAACCTTGAATTTAAGGGACTAATTTTTTCGAAAAATCGAAAAACATTGATTATGAAAGAACTGGAAGTATTAACATACTTAAAATAAGTTTCTAAATAACCTTTTACGGTTTTATATTCACAAATGAGCCACTTGATGATCGAGTGTAGCCGTTTGCGTAATTAATTGAAAGTTTGCGCAATAAAGGGTTAAAAGTGTCAACATGTTAATTCTTACCTCTGAGTGACCTTTTAACAAACCGAGAGCTTCATGATATTTGATTATACTCTCGGGAATGCCAACTATTGGCCGTCTAAGGTTTTTATGCCTATAAGTAAAGTTACGCGCACCTTTGCAAGTTAGAGGGGCTAAAAGTGTCAATATGTTTAATTATACCTCTGAATGACCTTTTAGCGAACCCGAAGCATCGTGATGTTTAATAATACTTTCAAGAATGTCTAATATGAATTAGATGAGGCTTCAATACTATTAAATGATGAGATGCGCAAGTTTGCGCAATAAAGGGACCTAAAGCGTCAACTTTTGAATCTACACCTTTCGGTGACCATTTAAGCGAACGAGAGTGTAGTAATATTTAAGTATATTCTTGGAAATGCCCATTATGGGCCATGTAAGGCTTGGATATCATTAAACAACGTTTCGCGCTACTTTGCGCAATTAAAGGACTAATTGCGTCAAACTGCAAAAGTATGTCGATTCGTAGGGTATCGAACCTTCTGGAATATGACCATGAGTTAATCATACCCAAATTATCCTTTATATAGCTTAGATATAGGCTTAGAGGTGTTTGGTGCGCAAAAATAAACTTTTAAGTCATGCAGGGACTAAAAGTGTCAAAAAGTGCACAAGTTTGCATTTTCGCACATATCTTGCGATCTGAATATATCCGGACACCCAAAAATTTATGTAAGCACTAAAATATTTTATTTTAATGTTTGGCTTGATAAAATTCCATTCGTCGCGTCGTTTGGATCGTTTTTCGCGTCCGTCCGTGTTTCGTCGTAATTAGCCGAACAACGTGACCGTACGACCAAACGAACCGACATCCGGCATGTTTTTGAGTATGTTTCATGTTCCCTATACTTAGAAATCATTGTAGAGCCTTGAAAATGGTTTAACGGGTGTTAGAAGTGCCAAAAACTCATCTATGCAAGTGCAGGGGCTAAACATCTCAACAGTTGAAACTTTGTTTTGCTGACTAGGTCCTTACGGACCGTATACACTGGACCTTAAGGTACGTAAACATATGCCAGATACGAATTTTTGCTTGGCCACTACTCTATTCCATTCTCATCCAATCAAAACCGAATCCTTGGGCTTCAAGACAATTATACAGCTGTCCTAACAGGTGTAGTGATCTGATTAACCCTTCAAACACTTGTCTCAATCCTAATCATGTCCAAAAACTATAAATAGGATGAGAACCCAACACTTTCATTTGTTCATTTCATCCCATCTTGTTATCTTCTCATTTCTGGAGGAATCCTGAGCATTTGGAACTTCCTTGGAGTTCTTCTCAGTAATAAGGACCCATTTGTAAGTGTCCTTAACCTCCAAATTTCAGCTTTGATTAGTTTAATGGTTAAAAGTCAAACTTATCATAGTTAAGGTTTGACTTAGTGATTAATCACTAATGGTCCAGTCATTAGCCGAATTAAGAGTAGTTATAAGTTGCTAATTGTGTAGGTAATAAACCCCTAAGAGGGCACCTACTGATTATCACCCTAGCTTGGTCAAATGTCGGGTCAAACCTAATAATAAAAAGTCAACAGAAAGCTATTTTGAAAATAAATTCATAATTAGCAATGTAGAAACTATGGAACCTGTTTTAACACTTATATAACTTGGTAATTAATGTAAGAACATGTTAAGCATGTTCAACCCGACAATTTCAAGTTTAGGATCGGTTCGCAACCGAAAGTGGCAAAAGTTGACTATTGCTTTGACTTTCAGTTCTGACCCGAATTAGCTTAGTTTGATTATGTCTTAGGGTTCCTTTGTGACCATGTTATATGTTAGTATAACTCTCTGAGGTTATACAACTTGGAGCCTTAGTTAACCTATTCATTTACATTTTTCTGTTATATGCTTAAATGTTGACCATTATGCCCATATGACCTTAAGACGTGAATTTTGAAAATGTAAAAAAAATAGAAACCTTAGTTACTAATCTATAAACGTGTACCTAAAATTTGACATCAGTTTGAGGTCTAAATTAGGAGTTATGCTCATTAGCGTAAATGAAAAGCTTTTTATTAATTAAACGGCATATTTAGCGTATATCCTATCTAAACCCAATTTTGGATACCAAACTTTTTACCTACTGATGTAAAATAATATTTTGGGATTTTTGAAGATTTTTATTTATTTTTAGGCTGAGCATAACATAGAGTTATACCTTTAATTCGGTTATTGTCGGTTTTGCCCTTTTGGCCAATAAAATGAGTTTTATAAAACATTTTGACCCCAAACCTTTTGCTACTGATTTTATATGATAAATAAAATATTTTAAGCTTTCTGGAATGATAAAAATATCAGCTTTTCCTTAAAGACCCGGAAATCGCTTAAAACCGCATTTTTACGCGTTTTTAACGCATAGTATAAGTTAAAACTATTTTTAACATATAAGGTTTGATACCTACTGATTTTTTAAGTAAATTTTCATAATTAAACAGTAGGCAAAAGTTTTAAACTCAGAATTCAAATTTTGACCTTTAAAGCTTATGTGAAATTACCAAAATGCTCCTTCGGTGCATAGTTTGGTTATAATTAATAAATTTCACATATATGTAATACCATACTGATATAACTTATTAAAGTAAGTATTTTTACTAATTATATCAGACCTTAAACTCAGATTAATATATAAACTCTTTTATCACCTTTAAAATGACCAAAATACCCCTCTGGGGCATAAATTGGTTTTAAATTCGTTTTGGGCATAACGGAATGTATCTTACTGATATCACAACATGTTTAAGGCATATTATCTTAGGAAACATGTATATGACTCTTATGGTTACCCGTTACGCATATTTCGCGTTCGGATCGGTTTATGTAACTAGTTTGCATAGATTGACCAAAATGGGCCAGACCTTATCATTTTTGCCTCAAAATCCAGAATGTGTTTAGTGTACCCATATTATACAAGTCTCCTAACTTGTCGGGTCTAAATCACATTCTATTCCGGTCATCGCTTAATCATGCGTTTTGAACCGTAAACCCTTCCTTAAAACTAACTGGTCTAAGTTTCAACTTAAACAAGACCCGTTAGGAATCTAATAGGTTAATAAAACCTTCGTTCCAGATTGAGAGCCCCAGTAGAAGTACCTGTGCTTGCTGATTAGAATATACGGCTGAGTATAAATTGCATTGCTAGCTCAGGTAAATACTCTTAACTTATTTTCCCTATACGGGCTTGGGATACGGTATTATAATAATACCGCTTGGTCGGGTATGTAGTCATTTAAATTGGACCGTGATTAATGTATTTACATAACTCGTTTTATTCTGTATTATTTGGTGTATAGCCTTGGGGGTTAAATGACCATGTCCTGGATATCCTTGGAATCATTCAAAGAAATGGCCACGACCTAAGCACGGGGTGTAGGCGTACACCTGACAGATGCATTATGTAAAAACTGGTAATCCACTTAAAGGAAATAATCCTTGTAGGCATTATACTTGTGGCGTGTCAATTAATCTAGACCGGCCCTACAAACCGGCCCTGATGGACGACAAATAAGTAAAACTGTATACAAGATTTTTATTAATAAAATTGTCCCAAGTTATAAAAGAATTTTTGTGCCTTGTGCATTCAAATCAATTTTCTTAAACATTTTCAAAATGAGTCAGTTAATTGTATTTACCAGTGTAAACTGACGTATTTTCCAAAAAGGTTAAGTGGCAGGTACTGTACGTAATTGGCTGGGAGCTCAGGGCATCAATAGGGAATCTTGCAAGTTCTAGATGCCTAAAGTCTGTTGAACAGTTTTCTTTTAATTGATCCGCCTGTGGATCCTTTACATACCGTTTGTAATACTTTGATATTTTCATTCGGTTATAATATAATTATCTTTTGCTTCCGCTGTGCATTTAAATTGTGTTGTTTGACTATGATGATATCAATTACATCACGATACTCCCCACCGGGCCCACCGGTAATACGTGGAAATATCGGGGTGTGACAATCTATTGGGTTGACAACCCCGTCGTGACCGGTCGCCCCGTGTCAAGTCAAACGACGAATTTAAATTCTGTTTATTGTCTAGCTTTGATTATCCCTACATGGTAAATATATAGTTCGTATTGTCTAGCTAACATACGAGTCTGAACATTGACGCTATAAATTTAATATACAAAACTTGTGAAAATGCCATGATGTCGAGTTTTCAAAATTTACGACAGATGACCCATGGATTTTATTAAGGAAATAAATGGACTTTCTAATATTATATGGATGTTTTAATATAAACACATAATTAGAAAGCTTCTCCTTAGGATCAAATTGTTTAAATTTGAACATGTGAACTCACCTTCCTTTGTGTTGACACTTGATTTTAAACGTGTTCTACAAGTACTTGAGTTCGGCTTCGGGAATCATGGCGTATCTTGTGTTTGATGATGCATGTTGTGTTACTTAAAAATGTTGGACTAACTTTTTTAACTTTCTGGGACGAATGTAATAAGATCCGCGAGAATCAAAGACAACTTAACTATGTGGTTGTGTCGTGTTTTAAAATGTAATGTTTAATAACTTATGTTTTAAATAAGTCAATATGTCCAACAATTAAATGCATCGTTCAACAAGATATAAATGGGCACCAACTTCCGTCACCACTACGTTTTATATTCCGCTGCGACGTTTTTGGGGTGTGACAAAAAAGACCAGAAAGGCCAGCCAAAATACCTTCCAACTGGTCCCAAAGAGCCTTTTTGGTAGTAATTCCTTGCGGGGCATATACATTGATAACACAAAACCGAGAGCCACAACCCTTTAAACTCCCGTTAATCAACAGAAAGTTCCTATCCTTAACACAATCATCAACCGAGAGCACCGACGGGTCCCACAAACACACTAAACCCCCCGACTGACCCGAAGAGGCCACATACTCCGACATGAAATTCGTATCCCCCCAGATTTTGACAAAGGCAAAATCATCGACAACCGATAACTTGGACTCTTGAATAGCGAAAAAATTCACATTAAACTTTGACCGAAAACTCCTCAACCATCTAGCTTTTTGATCCCCCCTAAACCTCTCACATTCACTGAAATAAAATTCATGACAACACCCCATTAATACCTTCATTCTCAATAGCATCTCCCACAAGCTTATCACTGTTCTGAAGATCAAATCCTAGGTCGGAACCCAGCTTGATTGTAGCCGCCACCTCTTCAACCAAATTAAAGCCGGACCTTACCTCCTCGTTCCGATTCCCCACAGCGACTGACGTATCCACTTCGACGCTTGGCTGACCCGTGCTCCATGAAGCCCTGCGATTCAGATCCAAAGAGACCTCCGCCGATTCGTCACCTCCCACCTCTGTTGTCTCCATCCCTTGGTTAAAATCCCTTTTCGATGACTGATTGTGAAACTCAAAGGGACCCTTCTTGATTAGCTCATCAAGGCCAAACAGGTCTTCCTTTTCCACTTGGGCTCTATGTCTTTTCTTGGGCCTTTGATCGTTTGGGGAGCCCAAAGAAAATCGAGATTTACCTTTCCTTCTCTTCATAGAACTGGGCCCACAATTAGGCCTTCTTTTAAACTCCCATTTTTTACCTGCCCCAAAACCATAAACAGTAAAAGGGGAAGAGGCAGCCGCCTCAGAATCTGGTCCCCCATTAAAAGTCTTCGCTCCATCCCCACAAAAGTGTTTTTTTTTTGTTTTTTCCCAATCATTATTGGAAACTGAAACGTCACCCTCTTCGTCTTCCAACGGTTCCGACACCATACCAGAACCGTCATTCTCCGCCACCAGCGACACCACCTCCGACAGACCCAGGGAGTCCGAAACCCATTCATTTTCTTCCTCCGACACCCAAAGCTTAAACGACTTATCTTTCCATTTAAGGCAAATAAACTCCTTAATCCTGTTATCATGACCGGCCAACACTCCCACACATTTCACAGTAAGATCTAAGTCTTCTCCAACATCCTTGGGAACATATAACGTTTTACCGAACACATTCCCGATCTTCCGGAGGATCTCAGAGTCGAGAAGATGTAAGGGAATCCCCTGAATCGTAAGCCACACAGTCCTTTCCACAGCTAAAACTTGGCCAACCCACATGTCTAACTTGGAGAACCACGGACCCCATAGATCTTTATTATTAAGGAAAGCCTCGGCTTCATCCGTGTGCTCGAAAGACACTAAAATCGACAGGCCTCCCAAATACTGAATCTTTTCATACTTTACCTTTCCAATCCGCATAAGACGGTAAAAAAAATGAGGGTATCCAAATCCGCCGTTCTACCAACGACAGCTTTCCGATGTAAACCATCAAAAGCTCTAGTCACCTCAGAAACATCCACCACTTTCTCTGTCCTGCTTATGTAAGACCAGTGGGTATGGGAGGCTAATCCCCATGAGGATGGGTCGCCACGTCACCGCCACGTAGGAGAGGCTTGGAGAGGATGGACCTAGGGGGTGGGGGATGAACCCCTTTATACATATATATATATGTATGTATGTATAGATGTGTGTGTGTGAGGAGAGAGGAAGTTGGCCCGTGAAAACCGGCTTGGGGAGGACGATTTGGACGGGAGTAGGGGCGGCGACGGGCATGGGGGGTGGGAAGATGGGGCGGCGACGGGAGGACGGGCCGGAGGACGGAGCCCATACCCTCCGGTCTAAATGGTTACCGGGTATCTTTTAAAGCATTTTTCCTTTTTACAAAATTGAAATGATAACCTGCGAAGTTGATGGGTGATATCCTATCTTAGTTATAATATAAAGAGTAAATTTCAAAGTTCGTCCTTTATGTATGTCTAAAATATCAAAGTATGTCCTTTATCTTTAATAAGCTCAGAAAACATACTTAATGTTTGCAAACCCTTGCGTGTTATGTCCTTTAGCCCTAACTGAGTTAGTTTTTATAGTTAAATCTGACCAGATAGATCCTACATGAGGGTATTTTAGACATTTTACCCTAATTAATATATTAAAATCTATTTAATGATTTATTAATTTACTCTTTATTTAATAAATAAAAAAAAAGATTTGTTATATTATCAATCTCTCAGTACTCTCTTTCTCTTTCTCTCCCTTAGCTCTCTCTCTCTCTAGTTCTTCTCACCACCACCACCACCACCACCACCCACCCTACCACTACCACACACCTTCCGCCACCACCACCTAACCACACCGCCACCTACCCAACACCGCCACCACCGCCTTACTCTCTCTCCTCTTTCTACACTTTCTCTCTCTAAAAAACCCACTTCAAAACACCCAAAAAACACATTGCTGACACGAATCTTGAACATTTAACTCCTCAAAACACCCCGTAAACTGTCTTCAAATAGCTTCAATCTGCAGATGTGAACAAGAGACCAGACACAGCAGATCATCAACTAGATGATCTGCATCTGGTGACGAACAAGCACGACCACACCAAATCTCAAACACAAGGAACCGAACACTTGAAGGTTCTTGAGAGAGGCTGGACAACAGCAGCAGACGACAGTAGAAGCAAAGAAGATGTCTGCGGGTTTAGACTGTGTAGATGTTTGTCGGAACAGAGCAGATCCGGAGACATACACACTCTCTCTCTACAAACTAGACTGTGTAGATGTTTGTCGGAACAGAGCAGATCCGGAGACATACACACACTCTCTCTACAAACTCTTTCTCTCTTTCTCCACCACCCACCACCACCACTCAACTACTACTACAACCACCACCAACCCTCCAATCCAACCACCACCACACAATTTTCCACTGTTACACCGGACCTTATTTCATATATTCAATAAAATCCCTCAAAAAATAAGGGTTGAATGTGCAATTTCCTGTTAACCTCATGTACCCAAATTATACCATATCTATTTGGGGTTCACTTTCCTATTCCAAGATTTCATTCAAAACCCAATTTCATCATATAGGCTGTTGGGTGCTGCAAAATCACCAGCTATTTTCAGCTAAAAATATTCAAATTAGGCTTTTTTGAAAGATAATTTTAAGAAAATATAACTGAAAAAGGAGTCTTGAAGCTTGGTGGATGTAAGCAAGGCCTAACCGGAACCAAATGCGGATGCTTGAGACCCCCAACCGCCTTGCTTCTCGAAAGCTTCACCGGAAGTTATGGCGGTGGTGGTGCATCGATGGCTGTGCGATGGCGGTGGTGGTGGTGCTATGGCAGTGGCGGTGATGTAATGGAGGTGCTGCACCATATTTCTATAGAGAGATAGGCATACAAAGAGTTTTGTAAAGAGAAAGTGAGAGAGAGACTTTGGAGAGAGAGAGAGAGAGAGTGTCTGTATTTTTTGAGAGAGAGAGATGGTAGGTAGGTGGGTAAGTTATTTATTTATTTATTTAAGTATACAAGGTAAAATAACCAAAATACCCTTATGTGGGGCTGACTTAGTTAAATTTAACCATGAAAAGTAACTGGATTATGACTAAAGGACGTAACATGTAAGGATTTGCAAACATTAAGGATGTTTTCTGAGGTTATTAAAGATAAAGGACATACTTTGATATTTTAGACATACATAAAGGACGAACTTTAAAATTTACTCTAATATAAAAGGCAGTCACACAATTAATTTGGTGGGAGAGATGTGAATGGGTGTTTGATGAGATATTTTGACTTTAGTTTTGGTAAACCCATTGCGCTAATGGTGTGAGGACTTTAATCCCAAACGGAGATACAATAAATACAGAGAGATGTGCTCTCACAACGACTCTTCTTCTTCATCGTTCGTTCTAACTGTGTACAAGCCCTAAAAGTATTGCTGTCAATTCAATTTCATCATCATCATCATCATCTTGGAGTTTGCGATTCGTGTCTCAGGATTATTATAGTAATAAACTATTTGTTGTTTAGTTCTCAGATCAGACAGTTGGTTCGTTCGTTCGTTCGTTCGTGTGTGACCAACACTTTTCTTCTACAGATCCGATGCAATTAGGTTTCAATCGGAGAAAATCCAAACCCTAAGAATAAGATGAGGTCAACTATCAATGTCGCTGCCAACACACAGAAGATAAATGTTGATAATCGAATATCTCTGCGTTACTACTTCCGGATCGCCGATAACATTCTGCGACAGGTTCGTTATTATTTATCCCAGGGCCTAATTTTATTCTTAAGATCAAATAAGCTTTAGATTTTATATAATAATCATGCTGCAGAAGAGCAATAGTTCCATCGGTTGACTTAGCAGCCATGATGAACTCGCTACTACTAAATGAATAATCTAGCACTTCAAAATAGTTAAACCTAAAGATTTGACTTCCTATTTTGTTAAGAATATCCATCTTTTCGTTACAATATCTATGCCCATGTTATATTCTAGTTAGCGGCAACTTCTCCTAGGTAGCTGAGATGCGGATGTTAAGTTGGATGTGTGGGCACACCAGGCTGAAGAAGATAAGAAATGATGTTTTTTTGAGAAAGATTAGGGGTAACTAGTATATCAAATGAGGTTGAGATGGTTTGGGCACGTTAGGAGGAGGCAGGTGACAGTCACAGTTAGAACCGTGGAAACTTAGGGCCGGCTAACCCTAATTAGGGCCGGCTACCCTAAAGCCTACGGGCCCAACATATTAAGCAAGATTTGCTAGACTTGCACCTTTCTGAAGACATGGCCGAGGATAGGAATTCGTGGAGACGTAGGATTAAGGTTAAGGACTTTTAGTAGGATGTTACGGTTTTGTATTAGTTTATCGATTTAGGACCTTAGCTTTTTTAGTCTGTTTCGGTGGACTGTGAATATTATAGCTTGCATGTGTGTCTGACTGATGTTTTATCTGTTCCTATTTATATGTTTAACCATTTCTCGTGTTTGGTAGCATAGTAAGAATATCTTTAATACTTTTTTATGTGGTTATATGTCTATACATGTTTTTGTTTGACTCTTTGGTCTGGATATGAATTTGGAGCTGGGGTCTCACTGGAAGCAGTCTCTGGCAAGGCTTGCCTACATCCCACCCTCCCCAGACTCTACTAGTAGCTTGCCTATGGGTGGGATTATACTGGGTATAATTGATTGATAATAACTTCTCGTCATATACTCTTAGGTTTTAGCTCCCTGGCTCAACACTCTACTAGTTCATACTGAATGTAGCTGTATCTGGAAATCCATGTCTTGCTCTGTTTTAAGTAGCAATATACATATAGACATGACATACCCATACCTAAATTAATATGTATAATAAGTTTAAAGATCAATATGTTCGGTATAGATATTTATACGCGATTGATTACATGCCCAGTTTTCCAATAAAGTTGATATTTAGCTGTCCACCGTTTCCCTGGGCCCTTTTAAGGTTTTAACTTGAATATGCTGCTGCAGGCTGCTATCTTTCGAGAAGAGAAGAATATTATCGATCTGTATATTATGCTCCTACGCTTTTCAAGGTATTATTATTACATTGATATGAATACATATGGCCTTGGGTATGTAGCATCAGTCATTTCAAGGTCTTCCATTGTATCGTAAATGAAAATACGTTTCTCTTCTAAAGTTTGGCTACAGAAACAATACCATATCATCGGGATTACAGTGCATCTCTTCAGAGAGATAAGATCTATCTCAAAAAGGTACACTCTTTTAATCGGTGTTCTTGAACCAGCAGGAAGCCTTTGTTCCAGTGCCAGCAATTTTATAAATTGTTTTTTTTTTTTAATATTTGAATCTCAGAAATCATTGAGTGCCATAACTGAGCTGGAAGAATTAAAGCCTGCTGTACTTCAAAAGATCAATGACCTATCCAGAAAACATGCATATCAATCAAATGGGTGGACTCCTCAAAATAAACTATTGGAGCCATCAAAACCACCACCAGAGCGATATCCTCTTCATCAGCAAACATCGACTCAAAGTTATGCTGGTACCATCAATAAGGTATATATAATTATTGTTCTCTTAACATCTGGCAATTATGCTTATTAAGCAGCTGGTTTTGATGGAATTCAAGTTGGAATGCATGTCATCTTAGTTCTCTATGAAATTTTACAAATTGGCAGGCACCTACACCACAAGTTAAGGTTCATGGGCATGTGTATCGAGATTCTCGCAATTTGGTGTACTCGGCTCCTTATCCGTTGGATGAGCAAACTAGGCAATTGTAAGTCTTATAATTATGGCTTAACCTCATGTATTGCCAATTGTCTTCTAGTCACATCTCTCTCTCTCTCTCTCTCTCTGCACACACGTACACACACTAGGGTTGAACCCGACACGAACCAGAAATTTTAACATGAACCAAACACAACACGGACCCGAAAATGGTGCAACACACATGAGCTATTTTTTTGTTGGTGCTGTAGATCTGTAAATATTCCTCGTGCAAAGGAAGAAACTCTCTCCAGACATTCTATTTTGGGCCCAAATGGACTTTATGGACAATGGCAACCCCCTACCATCAATGTTGCGGTATCGTGAACTTCACTAGAACTTCATTTCTTATATTTATCAAGATAGAAGGGATTATTAATTCTTATATGTGTCTCAGGTTTATTATCCAAAGAACGTTGATTTGACACCTGTGGAATTTCAGAGGTTTGGTCTTCTACCAAGACTGAAATTTTCATTTCAGTCCATTGGTATGATTATTTTTTTTTTTGTTTTTTTAGGCATGCTAATATTGTTTTTTGTATTTTGATTTTTCAAGTGAGAAAAAGTTGATTTCTTTGGAGGATGGTGTTCCAATTGAAAGAAATAGTAGCAACTTGGAACATGAAAATTCAAGTTTAGAAACAGTTGTTTCAGCAAACAATAACAAGAAGCCACAAGCTGATGAACCCGATCTCTTGATTTCTTTTGAAGAAAAAATAGAGACCCCTCCTGTTCCGTTGGATATTATAAGACAGCCTTCCCCACCTCCTGTTCTAGCTCAAGTCCATGATTTGGTTTCCCCATCACTCGATACCGGGCTCACGAATGGATCTGAAAAACCCAGTGATGGCGTGTGCTCTGAATCTCCCCTTGAGTTACACATTGTGAGATATTCTATCCTTAAATTCTTTTTTACGAATCTAAAATTTCTGAATTCTATGGTTTTCTTTTTCTTCGTTAGAAATATATCTTGAGTTGTTTTGTTTATGCAGTCCTCAAAAGTGATGGACCACTTCATGAAGATGGCAAAACCAAATACAAATAAAGATTTAGAGACATGCGGTATTCTTGCTGGGTCACTTGTAAGTGTCGTTGGCTTCCATAATGACTGTTTCTTTCTTTTTTCAATGTTTCTCTTATTGTTTTTTACTTTGCTGCTTGTTAGAAAAATCGAAAATTTTATGTTACTGCACTTATCATTCCAAAGCAAGAAGGAACAGCAAACTCGGTAAACCATTAGCAACTTATTCTCTTATTTTTATTATTACTATAATACTCTAATGTTGTATTTAACCAAAACATGGTTGCGATGGCGGGCAACAAAGAGTTTCTTATGAAAATACAATTTTTGTACAGTGTCAAGCTACCAACGAGGAGGAAATATTTGAAGTCCAGGACAAACGATCTCTATTCCCTCTTGGATGGATACATGTGAGTCATATATGAATACATTTTATCTAGTCAATATGTTTGTACCACATCCTGATGTTTGTTTATAATATATATTGCAGACACATCCTACGCAATCTTGTTTCATGTCTTCTATTGATGTTCACACACACTACGCATATCAGGTGACATTCCCTCTCCCTCTGGGGTTGCTTTTCTAATTATTAGCCCTTTCAAATTTGCTTTATTCAAATTGGATGCGTTTATGGAAAATGTTTGACTGTTGTCATATATCTAAATACCCTTCAATCAACAGACAAAATATAGTAATTCACATTACTCAAATCATACGATCAAGTTTTGTGATGATAATTAACTTAGAAAGATTCTGGAGCTCTCTAGGCTTAGCTATACTTGATGAGATCTGCTGAGCTATTTTCTGTTTGAAGAATTGAAAGCATTATCGTTGGTATTTCAAACATAGAATGCGGGTTCTTTTATTGTTATACCACAGCGTAGATATGGAAATTTGTATTTCCAAAATATAGAGAGAGAAGTTTGCAGAACATGAAACCATGCCTGTCTTTATCTTTACTGAGGCTTTGCTTGTTCATTCTCCAGATTATGTTGCCAGAAGCCATTGCAATCGTCATGGCTCCAAGAGATAGTTCAAGGTATTTTTGCCACATAATCACACAATGCGCATGTATAGACATTTTTTTGGGTGGTGGGAGGTATTTGACTATTACACGGGATCGATGATATTATCTATAAGAGTATAACCACATAACAATTGAACCTTATGGAACGAAATCAACACCAGTTTTTTCTAAAGATGTAGGGTAAATATGTTGTTGGATTGGATATGCTATCGCTTGTTCTCCTGATCTACCATTATGTTTTACAGAAATCATGGCATTTTTCGTTTGACTACACCGGGCGGTATGGGTGTCATAAGAAACTGTCCTCACCGGGGTTTCCATGCACATGATGCACCATCCGATGGCAGTCCAATTTATAAACAATGTACGGATGTTTATATCAACCCCAAGTTGAAATTTGACGTCATTGATTTGCGCTGATGGCAGATACGTCGTGATAAGTCCATTCTGATGCAAATACTTTGCAGATACTGAAAAATGCAAAAAAAACAATTTCATTGACAGATTGAACAATTAAAAGGAAATCGACTATGAAGACATCTCTATTCTTGCATTAAACCTTTATACTGTAATTATGGCTTGAAACACTGATTGCTTATTGATTTTAAAATCGGTCTGTTTATATGTTTGACCCAAAGGGGTAATGTTCAGGTCTTGCTTCTTCATTGGCAAAATCCGTATACTGAACAAGCATTTCTTGTCATTCTGTTTTCTTAGTATCACGGGTAACAATTTGGGATACAGTCACCTCTGTGACGGAGGTCCCGACAGTGGTGTTGGTGATTCCGGATCTAGATATGACCGAAGGTCACTATAGTCACCAACATGATCCTAAACCAATCGGTTCAGGATGATACTGGATCCGCATACTTCCCATTCCGAATGCTATTGGTACCGGGTGCTATCGGATCATACTGGAAGCTACCAGATTCGTAAGCTACCGGTTTCGAATGCTACTGGATTCCTTTTATTGTTGTTTTGTGAACATTATGTAAAGTTTCCTTTGTAAGAGGTTAATGATGATTTCTGATGTGCTGGTGGTGGTATATAAAGTTGCTGATTATTAAACACAAAATCAAGACTTAGTTTTATAAAACACGGTATAATACGTCTGCTCAGTATGATACATACAGGGCAAGTTCACCCATCGTGCGGGTAGTATAGCATCGGCACGATACCAGGTATGGCACATGCTTTCAAATAGTCTAGTCAAATCCTAATAAGGGTTTTTGAAATGGGAGTTAATATTTACACACTCCTTCCCTCTATCTCTTTCTATACATACACAGATATATATATATATATATTATAGAGAGAGAGTGAAAAGGGATGTGAAAATAAGATTTTAGGTGTGAGAATAGTGGAAGCCTTTTGGAATAAAGCAAATGCAGATCAAAGATAATCAATCACAAGAAATAGTCATTTGGATTAGATTTCCCATCAATGACACCATCAACTTTGGGTCATGCGAAAAATTCTAGATTAAAATTGCGAGAACTTTCCCATTCGAATACTATATGTTTCCGAAAAGTAGCTATGTGAATACTAATATGTTTGTGAAAAATAATTTGCATAAAGTTATGAAGGAAACCCTAGGTAGTGACTGAGTGATCTGGTGGCTGCTGAGCAGATTCTGTTTAATCTGATGAGTGAAATAATCTAAATATATAGTGATGTAGGCGATGTGATGTATTTCGATCTAAGATCCTTTCATACTTGCAAATACTTGGCTAAATTTCAAATTATTCAACTTATAAGGGAGATACAAGTAATTTATGTGGCGTTGCATTTATTAACATATTAATATTCTATAGACAAACCAATTATATTGCATTTAAACACATGTACTAAATGCAAAGTCATGGTTGATGACATCTTTTGATGATTACGTAGTACTACGAACAACTAAACTGCTTTCTTTTTAGAAACAGTTTTTAACAGCGTTTTTTACATTTAAAATTACCTATGTTGCTTTTGTGGGAGACAAACAACACACCCACCGTTAGATCATAAACTTGTAGTGCGTAACTAACAAACTTATCTCCAATGATGTCGTGAACGCTAGCTAATGGTGTATGTGTGTGTATCTTCATTTATTGATAGAAATGTATTGTATTGTATTTTATATATGGTATGGTTTGTGATTATATTGTATGAATCTATCTATCTAGAGAGCCTGTGTGTTGTGATGACCAAAAGCGAGCAGCAGCAATGAAATGAATGAAAAGCGAGCATTTATTTATATACATAGATAGATAGGCTGGCACGCAATACAAAGATCCTACGGGCGGAGGAGCTTGCTACTGTACACCGACACTTGCCATTAAATATCTCTCACCTGTCTCCTCCTCCTCCTCCTCCTAAATTAACCCTATTTATTATTATTATTATT
The DNA here is from genome assembly GCA_030545235.1 of Helianthus tuberosus. Taxonomy (NCBI): domain Eukaryota; kingdom Viridiplantae; phylum Streptophyta; class Magnoliopsida; order Asterales; family Asteraceae; genus Helianthus; species Helianthus tuberosus. The sequence continues at coordinate 202,824,365 of CM060445.1, read as the reverse complement.
GTTATTCAAAATCCAATTTACATTACATGATGGCTCTTCCACCTTGGACCACCAAGCTGCTGCTGCTTCTCCTAGTAGTGCTAATTATTCTAGCAGCTGCATGCCCCGGCTCCACATTTGCCTCCGATGATGATCAGTTTGTGGAGTCCGTGAGGTCTACCATTGAATCAGTCCGACAAGTCATCTCCATCGTCTCCAGATTCAGCGATGTTCTTGGCGGGGGGGATTTCAGAGCTTCCAATGCCATTGCCGATTGCCTTGATCTCCTTGACTTTTCTGCTGATCAACTCACCTGGACTCTTTCTAGAACAATATCATCCTCAACTGGTAACTAGTAATTTATACATACATACATACATACATACATGCATCTTCAATTTCAAATCTAATCGATCTTTTACAATAATAATAATCAGCAAAATATAGCAGCAGCATGGGTGCTGACATGAGGACATGGCTCGGGGGGGCACTGGGTAACCAGGACACCTGCATGGAAGGATTTGAGGGTACAAACACCATCGTAAAGTCCTTGGTAGCTGGCAGCCTTGACCAGGTCACCTCCTTAGTGCGTCAATTACTTAGCCAGCTTCCAGGAACCATTGATGCAGCAGCAGCAGCAGCAGCAGCAGCAGGAATATGGCTAAAGGAAAAAGAGCAGAAATTACTTGTGGAAGGCAACATAAGAGCCGATGTGGTTGTGGCGGCAGATGGTAGCGGCACCTTCACACGGGTGATGGATGCCGTATCTGCAGCTCCAGATAACAGCGCCGGCTATGTCATCTACGTCAAGAAGGGTGTATACCAGGAGTATGTGGAGATCGGTAAGAAGAAAACCAACATCATCATGATTGGTGATGGCATGAACCTCACCGTTATTTCTGGTAACCGCAGCTTCGTTGACGGTTGGACCACCTATCGTTCTGTACATTTGGTACGTACGCAACTAATAGTATAATATAGTAGTGTGTATTAGTATTAATTAAGTAACTGAAACGCATACTACAATACAGCTGTGAAGGGAAAGGGGTTCATAGCTCGTGATATGAGATTTGAGAACACGGCAGGGCCAGAAAAGCACCAAGCAGTTGCATTTCGATCAGATTCGGACCTTTCGGTTGTTTATCGGTGTGCAATCACGGGGTATCAGGACACTCTGTATGCCCACTCGATGCGCCAGTTTTACAGAGAGTGCTTAATTACAGGCACGGTTGATTTCATATTTGGAGATGGAGTGGTGGTGTTTCAGAACTGTGAGATTCTGGCCAGGAGGGGCCTCCCTAACCAAAAGAACACCATTACAGCACAGGGTCGTAAGGAACCAACTCAGCCTTCAGGGTTTTCAATTCAGTTCTCAAACATATCCATAGAAGAAGAAGAAGAAGCTTCCAACTCCAGCAGCAATGGTACAATTATATTGCCACCCACGTACCTTGGACGCCCATGGAAGGAGTATTCTCGAACCGTGATCATGCAATCGTACATCAGTGGGCTCATCAGGCCCCAAGGCTGGCTTGAATGGAACGGTGACTTTGCACTCGATACTCTTTACTATGGGGAGTACATGAACTATGGTCCGGGTGCTGCCTTAGGAGATCGGATCAGGTGGCCTGGTCTCCATGCAATCAATGATTCCAGTGAAGCCAACAACTTCACGGTGGCTCAGTTCTTGCTAGGAAACTCCTGGTTGCCACCCACCGGAGTCAAGTATACAGCCGGTTTATCGGCTTGACTTGAGCGATTCATTCGCAATTTTTGTTTATTATTTTTCTCTTTTAAATTAATTAATTAATTAATGGGCCGGCCTACTTATAATATTTGATCGATTAGGTAATGAAGGCTAATTTAACTTTTTTGACTGTTGAAAAGGCCGAAATTAAGCCCGGATTGATGGCTTAGCGCCGTACATGCATGTTTGTTTGTTTGTTTCCTTTCTTTCATGTGAAAGGAAGCTCTTGTTTCTTTCAGCGGAGGGGAAGAACTAAAATGAATACATTTTATGATTTTCAAAGTAAAAAAGGGTAGGTTCAGCGGAGGGGAAGCAAGTGGACACATCACTCCATCTACCGACTTTTTCACGCGGTTTTGGCTAAAAGATATGCCCCACCCACGTGACCAAAGATCTAAACTCACATGTCATGGTTGTTGAATACAGGAAACAAAACAAATAATCACTTCCCATGCTTTCCTCGTGCTCCTGTCCACTTTAGATTTGCCGGAATGATTGATTGAATAAATAAATCCATCTCTAAGAATAATATTGATAACTCCCGTATATTGCAAGCACTTGTGTTAACTAGAACGAGTTGATCAAGGTCAGTAATCATAATCAGATACTCCCATGTATTCATGATTTCACGAGCAATCTGTTTAGCCTTGTATTGCTCGTCCTTTGCATCAACCTTTATATCAAACGTGGAGTTTAATTCATTTGGAACCATATCTTTTGTCCATCTCTTCATAACGTATTTGTTTGGTATTTCTTTAACTTCAAACATCTTGAAAACAAAAAAGGTGTGGCGACAGAGCAGCCCGTACCATTCAAAACGCAAATAACTCCATTGTGCAATTACATCTTCTTCAAGTTTCTTGGAACACACCTACACACAACAAATACAAAAACAAAACTTAAAATCGCATGGGTTATTAACAAATCGCATTTTTAAAATCGCATGTGTGTTCATCAAATCGCATGTTGTAAAACAAATGTTTTTTTAATAAGTAAATATGTTGTGTATTACCTCTAAAAAACCTTCTCCATGGGCTTTAAAGTCTTTCATTGATATCCTTAATAGGTCACCCTCGATTTTGGTCTCCATAGGCAGGCATTCACTAATAGTTGTGTATATCTCTGTCTGTTGATCGAAGAATATAGACCTGGTGTACACTTTAGCAGCATCTGCTTCCAGAGTAGATTTGGTCCAATCATCAGGCTCAGTATATCTTGATATATGACCATTCTTTCTATGGTTGAACCTTTGGACATCCATCGAACCGTCAAAATGATTCAAAAACTCTACAAGAGTGAGTTGTGAATTTGCCACCTGGCAAAAAAAAATGGTTCTCACTCTCTGATCTCGAAGTTGTTCGCATAAGTCCAGACATTGTCTCATGACGATAAAAATCGGGAATCCACATGGGTCTCATCACAAACATATAATCAATCCATTCATTTTCGGTAAGACCGAACTCAATCATTACCAACTTTCACTCTCTCTCGAATACTTCTGGCTCAATCGAATCTGTCCATACAATATCACACATTCTCCTTTTAAAATCCTTGTTATTGCACAATTCATATCCTACCTACACGGAAAAAATACTTTTATTATCAATATATAACAGATATACAATGTAAATAAAAAATGGTAATGACACACAATAGAGCATAGTGAACCTTGTCTGCCACTTTTTTCATTGTGTCACATGCAAGATCTATGTTTGTCAGTGTTGCAAAAGTCGGATTCCTCGGCCGAGTACTCGGCGAGTACTCGGTCCTCGGACCTCCACCTTGGCGACTTCCTCCTAGGCGGTCTCAACTAGTCGGCCTCGGGAGTACTCGGTCCTAGTCGGCGCCTAGTCGGCCTAGTCGGAGCCTAGTCGGCCTAGTCGGTCTAGGCGGTCAACATGGTTTGTTGACTTTTAATCGGTCAAACTCGGTCAAAATCGGCCTACTCGGCCTTGTACTCGGACTACTCGGCCTTGTACTCGGACTAGTCGGACTTGTATTCAGAATATTTGAACTTTAAACATGTTTCATTTTAAATTATACCCAGTTGACATGAATTATGCTTATTTTAACACATAAATAATATATAACAATTAATTTTCTTTATATTTACCATGTCCGCGTACTCCCCGAGTACTCTCCGATTACTCCCAACTCCCCAGTCGGCCGACTAGGGACCGCCTAGCGACTTTTACAACACTGTTCTTATATACTTAAGTACTATATGAGGTAGAGTTACGGCTGTCTACATCTTACCCTCCTCAGACCCTACGTTAGTTTTGCTATTGGTGTGATTTACTGAGTATGATGATGACGACGACTTGCATTGTTCTTAAGTATATAAACCATTAATAAAATAGAACTTGACCTATAAATTGTCGCAGAGAAGGAAACACTTGATCAAGAACACAAAACCAACCAGAAACAAATTGTACATAAAACGATTAGGGATGAAAACTTGTTGCAGTGTCCCAGTCATTATAACTGGATACAACAGGTTTCAAACCGCCAACTTCCCATCCAAACACCTTGAAAAATAACTTTCTTATTTTAACTGTAGGATGTATCTCACATCCTGTTAAGTCAACAACTGCTGAATACACCCAACTTAAGTATTTTTTTTTTTCTTTCAATAAATAATAAAATAACATCTGATTACAGGGTTTTCAAGTGTTACTAGATTTCTTTTTTTGAGGGGGGGGGGGGTTGAGAGAAGGATATGTACATATAAGATTCAACAGTAGGTTTTTAACCATGTGGAGTTGTTTGATGACACTTGAACAGAAAGCTAACACACAAGTCTAGAGTATAGATCTTCCAGAGCAGCATACAGGGGTTCAGCAGCCTTTGGTCGGTCCACGGTCCCAAGAAGTATATCGGCAGTTGTGAGATATGGATCCCCATAAAAGTGAAGATTAGTGTCCATCCTTGTTGCAACAATGTTCCCTTCCAAAGACACTCCAACAAAAGCACCTACACCAAAAATCACCTTTTACACTTAACAACACTCATTCAATTATCATTATCAAACTAAAACACCGCTGATCTGTAAGTTTTACATAAAAAAACAAAAGAAAACGCGGAGTGATGAGAACTGGGATTTCAAAGCAACGCAATAGTTGTATTCACTTGCTAACTTGTTTGTAATAATATTACACGAAATGGGAAGTTGATATATAACAAACAGGAAAATTCTAACGATGATAAATACCTTTGCTACAACTATAAGTGTAGCACATGCCAGAGCCTTTATCACCGGCTCGAAGATCAGCTTCCAAAACCCTTCCAACAGGCCCTGCGGCAGCACTGCAACCAGCTCCAAGAGAAAAATGCATGCGACTACAGAATGTTTTCACAGCTTTAAAGTCATGAAGCACAATTATGAAGTCCATAAGCTCGCCTCCAACCTATTAAAACAAAACAATATAAGTGGTCTCACTTTGAACAGCAAATATATGTGCCTGGTCAAACCAGCAACATAGAATAATAAACATTTGCCCTCATGTCATTGCAGGTTTGATACTTCTGAGAGAACCGTACTACTAGGTTGTTTGGTTTGCATAATGTTTTTTTAAGGATGAAAATCCATCAAATGAATTGAAATTTGAATATGAAAGACATACATAAAATTGAATTCACGATAATAATAATACTAAGCAACTCTAACCAAATGGCAATAAGTATATATTATAAACGATGATGACGATAAGTAATTGATAAAATAAATAAATAGTAACAATAACAATAGGTTAGTGAAGAATTAATTTGCTTGAATTTCAAGCCGTTAGTGATTTTTGTTTACATAAATCTTTGGAAACTAATAATTAAAATCATCAAAACAAAGTAACTATAATGATAACAAAATAATATTGATGCCAATAAATAGTTATAATAATACAATATAATATAATTTAACATAAGAATAACAATAATAATCATAAATGGTTATTGATTTAAATGCCAAATCCATCAAATTGTACTGCAATGACACATCAACTGAACATGAAGTAAATTAACCCAAATTTATAAAGAAACGGCCGACGACATTATTGATATGAACAATGCACTTGATAGTTATACCTGAGCACCCCATCCTAGACCAGCTGAAATTATAGCAGAAGGTGCTGACCAAGAACCATCAGCTCTTCGAGACATTACCAAACCAGTACCAAGTTTGTATGTAAGTAGCATCCCAGCTTTAGCAACGGTTAAGATAGCTAGACCTTTAGCTCCTTTTAGAACTGCTGCAGGAATTGACCTTTCAGGATTTAACCTGGCCACCTGCGCAGATCACAATAAACTGTTGGGGGTAGGTTGAAACATAAATATATATCAATCAAGTAGGAAAGGTGTAAATAAAAGAACCTGACAGTAATTCCTCAACGTATTGGAAGATTTATATATTTCATGTTCCATAGACAAACCAACTGGAAGATTTAACCATCCCCTTGTGCAAGTCCAATCCATGACATCATGCTTGGCCACCTGTACTGCATTGCTGATAGTGTTGATCAATACACCTTGCAACGGGTCAAGCATATCATAGCAGGTATCACACACCCTCTGTGGATTCCTCTCTCTAAACTTAACAGGCAACAAGCATCTTCCCTTTGAGCAAGCCCTACAAAATATTCCTCCACAGAATCGACAATGATGTCTACCACGAGTGAGGGCAGTGAAGGGGGCATTGCACTGCATACAAACTTTAGCAGTGCTGTCCCGAAGCCACTCTGGCGGTTCTGCTTCCAACACTTCTTTGTAAGCATTATAGTTAACTCCACTTGGTTCAAGAAGCGGAGGAGCACTAGGAATGTAGACAGATGGGTGCACGTAAGTGTCTCCGTCCTTCCCAGACCCGATAAATGCAACGTTTGAACCAGGAACAGTGTGTTCACTTGTATCCTTGTTACGACCAGTAACAATTGCAACTATCCCGCTCAATACATTTTTCAAATTCACCTCGGGAACATCTTGCTGAACAGAGTTTTGATAATCATCACCAGAGTCATAACCTCCATCAAGAAAATCTTCAGACTCCAGAGGATGCTCATAAGAAGGGTTGTGCCCTATGGGTCTTGCGGCCTGATGAAAAGTAACTTTGTCTTCTGGAACAGCCCATTCAGAATCAGCATAGTCATCAATGAAGTATTTGTTCTTCTCCATGCCCACAATCGCAAGTGAAAGATAACTGTTTAAAAAGATAGCTAGAACATCAATCCATAGAACTAACAGATGCATAATCAACAAGCATTTTGCTCATAAAATCAATGATTGTAAGTATCTCATGCTTTTATTCATACTCACCACCTTCTAGAGTTGGTGACCATAAATCATTTTAAAGAATTTTTTGATAACTTTTAGACATTGGGGTTATTAGGGGATATACTACTAATACATCCACTTCTCCTGTGGTTTTGATGAGGGCCAAAGGCTGGCTGTCCATTGATTGCATGGATACCACAATAAAAACGAGTTATGTAAGTAACGCTTTAACACAATGATGGTCTCTTCTGTATCACATATCAATTCATCCACTGCCATAGTAAATAAACCTAAAGAAATATATAAGAAGTGGGCAGGCTAGGCTAGGCTAGGCTAGAGTTGAGTCAATACTTGTTCCCTAATATGAGCATAGAATATAATGAACCACAGATTAATAATCTGAAAATGGATGGATACACACAAGACAAGATACTGTTGATAAACATAATTTACTGCGATGGGAAACATAAGCAAAGCAAGCATATCACCGTCCAATTGCAAACAAAAAGGTGACGATAGAGTAATTAAAAACGTGTTCGGGGCAAAAACTGTATTCTCAAATCTCAATCCATACAATTGAAAAGCATAATTAGGGCTAGAATAGAAGAGGACAGGAGGCATGTATTGTATTGTATTGAAAGTCGTTAAACCCTAATTCGGTCGGGATCCAAGATACGATCGGAAATTACCTTTGATTTGAAGAAGAGGTTTGAGTCGTAGGAAGCGTGAGCAGCTAATGACTTGTATCTTTCTTTCTTTCTTTCTTTCTTGCTTGGGTTTATGGATGATACGTTTCGTTTCGTTTCTTCTTCTTCACCCAAATCATCCCATCATATCAGAACGCCTGCCTTTTTTATTCAATGTTAATTACAATAATGGTCCTTCATTTATTCTCATCTTACTCTTCTCATCTATTATTTTCTTATCGCTAACTAAATTAAATATCAGTAAAGTGGAAGAAAATGTTAACAAATGCAATGATTTTTTATACCAAATTATATATATATATATATATGTTAAACACAAAGGTCGGTGCACAGACCAAATTACTATTCTGCCCTCACCTAACCAACCAAATTACAAAACTGCCCCTAAGAAATCTTTTTTGTTGTGCCATCATCTTCCACACACTTGCCAGTCCTTTAATCGATCGCTCACGTTTCCACCGAACACTGCCTATATCGTATGTGTCGTTGTCTTCCAGCGTCACCATCAACGTGACCACCACCGTCCTCCGCCGCATTTGCCGTCAAATCCCCCTCCGTCGTCCTTAGTTACCTGGTAACAGCGGCGATTAGGGTTTCAGAGACGCAACCCCGATTGAAACGATGTTTAGGGTTCCGGCGACCTGATCTGTTTTCTGATGTAGCAAAAGGAGGCTACGATTTCATGATGTAAAAAAAAGTTGAGTGCTGCAGTTGCACCAATTCTTGAAATCAAATTGTCCATCCCTAAGTCACGTTTCTATCTCAAGTTCTATACTTCTATGACACCAAGGCAAGTTAATCCTCAGCATATTAGTATAATATAATGGGTGTTAATTGATTATTTTTGTTTTAATTTGTGTATATTTAAGAATATTAAAGGCAAGAAAATGCACAGTGTCTTCATGTTTTACACCAATCCTAGATCTCATGTAAATCACCCTTCACTGTTTTGAAATCAATAAAAGCATTTAGATGTTTTCCATATAGTACTTCTACGCATACTTAAGTAGTTAAGTGTTAGAGTTAATTGCCCGGATGGTCCCTGTGGTTTCATGTTTTTTCACGTTTAGTCCCCACCTTTTGGAAATAGCAGGTATGCTTCCTATGGTTTGTCATTTTGTTACTCGGATAGTCCCCTGACATTTACTCCGGGGACTATCCGAGTAACAAAATGACAAACCATAAGGAGCATACCTGCTATTTCCAAACTAACTGACATCTACTCAGGGGACTATCCGTGTAACAAAATAACAAACCATAGGGAGCATACCTGCTATTTTCAAAAGGTGGGGACTAAATGTGAAAAAACATGAAACCACAGGGACCATCCAGGCAATTAACTCTAAGTGTTAATTAGAGATGTTGATTTCGACCCATTTTCTTGAAAATAGGTTGATTTGAGTTCTCCAATGAGTCAAATATATAACTTAAGAGCATACATAGATGTGAAACGGGTCAAGTTGGAAGTCCCCATATTGTTATTTAAATATTTGCAACTTCTTGAATGTATTTACCAATTTCTTTTAGTGCACCGAACAACTAGCGGCCTATGGGGAATTAGTGTCAATCTGGGGGCTTAATGTTGTTGATACGGCGAATTACAACATGGTGGTTGGGTTCCGATGGGCCTACATATGTATGATCGGACATCTCTAATTATAAGTTTCTAAATTTATTTGAAACAGAGCCCATATGGGGGGACATATTATCACCAGCCAACGTTTGACCTCCCGGTGCTGAAAGGAACAACGCCGTTGACGGGTTTAACTTACTTCTTTATAATTTACAAAGCTCATTATTTTTCTTCTTTATATTTATTTTGTTATTAGTTTTTGAATAAATATTAGGACCCACCGGAGAGACCAAACGGGCATCATCATCATGCAGGGATGGAGTCGGAATGTATCAACTATGGAGTTTATCCAGAATACTGCCTGGAGGGAACAATTCCGATCAAGAACAACCGAACAAGATTGTTCTAATGGTTGTCATGAGGTAACTTTGTTCTTTTTTAAAATATCGATGATAAAACCAATAATTTTATACAATTATATAAGTTATAGTTTATGATTTTATTTTCGTTTAGGAGTATTTAAATTGGTAGACCATAACAATATTTAAAGAAACCTAATAATTTTTGTAATTTAATATTCAAGTAAGTGGTTTACTTTAATTTCGTTTACAATAAACTACAGATTCATTGCTAAAAATATAAATATTTTCACTAATGAACAACATGCAGTTGGTTATGCAAGTGGAGAACAATACGATGAAGCAAAAGCCAGCATAAATGTGTGGAATCCAAAGGTGACATCGATTTGAGTTTAATCTATCACAAATGTGGGTTATTTCTGATTCTTTCGATGACGATCTCAACACCATTGAAGCTGGTTGGTAGGTAAATTTCTTCAACACATACATATATGTTCCTGCATACGATTGAAGAAGATGACCAAGGTACTATTATTCTCAGAATTTCTTTGTAGTTTGTTACTATTTGATTTAGGAAACATACAATTGTACTTTGTTTTGTATGTATGCAGGGATTGATTTAGGCTAGTACAAATATTAAAATAAAATGTTTTCTTGATAGTGTACATTTAGTAATGGCAAATTTACGATTAACGAGCCAACACCATGCGGTGGGCCGCTTTGCTGTATATGTCATGTATATGTTAGTGTCATCATCGTAACACGTACATGTAAGGAAGTTGCAAACGCTAGGTTGTCGCCGCAACACGGGTTAAAAACTAGTAATATTTAAGAAAGAAGTACTCTTCACAATCTTCTGTTTTTAATAGATAGGGTAATGCTGCGTATAGTAGATTCCACCTCACAAACAATCACCAAATATGAGCCTCAGAAAACACCATAGCATATTTAATATTAAAAGAAAATACACAAAAGGCCACAAACAGTTCAACACAAAATCACTATCTTTTTTTGCAAATAGAAGACTTGAATTGGTTAACACTACATAACACCAACACACAAAAGCCTCAGAGGCTAACACTACATAACACTTTAGTGTTTTCAACCACAAATTCACTCATATTTCAAAAGCAGCACAACTTTTGAATCAAATAAACTTCACATATGTTTCTATCTCAATCTCACAAATCAGTTTGTGTATAATCTTAATTCCACGAAATTGATAACGTAATTAAACTAAACTTTCTACAATAAGAAAGTTAATAATTAATTTGAGAGCAAAGTTAGGAAGCAAAGATAATTTCAATTAAATCAACCACATAATCCAACAAAATTAACCATAAATAACAAAATAGCAACTCCAGTTTCAACTAAAGTCAAAGATAACACATTTTGAGAAACAAAATACTAGTTCAATAAAAGCAATCAAGAAATACAATTAACAAACCTTGATAAAAAAAGAGGATTTATTGAGTCGAATCATCAACCATGAAATTACGCTGTTAAGCAACGTACTTAAGGAGGTTAAGCATAAAATAACATTCACAACAGATAAAGATGAGGAGGTACAATCTTTGGTGGATGGCTTGAAGTTCCCATAGCTCAAAAGGTGATAGCAACGTCCTTCATCCACGTGATGTTGTATCATCCTTGAAGTCGCAGTGATGAATACTATTTAATTACAAGACAAATGGAAACAGTACAATACAGATCAGTTATATTATTATTTTGTTTATAGTCGCGTAACATCAAATCAATGTTTTTCGATTGTTTGAATGGTTCCACGATCTTCGTTGTAGCAATATCGTTAACGTTACGAAGGTTTGTTGTTTATTTTTTTCTAATATTTCATTCACCATTGTGTTGTTTTGTTCTGATTTTGGTTTCCATTCAAATTCCTGTTTCTTTGTTTGGACCAATTTTGAAATGATATCCGAACTAGTGAAATGTTTGCTTGTAGATGGTGAAGACTTTATCTTGGTGGAGTGTGACGCTAAGTAACTTTGGTGAGGCACATGTTTCATGTGTGAAACACCAAGGGAGGCTTCCTCGATTGAATCTTATTCTTATCAAGTATTTTAAAGAAAAGTTAACAACATTAACACTATGTTCCCGAGTCTCATTTAACAGGGGGAGGGGAAGGAAAATTTTCTCTCTTAATCTCTCCAATTTGGGAAGATGAATATATGGTCATATTTGGTCATATTTTCTTCCCTTTTCCCTCCTTTTCCCTTCCCCCCTGTTAAATGAAACTCGGGAACATGGCTTTTCATATTTTCATCTCTTTTCCCTTCCCTCCCCCTGTTAAATGAGACTCGGGAACATAGTGTAAATGTGTTGTTTTAGTTGAAAGGGGGCGAATGAAGTGAAAAGGGCAAATGAAAAGTTTTGTTATAAAAGAGTTAATTTTGGAGAAAGTATAAGGTCTAAAACCATTAGTTAATTTTAATACATAAACAAAGATGTGTCTTATGTGCCTCCTCCTCCTGTATACCTATCTATCTATCTATCTATCTATCTATCGCAGGTGTAAATCCATAGAGAGAGAGACCTGATTAACGAAGGAAGGATCACATATATAGAATTCAATGGGGTGGAGCTCCCTACCCATTTAAAACTTGTGCCCTCAGGAAAATAACCACTCCCTCGAGGGGAAAATGTTTCATTTTAGTAGCAACAGAGTTGTTCACCAAGCAGTTTCACTACGCCTCTCCTTCAAGTTGAGCCAATGCACTTGTAGCTTTCTCGAGCGCTTTGCAAGTATGTCTTTCTTTTCTTCTTCTTCACGCATTCAATTAGGTCAATTAATTAATTTGTATTGAATACGAGATATTCTCATCTTATTTAGCTCCCAATCATTCCTTTCTATTTGCCTTTTTATTAGCCATTTGTTTATTTACTTCCAAGTATAGCTACTGCTCCTTTGTATTTATTTTCGTTACCTTCTCTTTGTTATTATTGAGAAATATTGCAATCAATGAAAAGGGCTCCTACCATTGAAATTATGATGGTATCAGAGCGGTTGTAACAAAATTCTTAACCTAATCATCGCCACCCTCATCAAGAATGGCCGGCGATAAAGAAGCAGAAAACAGTCCGAAGAACGATGGCGCTGTGGATGCGAGTTCACCCCTCTATGTCCATCCGTCCGATTATCCGAAGCAGATACACGTCAACGACAATCTTACCGACAATAATTATGTTGATTGGTCACAGGAAATGCTTAATTTCCTTTTCGCCAAGAACAAAGTCGGACTCGTTGATGGCACTAGAAAGAAACCCGACAAAGCATCTCCCACCTACATGGCATGGATGCGTGCAGATGCTATGGTAAAGGGATGGTTGACGACCGCAATGGAAAAAGACATCCGAAACAGCGTGAAATACGCTCATACCAGTTCCGAAATATGGTCCGATCTACACGAGAGATTTGGAAAAGAAAGCGCCCCGAGGGCGTATGAATTGAAGCAGACCCTCACAACCGTGAAACAGGACGGGACTTCGGTCTCTTCCTATTACACGAGACTTCGTAGCCTCTGGGATGAAATCCATTCCGTTCAACCGACGCCACGATGCACCTGTAATGGTTGTACATGTGAGGTGGGGAAGAGGCTGAATGAACACATTGAGAAAGAAAAATTGTATCAATTCCTCATGGGGTTGGACAATGAATTCTCAGTCATTAAAACCCAGATTCTAGCCTTAAAACCCACACCAAACTTGGGTAGTGCATACCATCTCGTAGCCGAAGACGAGCGGCAAAGACTTATAACTATAGAAAGGAGATCCGGGACTGAGACAATTGCTCTTAAGGCTCATGTACCGGGCAGACGTGATGCGAACCACCGGCGTGATAAAACAGGATCAAAAGAGTCTAAACGTGGAGAGGTGATTGAACATTGTGACTTCTGTGATAGGGATGGACATAACAGAAATGGTTGCTTCAAAAGGATTGGGTACCCGGATTGGTGGCCAGGAAACAAAGGGAAGCGTGAGGAGGCTAAACCGAAGGCGGCTTGTGTCGGGACAGATCCATGTCCTATACCAGGTTTGACCAAAGACCAATACCAAGTTCTTTTAAAACACCTTGCTGATGATGAAAATAGCACCATGGATAGTACACCACGTACGGCCAACATGGCAGGTAATAGCAACCACAATGACGATTGGATAGTTGACTCGGGAGCAACCGAGCACATTACCCATAAAATCAAAACTCTAAAAAATAAAACAGAAAGTGGCGAAGAACCCATCACTATTCCTAATGGAGACGCCATCCCCGTAAAGGGGAGAGGCGATTGTGCTCTAAGGGAAGGTCTCGAGTTAAAGGACGTTCTCTATGTCCCTGATTTTAATTGTAATCTTTTATCGGTTAGTCGTTTAACTGAGAATCTACAATGCTCTGTAACCTTTTTCCCGCAATTTTTTATCATGCAGAAACTTCACTCGAGGAGCTTGATTGGTGCGGGTAAACGGAGAGGCGGTCTATACCGAATGGAGATGATGAATAATGGGAGAAAAGCTATGTTGACGACTAGTAATACGTGGCATAAAAGGTTAGGGCATGCTTCTGATGAGAAACTCAATGGGATCGATTTTCTTAGAAATGTTTCTTTTAATAAGATTTGTGACTCTTGTTCCAAAGCCAAACTCACTAGAAATCCATTTCAAATTAGTACCACAAAATCGAGTGAATGTTTTGATTTGGTACATTGTGACATTTGGGGAAGATATCGTGTGCCTTCTTCTTCCGGGGCGAGATATTTTTTGACCATTGTGGACGATTTTAGTAGAAGTGTATGGCTATTTTTGTTGAAATTTAAACACGAAGAAAGTAACTCCTTAAAATTTTTCCATAAAATGGTTAAAACACAGTTTGGTAAAGAAATTAAGAAGATACGGTGTGACAATGGAGGAGAGTTCATTTCAAACGACATGTTACATTTTTACAAAGAAAATGGGATTTTGCTTGAAACCACTTGTCCACACACCCCCCAGCAAAACGGGGTTGTGGAACGAAAGCATCGACACCTACTCGAAATTGCTCGAGCTCTTCGTTTTGAAGCCAATTTACCCAAAAGATATTGGGGTGAATGTGTGTTGACGGCAGCCTACATCATTAATCGACTTCCGTCCAAAGTTACTAATGACAAAACACCTTTTGAGTTACTAAACAATCAAAAGCCCGATTATGAATTTATGAAGGTTTTTGGTTGTTTAACATATCATTGGAATACCGATACAAGAGGCGACAAGTTGGAAATGAGGGGGAAGCCTGGCGTGTTTTTGGGATACTTACAAGGAACCAAGGGTTATAAAATCCTAGATATTGAAACAGGGAAAATTATAGTCTCTAGAGATGTGAGATTCCATGAAGAAAAATTCCTTTTCAATAACCTTGAACAAGAAAAGGATGAACCAGATGCTTTTGAATTACCTTTCTGTGATGATGATGAAAGTCCTAGAAAAGTCACAAATGAAATTGGGCCAAATGAGGAAGTGGCAGCCCATGATGAAATTCCAATCCTAGGCCACTCATCACAACTAGAAGAACATGGGTTGACAACCGATAATGTAACAGTGGCACAAAATGAAGAAATTTATGAAAGTGAGCCCATAAACCAGAATAATGTAGGCCCAGATCCAATCGCTGAACCAACTAGGCCAAGACGAAACAAAGTGCAACCTGCCCGACTAACCGATTACGACATTAATCTCCCTCCATCGGTTGACCACGCCAATCCCGCACCACCTCAAGGTTCCTCGACGGTACACCCTCTTTCTAATTTTGTTTCTTATAACAAATTTTCTAAAAATCATAAAGCGTTCTTAGCAGCCATCAGTTCCAATGATGAGCCGAGAAATTTTAACCAAGCCGTGCAGGATGAAAAATGGAAGGAGGCCATGGTAAAAGAGATTCGGGCCCTCGAAGAAAATGGGACGTGGACTCTTGAAAATCTACCCGAAGGAAAACGCGCCATTGACTCGAAATGGGTTTACAAAATCAAATATAAGCCAAATGGAGAAGTCGAGCGATACAAGGCACGTCTCGTTGCTAAAGGCTTTACGCAAATGGAAGGAGTAGACTACCATGGCACTTTTGCACCGGTTGCCAAGATAGTCACGGTAAGGACACTCCTTGCTGTTGCCGTAAAAAGGAATTGGACGATTCACCAACTCGACGTTAATAACGCATTTCTACATGGAGACCTGCATAAAGAAGTATATATGAAAATCCCACAGGGGTTCTCCAAAGAGGGTGAGACGAAAGTATGTAGGCTGAGGAAATCCCTCTACGGTTTGAAGCAAGCCTCCCGTAATTGGTACCACAAGTTCACGACTTTTCTCCTCGGTCTTGGTTTCAAGCAATCCAAAGCAGATCACTCTCTCTTTATTTATAAACAAAATGACGTATTTGTGGCAGCGCTTATCTATGTGGATGACGTAATTATAGTTGGCAATGATCCTTCCAAGATCCATGATACCAAAGAAAACCTCCACAAGCAATTTAACATTAAGGATTTGGGAAGCTTGAAGTATTTCCTTGGAATTGAAGTGGCACGTACTTCCGAAGGTCTAGTTCTAAGTCAAAGAAAATACACCTTGGATATCTTGGAGGATTGTGGCCTACAAGGGTGCAGATCGAGCTCTTTTCCAATGGAGCAAAACCTAAAACTAGACAAAGATAGTCAAGCACCCAAAGTTGATGCAAGCCAATACAGACGTATAGTGGGCAGACTTCTCTACCTACAGGACACTAGACCGGACATTGCTTACTCTGTTAATGTCTTGAGTCAGTTCGTTGCTGATCCAAGACAAAACCATCTTGATGCGGTACATAGGGTTTTGCGATACCTAAAGGGTACACCGGGACAAGGTGTGCTTCTTCCTCGAGAAGGAGGTTGTGCTCTCACCGCCTACAGCGACTCTGACTGGCTTGGATGCCCCTTTACCAGAAAGTCACGAACGGGATACCTTGTTTTACTTGGAGGGGCACCAATCTCTTGGAAAACCAAGAAACAATCTGTAGTTTCACGCTCTTCCGCTGAAGCAGAATACCGATCAATGGCTTCCGCTGTTAGTGAAGTTTTGTGGCTAAGATGGATTCTGAGTGAACTAGACATTACTTCAAACGGACCGACCCCCTTGTTTTGTGATAACCAAGCAGCCAGACATATCGCCAACAATCCTGTCTTTCATGAAAGAACTAAACACGTGGAAATAGATTGCTACTTCATTCGTGAAAGAGTTGACTCAAGAGAAATTCAACCAAAGCCCATTGACACTAAAATGCAGATTGCAGACCTCCTCACCAAGGGACTAGGAACACAACAACTCAAATTTTTACTCGGCAAGTTGGGCATGAAAGACTTACACGCTCCAACTTGAGGGGGAATATTGAATACGAGATATTCTCATCTTATTTAGCTCCCAATCATTCCTTTCTATTTGCCTTTTTATTAGCCATTTGTTTATTTACTTCCAAGTATAGCTACTGCTCCTTTGTATTTATTTTCGTTACCTTCTCTTTGTTATTATTGAGAAATATTGCAATCAATGAAAAGGGCTCCTACCATTGAAATTATGAATTTGGGGGTTTTATGAATTTGAAAGCTCCTCCTCCTGTATATACTGTTTGACATTGACATGTGTGTGCAGAGAGGAAAAGGTTGAAGAGCCGGAACAAGCCCCTAAATATCGAGATAGAGCCAAGGAGCGTAGAGAAGATCAGAATCCTGATTATGAACCTTCTGAATTGGACTCTTTTCATGCCGTTGCTCCTCCTGGAAACGTAGTAAGCTCTACTTATCACTTTACTCTTTCTTTCTTCTTTCTTATTCACTAATCTAACATCACTCTTGCAGCCCATAGGATTTCCATTGAGTAGTCGGAAAAAAGAGAATGTGTGAAGATTTTTTAGGAGGATTTCCAGCCCAATCACAGCTGTTTTACAGCCAAGACTCCAGCTCAGCCATTTATTGACTTTCCTTTTATTCTTGTTTTCGGTTTTCTATAAATTGGGCATATGTATGTGTATTCAAGTATGAACTAAGTAATCAAAAATATCATTCTATCTCTATACCTTGTGATATGGTATCAGAGCAGTGCATACGATCTTGAGATCAATCCGCTCAAACCACAAAACAAAGCCATTCAGTGAAAACCCATCTCCTTCAAACCACAAAACAAAAACCGATTCAGAAAAACCTCTCTCCCAAAACACAAAATCAAAATCAAACTCCAAATTTTTTTTTCAAAAACTTACCTGTTCATCTTCTTCTTGCCGTCACAGCCGGTCACCAAACACCACAAACCACCAGCCACGTCACAACTATCCACACTTCTCTCTAAACCAACGGAGAGCCAGACATCGTAACCGTCACATCGTTCTCCGACCGCCACGGACACTCGCCGGCCTCTTATCTCCGGCGTCAACCTCCACAGTACACCTCTGTCTCTCTGATTCTCCTCCCCCTCCGATTGGTTGAGCGCCGATTAATATGTGTAGCCTAAAGGCCAAGATTATTCTTCTGAGGCCAAGATTATACTCTGTCCCTCTCTCTCTCTCTAAAAGTTCAGAAGAAGGTTATAGAGAAGAAAGTCTGGGGGGCTAGTTTTTTTTTTTTTTTTTTTTTTTGTGAAGAAGAAACGAAAATAAAAGGTGTGGTGGGGATAGAGAGCACGTGAAGTAAGGAAAAAGGGGATTGGAATTATCACCTTTTTTGGAATCTTTTTTTATTTAAGACAACATTAAAAAAAAAGATTTTGCAAATGATTAGTCACAGGAAGTATGAGTTGTTGAAGGACTATCCATCAACAAGTGGGGAAGCCTATTTAACAACACAGAAAAGCGGCGATCAAGTCAGTTCTTGGATTTTTGATTGTGGAGCCACTGATACGATGACGTACGAGCCATCAGACTTCGTGTCTACAAAGAAACCAAACAGAACTCATCAAGACTGCAAATGGCAAAAGTGCTTCAGTAAAGGGAGGAGGAACTGTCGAAATATCTCCCAATCTGAGATTGTCAAATTGTTTATATGTTCCTTCGTTAACATACAAATTATTATCAATAAGTCATGTTACAAAGGAACTCAATTGCACAGTTCTAATGCATCCTCATTTTTGTATCTTATAGGACATCAGAACTGGAAAGATAATTGGGCGTGGCACTGAACGACAGGGCTTATACTATGTGGATGAGGTGACTCAGTCAGGGACTGCGATGCTTGCTCATGGAACAAAGAGTAGAGAAGCATGGCTTTGGCATAGGAGATTAGGGCATCCTTCCGCCGGGTATCTACATCTTTTACTCCCTAAACTTTTTCCGTCAAACAGTACTTTAGACTGTGAAACATGTGCCTTAGCCAAAAGCCATAAAAAACCTTTCAACCCAAGTAACACTAGGGTCAGTGAACCCTTTTCACTAATACATTCCGATGTTTGGGGTCCAGCTAAAATGAATGGAGGTCAAAATCTTCGTTTCTTCCTATTATTTGTTGATGACTGTACTCGGATGACATGGGTATATTTTTTAAAACACAAATCTGAAGTCTTTGACAAATTTAGAATGTTTTACACCATGGTCCAAACTCAATTCAAAACCAACATTCAGATCTTACGATCTGATAATGGAGGGGAGTACGTTAATACCTCCATGAAACAATTTATTCAAGAGAAGGGAATGATTCACCAAACCACTTGCCCAAAACACCCAGAACAGAATGGTGTAGTTGAGCGAAAAAATGGCATTTTGGTAGAAATGGCCCGAGCCCTTATGCTTGAATCCAAAGTCCCCAAATCTTTTTGGCCCGAAGCTATAAACACAGCTGTATATCTTCTTAATCATTTACCAACCAAAGCCCTTGACCTAAAAACTCCCCTAGATACCTTATCCACATTCACCAAACTACCCCCACCTCTTACATTACCACCTCGTGTCTTTGGGTGTACCGTTTTCCCCATATACCTAAAACTGAACGATCCAAACTTGATCCATGTGCCAAAAATGTGTCTTTGTGGGTTATGGGGTGAATCAGAAAGGATATCGATGTTATAACCCATCACGACGTCGTGTGATTACGACTGTTCACTGTGATTTTCTTGAAACATAATATTATTATCAGTCCCATCTCAGTGGTCAGGGGGAGATAGAACATGAAGACTCACTGAGCTGGTTGAAGTGGATTCCATCTGCAAGTGAAAAAGAGTCATCTCATACATCGACACTGTCACACCCGCCCGTAGCGGAAACGCGAGGTGTGATCGGTATGGTTTTCATTGCATAAATATCGATGTACATGAACAAACTATATGAATAAAACATACTCCATTGCCATTACATAAGTGTTTCCAAAAGATTACAACATAAGTTTAGTGTGTCGGTTACAAACCATTAACGTAAAATTAAAGTGTTATTGTTTCATACATTAACATTAAAATAAACTACTAAGGTTTAAACCATCATATTTCAGCAAAGAGGCGGAATATAATAGTTAAACCCTCCAAAAGATGGCATGGAGTTCCGGTACTTGTTATCTTGACTGGGAAATCCGACATGGTCCGTTAATTCCCTGAAATACATGTTAAGTTTGGAAAACATCAACAAAAGTTGGTGAATTCATGCAATTTAGTTGTAAAAGATGTATTTAAAATGTAAGTTGTAGTATGTAAAGCGTCAATGAAATCGTTGATCATTAATGTTTTGCAAGGACATTAATATGTGTGACGAAAAAGGAAGCAATCCAACCCTAGACGATTTTTATGTCGACTCCTATCGACTGGGCCACAAAAGCACTCTTCTGTATGGGTCCACGACCAAGAGTGGGGCTCGCCAAAACCCATTAGATCTAACCACTTGTACCTAGGTCCAAACTGGATTAATGGTGCTTAGATGTATAACCCTAATTCGCACATGATCTAAGGTGTTTCATTCCCTAACTTTAACATACGTTGAACATGTATTTTCCCCGATAGTTGTAAAGTTGTAAAACATTTAAATGAACAGGGGACATGAACTCACAGTATCGCGTCCTGTGACTAGATGTAAATAAGATCTCACGTGCGGTCGTCCTGAATAGCGTTGCGACCTACAAATGTTCTTATATTTGTTAGATACTTCAGTCTTTGTAATAACTTGAGTACAAGTCTTGTGTCTTAAATATGTGTAAGACTTGTATGTCTTTACTGTTCGTTAAACTGTGTATTAGATGAATGAGTTGTTAAACTGTTATATATATATATTTCACCAAATATATATATATATATATATATATATATATATATGTCATCTTGTATCTTGTGAGTTGTATAGTCGGATTTAGTCCTCTTAATTTCGTGTCTTATATGTATCAATTGTATGATTGTGTTCACAATAATGGTATCATTGGGCCGAGCCCATGTTTTCATGTTATTGGGCCCCAAATAGTGTTGGGCATAAATAGTGTTGGGCCTCAAATAGTGTTGGGCCTCAATAGTGTTGGGCCTCAAATAGTGTTGGGCCTCAATAGTGTTGGGCCTCAAATAGTGTTGGGCCTCAATAGTGTTGGGCCTCAAATAATGTTGGGCCTCAATAGTGTTGGGCTTCAATAGTGTTGGGCTTCAATAGTGTTGGGCTTCAATAGTGTTGGGCTTTGGTCCATATGTTTGGTATTTGGGCTTAGCCCATGAATTTATGTTAAGCCCATTATGAAGATAAGCCCATTAAGAAAAATAAGCCCATTTGTAGAAAAATAGCCCATTAAGTAAAATAAGCCCATTTGTTATAAAAATAGTCCATTAAGTAAAGTAAGCCCATTTGTTATAATTTAGCCCACTTGTAAGTGTAAGTCTTTCATTTTTATAAAAAAAACATTTTTATAAAAATTTACTAAGTATACCTTTTTAGTAAATAAAAACATACTAGTTTTTATAAGTTCGTAAACATCCGAAATTTGTTATCGATAGCATATTTATATTT
This sequence comes from Helianthus tuberosus, assembly GCA_030545235.1. Lineage (NCBI taxonomy): Eukaryota > Viridiplantae > Streptophyta > Magnoliopsida > Asterales > Asteraceae > Helianthus > Helianthus tuberosus. Next base: position 202,802,779 of record CM060445.1, on the reverse strand, counting down.
TCGTGTCGAAAGATCGTCTAAACGTCGTAGTAACTCCTCGGATTGGCGATTCGTTTATGGATTCGTCCGTCGTCCGTTTTGACCATAAATGGTGTCCGATTATTCGGATCGTCCGTAACTCGTTTTAAGGCGTAATTATGTGAAGTCTTGTAAGACTTTTGTTATAAAGTGTCTTGAGTTTAATTGTGACAATTTGATTCAAGTTCCTACTTTGATATATATAACTAATACATCAAGTAATACATAACACAAAAATTGTCAAAATAACCAAATATATATTTTCTAAAAAAAAAATATATTTATCTTGTCTAAATTTAACCAAAAATGTTGTTACTTTATAAAATAAAGTTTTTATGAAAAATGGCCATATAACCTTTGTATTTTAAACTTTACCATGTTTCATAAACATATCATTTTCTTTTCCAAATCACCATCAATTTACTCAACATCTTAACTAAAACATATTAGACTTTTATAACATCAAATTTATCAAGATGATTTTCAAATCTTGTAGGGTTTTAAACATGATCATAACATATGCTAACTAGTTCAAAAACCAAGTTTAATTATAGTTTTAACAACTTTTATAAAAATCTCTAGTTGTATGTTACTTTTTATAATCTTGTGGAAGTATTATTTTTAAATAAAAACCTTTAATACTTTCACAAGATCAAAGGTTATGATCATCCCTTTAAACCTTTATGTTAAAAAAAAACCCTTTAACATAAACATGTATAATTGTTAGATCATATTTTAAAACATCTTCTAACAATTTATTTGTATCATAATCATCATAACAAGATTAAATGTGCATATAACAAGTCTTAGATCACAATATAAACAAACATAAATATATCATGATTTTTATCTTTGCTTCTTTGTATTTTTCATGTTTATTGTGTATGATTACTTGGTTATTATTAGTAATAATAACAATCATAAACATAATATAAGTATGAGAAAAAAAAAATAGATCTTGAAGCTTACTTCTAGCACTAGGCTAGGGATGATCTTGGAGGATGATTAAGAAATAAAAAGATGAAGATCTTGATGGTAGAATACTCTTGAATGGATGAAACCCCTTCCTTTTACTTACAAAAGCTTTAGATCTTCTTATGTTACTTGGAAATCCATTTTGATCAACAAATAAAAGACTAAAGTGAAGTGGGTTTTTGGTGTTCTTGGTAAGATGGATGAAGATGATGAGAGAGTTCTTGGTGTGTAATGAAAGATGAAAGAGGTAAAGTGTAGTAACTTAGTGATTAAGTGTTGTAATTAATCATCATTCTCATCCACTAGTAAATAACAAATATCTAGATATTATTACTAAGTAAATAAGGGGATGTGGGCCCTTTATTCACGGTTCATACACGGGGGGGGGGTCTTGAATTGTTAAAATGTGTTAGTAATTTTAATGCTTCATAAATATGATGAAATGTTTAAATGTTTAGGTGTTTAAGGAATTTAATGTTTCAAGATGTTTCATCACATTGAATGACCATAATTAGGCCTTAAGAGACCAAAAATAATATTCACTAGTTTGTTAAATATGTCAAATTTTAGTTCGGATAGTTGTTTAGTGCTCGTTCCGCAAGTAGATAGTCGCAAGGTTCGATTATGGAAGTTGTAGGGAAAAATTCGGTTATGTATTTATATGCTATTCCCTATGTATTTTTATATGGAATTTGTGTTTAAACAACACTTTTGCATCTTGTAATAAAAATACCAATGCTGAATTTTGCGGAAAAATTATGAAATGGTCACTTTTAGCACTTTTCGGACAATTTTTAGTGCTACCGGACATTGGTAATATATTAACCAAACTCTTGTATTCCCATATAGGGTTTAATATATAATTGATGTTGGACTCTCGTCCGAGTCCTAAAGAGGTTATTTAGATGGTTTCTGTGGATCCGGATTTTTCGTCGGCACTCTAGTTCACTAGGCACTACTCTAGTTGTTTCGATGGATTGTTTGCACTATTTCAAATGTACCCAATAAAAGTGAATCATGTGTACTAATAAATGAATATTCCATGAGTTTTCTAAGATGTATATAATGAAATCATGCAGTCAGAATATTCAAAACACATACTTGTATAATGTAAATCATCGTTTTAAATGTAAGTAAATTACCCGAAAGTGGCAGTTGTCACAGACACATACTAAGCCTGTCGAAAGTCTCACCCAAGAATCATCCAGACTGGAGTTCGAGGTAAGTGACTCTCCAAACCTTGGAAATGTGTCTGAATATGATCAAGATACCACTAACAATCAGGAAAGTCCCGAGACAATGGAACAGGTGGAGGTTGCTGAGCAAAACAACGCAGTCCAAGGAGAAGTCGAATCTAATGAACAACATGATGGGAGTTCATACGTTTTACCTCCTAGAGCCAATAGAGGGGTTCCTCCAAAACGGTACTCCCCAGAAAGGGAAACCAGAAATTCAAGGTATTCTACAGCCAATATGGTTAACGGAAACTTATCTAACAGTGCGAAAGCATTTGTTACCTCACTATACTCCGAACAAATACCGAGTTCCGTAAAGGAAGCCCAGGGTAAGAAGAACTGGAAGGAAGCAATGGAAACGGAGATGCGTGCTCTTATGAAAAACAACACGTGGGAGAAGTGCGTTCTTCCTAAAGGAAAGAAAACTGTTGGATGTCGGTGGGTGTATTCAATCAAATATAAGCCAGATGGTTCCATTGGAAGATACAAAGCTCGGCTCGTAGCCAAGGGTTACACCCAGACGTATGGGATCGATTACTCTGAGACATTCTCTCCGGTTGCAAAAATGGACACCATCAGAGTCCTCTTCTCCGTGGCAGCCAATAAGGAGTGGCCTCTCCACCAATTTGATGTTACAAATGCATTTCTCCATGGAGACCTAACGGAAGAGGTCTACATGGAAGCACCTCCAGGTTTCTCAGGGGGTTTTAAAGAAAGGGAAGTATGTCGGTTGACAAAGTCATTATACGGGCTAAAACAATCTCCTCGGGCATGGTTTGGAAAGTTCACTCTAGCAATGAAAGAATACGGGTATCACCAAAGTAATGCTGATCATACTCTGTTCCTCAAGAGAAGAAACGGCCTTGTAACCTGCTTGATCATATATGTAGACGACATGATTATTACCGGGAATGATGTAGAAGAAATAGCACAGCTAAAAGAGAATCTGTTTTCAAAATTTGAAATGAAAGATCTAGGGAATCTCAAGTATTTTCTCGGGATTGAAGTTCTCAGGTCTAAACGGGGGATCTTCATTTGCCAAAGAAAGTATGTCCTTGATCTTCTGGCGGAAACCGAGTTGATTGATTGTAAACCCGCAGATACTCCAATGGCGGTGAACCACAACCTTCACATGGAACTTAATGGGAAGCTTGCGGACAAAGAAAGGTATCAACGGCTCATGGGCAAGCTAATTTATCTCTCTCACACTCGTCCTGATATAGCATATGCGGTTGGAATAGTAAGTCAGTTCATGCACCGACTACAAGTTGCCCACATGGAAGCTGCTCAGAGAATTTTAAGGTATCTCAAGGGGACCGTAGGCCATGGAGTGTTGTTCAAAACAAATGGACATCTGAATGTTGAGCTCTACACTGACGCAGACTGGGCAGGAGATAAGGGAAATCGAAGGTCAACATCAGGGTACTTCTCATTGGTCGGTGGAAACCTTGTTACTTAGAGAAGTAAGAAACAAAAGGTGGTTGCTCTGTCGAGTGCAGAAGCAGAATTTAGAGGTATAGCTCGAGGGATAAGCGAAGTTCTTTGGACCAGGAAGCTACTAGAAGACATTGGTCTTTCTCAAAAAGAACCCAGTAAAGTTATGTGTGACAATACAGCTGCAATACAAATCTCAGAAAACCCAGTACAACATGATCGAACAAAACACGTGGAGGTAGACCGACATTTCATCAAAGAGAAACTGGAAGAAAGAATCATAGAGCTCCCACATGTATCGTCAAAAGATCAACTCGCATATATTCTTACAAAGGCCGTCAACAGAAACGCTTTTAGTAGCTGCTTGAGCAAGTTAAGTATTGGTGACCCCACTACTCAACTTGAGGGGGAGTGTCGGAAAAAGAGAATGTGTGAAGATTTTTTATGAGGATTTCCAGCCCAATCACAGTTGTTTTACAGCCAAGACTCCAGCTCAGCCATTTATTGACTTTCCTTTTATTCTTGTTTTCGGTTTTCTATAAATTGGGCATATGTATGTGTATTCAAGTATGAACTAAGTAATCAAAAACATCATTCTATCTCTATACCTTGTGATATCTTGGAGGTATCAGTCACTAGCAGCATCCTCATATCACACATGCCTTTAACTAGTCAACTATATATAATTACCCTCAAACAACTTAACATAATTGCCTGCCTCTAGGATACTGTAAAAAGTTACTACTTTCCGTTTTCTTCTTCACTTCTTTTTTTTTCAATTCAATCTAATGAGCCTACTGCTATAAATGACCCAGGTGACGTCGAACACACACATTTGGTTAAAGGCCTGGACTATGCTTTGCTCCACAAGGTCACAAGTGAAATAGACAAGAAACCAGAGATTGAACAAGACGCTACTGATGGCCATCCCAGGTAAGCACATGATTTCCTATGTCTATGCAATGCAACACCATTTATTGATTTATTAATCCTATCTAAGGAAGACCATCCGGTATCCTTCCGCACTGGAAATGCAAAGGTAAGTTAAAGCCATCTTTGCTAGCCGTAGCCTCCAAAATATGTATCTTGCTCATACTGTTTTCTGTTGCAGGCTGTGTATCAGTGCATAGTCAAGCCTCAGACTGATGTCAAGCCAAATGATATGTTCCTTCCTGGAAGAATGGCTTTCATTTTTGACATGGTAACTTCTTTTTTATGATGATAATATGTTTATGTTTTTTTTATTCAAGTGTAGGGAATTCTTTTATAGTATCTATTACCATCTACTTCTCATTACAACTGTCTTCTGTATGCAAAATCAGACATGTTGTATGCATTTGAAACCTAACATGAATGATGCATGACAGGAGAGTGGGTTTTCTCATGATATTCCGACCACTGTCCACAGAAGTAAAGCTGACTGCCCAGAGCCAGAGGTTGTTTATAGTTTAGTTTGTGGTTTTTTATTATGCAAGTCATCCTCAACTACAATTTATGGTATTTTTGCAGGAAATGGTTACTGTCAGTGTTGATGGCGCTGTGCTTGATCGGATTGGGAAAATTATGTCTTACGTCCGTCTTGGTTCATCTGGGAAGATTCTTAAGAAGTGTTGGGGAAGATGATCCATATTTGCAGCGGAAGTTGCAGACATTGTATTATTCATGTTCTCCATTGATTAGAACAGAAATGAATAACAAGAATGAGGGTTGTGAGTGCAGAATATGAATCGGAATCAAATGGACAATTCTAGTGTAACAGAAATGTCTTGGTACCGGACATTGATTCCGGTGACATCAATTTATACTAAAATATTTGGCGGTTCCGGGATTTTGGCGGGTAACTGTCCATTACAGTTATTTGAAATTATCTCCCGCTTATCCCTTGATTATTACATATACATATCATTAAACTAACCTTATAAGTGTTCCTAATTATATAGATAAATCCGAAATAACATATAACAAACATAACATAACTAGTTTAATAATTCTAACATAACCCCCCTTAAACTAGGTTATGTTTACGAGCTTGATCCAGTACGCTTCGATTTGCTTCATCCATTGCCCATTTTGCATAATTGAAATTAAAGCGCTTTCTTCGCTTTCCTTTACTCCAGTCATCATTGTCTACGCCTGCAAATAGAACAACAGATTCCATCTCGACCGCACTTTGATTTCCAGTTCCTGCATTCTTGCCAGATCCTGCATTCTTCAAACCTTCCTGATGGAAACCGGAGGATGTTCCTTCGTCCAGGACCATCTTCTTGTCCTGCATATTCTGTTGTACATGATTGAAGTTGTAATAATATTCTAAGACATCAAGATATGCGGCGTATGTGGCTCTCATGTAGTCACCATCTTCATAGTTGAAACCCATATCTTTGGCGATTGCAGGCCAAGTGTTCTCGGTTGTTACAGTTTGATAACCCCCATCCATGGCTACGAGTAGATACAGACTTAGTAAATTAACCTTCCTCTTGTATGAATCCATTGGTGGAACATGTCTAGTTCTTAACCCCATGTAACTGTATAGGAACCATTTTACTAATTCCTCAAATTTCGTATCAAGTATATGTTTATACTTGATAACAAAATCCCGATCATCAAGCAGATTCATGAAGGCTCTGCAGTCTTCAAATTCTTTAAACTCCATGGCGTTGACAATCATAACACTCCAATCTGTTTCTTGTGACGACAGATTAAGTTCCTCAAAATAAGAATTCAAGTACCGTTGCTTGAACTCTTCATCAAGAACGTTCTCTTCGATAATCTTTTGCTTCTCCTGCAAGCCTAATTCTTCTTCCCGTGTCATCCCACTCGTTTCATTGAACAAGTTGTTCACCGGGCAAGAAAACATTGGATAAATTCTACAAGTATCACCGGCCTTCTTGACCGTAAATCCTTGTAACGTCAATTGATCTAGACTCAATACATTTCGATCGAGTTCTGGTGAATAAAAGACGCTTTGAATTCTCATGTTTTCGTTTCCGTTTTTTATTTCTATAGATCCAACCCCCCTTGTGAACAAAAAATTATGTTCACCCGTGCGTGTATTCACCCCGATTATATGTTTGATTCGTTTGAACACGTTTAAATTTCCGGCAATATGGTGTTTAAATACAGAACTTACGTACCAAATATCATTCCATAATCCTCCTTCGGTACCAACAACAATCATTTCTTGATGATTGTTGACATCTCCATCTTGTTTCTGTATTCCTTCACTTACTGCTTGCCGTATCAATTGTGTTGCTTCATCGGTTTCCTTTCTTTTACACGCATGAATCTTATGCCCCGGTTGACGACAGTAGTAACATATCTTTTCTTTTGGATTTCGGTTGATTTTTTTCTTTGCCTCATCCGTGCAGTGTTGACAGGGAAATAACGTAGAGTTTGGTTTGATTTCGGTGTTGTTCATCTTTCCCGACATCGCTCTGATACCACTATGTTGGGGAAGATGATCCATATTTGCAGCGGAAGTTGCAGACATTGTATTATTCATGTTCTCCATTGATTAGAACAGAAATGAATAACAAGAATGAGGGTTGTGAGTGCAGAATATGAATCGGAATCAAATGGACAATTCTAGTGTAACAGAAATGTCTTGGTACCGGACATTGATTCCGGTGACATCAATTTATACTAAAATATTTGGCGGTTCCGGGATTTTGGCGGGTAACTGTCCATTACAGTTATTTGAAATGATCTCCCGCTTATCCCTTGATTATTACATATACATATCATTAAACTAACCTTATAAGTGTTCCTAATTAGATAAATCCGAAATAACATATAACAAACATAACATAACTAGTTTAATAATTCTAACAAGAAGAAGAAAGACAAGGATGGTAAAGGTGTATTGCTTTTCCCTACTTTCTTCTTTAAAACTGCTTCTCTAGTTTTGCATACTTTATTTTGTAACTTTCTCTAAAAGAGCATCATGTTTAGAGCTAAAATAAGCATATATATGTTCCCAATTCTCACATAGTTAGGATGATTTGACACAGCATGTTAGGACTGCATTGTGATGTGTGTGTGCACATAAAGAGAGATAGATGTGGAGGGAGGGAGTTTGGATCATGTAAAAAGGAAATTAAATTAAAAAGAGTAGGAAGGAATCTGGAAGATGTTAGGTATCAATGGCTGTAATGCGGGACTGAAAACTGTTCCCAAATTCAGCAGCTTACTGCTGTTGACTGAGTTTAACAGCAGAAACAACAGTTCTGGCCTAACAGAACAGCACCTGCTATGATTGGCGGGAACAGAACCATCAGTAGCGGTGGTGGCCTTGGTTACTGCAAGTGGCAGCGGAAATTGAAGATGATGGCTGGACAGTCGCAAACTAGAAACACAAACACTAGAACAAATAGAAAATAATTAACACGGGAATTTCACGTGGTTCGGTCTAATGTAACTGACGTCCACGGGGTGCAACTAGGATAATTTTTATTACTTTGGAGGTGATAAGAAATTACAATGGCCTAGCAATCTGTTTATATGAATAGAATTGGGGTTATAAACTTGGTAATTAAGAAAAAAGTATTTAGAAATCACCTATGTGGAGTCCACATACGCCCAACAGAAGGGGGGGGGGGGGGGGGGGGAGAGAATTGGGATGTGCTACGGTCACATTTTATTTTTCATTTTAATTTTCTTTCTATCTATGAGCCACTAAAGATGGGTGAATACATGTTTGTAATTGCCTTGTTTTGGTTTAATTTTCTTATTTCTTTATATGTGGATTGCATTTGCCTAGTGAACATCCCTTTATTACAACTGAATAAAGATGTTTTCATGCTTTAGAGCTTAGACAAATGATGCCTCTACTTTATAGGTCAAAACCATGAGCCGAATAGATGGTAACGAGTTTTAATCTCTTCAAACAAAAACCAAACATTTAAAAAATTGAAATCGGACCAAAGGATAACTCTTATTCTCTTAATGGTTTGGTTTCACCAGAGTTGGGCTTATTGATCCAAAAGGTAACTTTTGGCACGTGTTGTATTGTCTTGAAACTTCTAGGACCATGTAACATTGTAACTTATTAATTGGCATGGATTGAGTTTGCTTGAAAAAACTACTTCAAAGAGAATACTTTTACACACTTAAGGAGAAAACATCTAGGAGTATATATGTTATTGGACTATTGGTATTGTTATATCATGAAAATTAAGTGAAAGCTTTGTTACAGTTTGGCACCAAATGCTTTCTAAGCCAATCCGCAAACCAAAGCGTTTAGTTTGAAGTAAAACTAAAGCAACTTCCAGAACCACCAGCCAGTTGAGCGGTTTCACTGATCTGATTTTGAACCAAATCGTAAACACTATACAACTTCACATTTAGTATTTTAGGTACGTCAAGGCTTTGCATAAACCAACCTTGGATCACTCGATATATTCAAACAATATTTCCATTGAGATAACAGTTCCTTTCTAACTGCAACACTTCTATTCCAGTATTCCCAAGACATATATCGAAGTTCAAGGACCTAGTTTTTTTTGTTTTTAATCAAGTTCCAAGACGGGCTTTTAAATTCTATTTTTGGTGTTATCACTTTAGAGAATCACTATGTCATCGACATAGACAAGTGGTAAAATCTATCGTGGGTTCAAAAAAGCTAAATGGGTTGCTTTTAAAATTATATGGGTTGGTTTGGGTAAGTTATTTTAACTAAATGGGTCGCAATGGGTCACTTGAAATTCCATCTTGTTATTTTCGGGTCAAAGCGGGCCGACAACATTAAAGAAATGGGTCGATGTGGGTTAGTGTCTTAAAAAAACAGGGCAAGTTTCAGATCGGAATGGGTTTCGAGCCGGCACAAGTATCCACACGAGACGGGTTACGGCACGAAACGGGTTTTGGATCGGAACGGGTGCAGTTTAGATTGAGTTTCGGCTTTCGGCACTACGCAGGTTTTGGATCGGAACGAGATCGGTTCGGGTCGGGTTTCGGGCCGACGCGGGTTTCTGCACGGGACGGGTTTCAGATCGCAACGGGTTTTGGGCCGACACGAGTTTCCGCACGGGACGAGTTTCCGGTCGGGACGAGTTTCCTACCGTTTCGACCAGTACCGTTTCGACGCGAACCGTTTCAACCAGTACCGTTTCGAATCGAACCGTTTCGACCCGTACCGTTTCGAATCGAACCGTTTCGACCCGTACCATCAAATCAAACAAACAGCAATCACAGATTACAAAAACAAATTCAGATAAACTATCAATTATCAGCTAAACTGAAACATGAATGCTAGGCTACAAATCAAATTGAATGAAAATTATGTAATTCTAATCACAAAAACATTAAAACGAACAGTTATAGCAAACACCATGACGATAACATACAGTACCAGTCAATTAACACCTACACGATCATTAATTCAACAATCACACTCACATACAGCTTGAGTTCAAACACATAGGCAACATAAATTACCAGAAACAAACTATAGGTTTCAGCTAATTTAGAAATTTGAACACGAATACAGTGTTGCTTATCAAAAGACTAAAAGCATAACCATAACAAGTTAATCACAGAGATTGTCCCAAACAACATTAATAGATAATATCACAGATTACAAAAAGGAATCAGGGAGACTATCAATTATCAGCTAAATCTAAACATGAATAGTGAACTCCATATCAAACTGAACATAACTGCAATCATAAAATCGCTAAAACGTATCAATTATAGCAAACAACATGACGAAAACATACAATACTAATCAATCAACACCTACACGATCGTTAATTCAACAATCAGTCTCAAATACAGCCTAAATTCCTCAACAACAAACCTCACTCGAAGGCATGAATGCTAAGCCACATATCAAATTGAACATAATTACATTATTCGAAGGTTACCAACCCGGACCCGTTTTAACCCGACAAAATTGCCCCTTGATGTACAATCACTTTTTTCTTAAAAAGACATTTTTAACCAACCCGACCCGAAACCCGTTCCGACCCGAACCCATTTTGACCCGACCCCGTTTTGACCCATGACCTGACCCGACCCGTTTGCCAGGTCTAATCATATCAACTCCTTTGTAGGCCAAACTTACTTATCACAACATCGAGTTTCCTAAACAAGACACATGGAGATTGTTTCAAGCCATACATGGATTTTTCGTTTCAACTTTCAAGATATCTTTATATATTGGTACACTAGGTTGTTTTGTAGTCTATTATATATAACATATTCTATTTCATTTCATCTTCTGGTATATTACATTATGAGGTTTTTTTTGTGTTACATATCATCATCATCATACTCAGCAAATCCTACCAATAGCAAAGCCAAAGTAGGGTCTGAGGAGGGTAAGATGTAGACAACCTTACCTCACCCCCGTAGGAATAGAGAGGCTGCTTCCAGTGAGACCCTAGGCTCGATAGTAGTTTTGCATCAAGCCTTGGACATAAGGCACATAACACTCAGCAATTGAGACAAATACCGATTAGTGCATGTATCCCCTTGTCTTTCGGCTATCAACGCCACCACATGATTAACCATCCCCCTCTTTTAACGTTATTTTCACGAAATTAGTAAAATAACGTTAAAATTAGTGCACTTTCACTTCATATCAGAGAGTTATTCGGAATGCTATCCAAGTTTACAAGAATATAACCATGAGGTTGTGGATAGTGATGATGAAGATGATTTGTCCAAAATGGATATGGGTGGACGAGTAAGTGTTGTGTTTCTTTCTAAACCATGACTTTGAACCTTGTAAATTCTGATTGATATGTGAACTCTGTACAGGCAAAGTGGCGGCTTCATAGGTGGGACTTTGAGATAGAAGAGGAGTGGGCAACGTACAATGAGCAGAAGGAAGCAATGCCGAAAGCTGCGTTTCAGTTTGGTGTGAAGATGCAAGACGAGAAAGCAGAATAAAGACCAAAAAATTACTAACGAACTCCACAAGATTAACAAGATACTCGCCAAAAAGAATATGCAAAAAGATGATGGCAGTGGTGATGATGAATCTCATCCTGGAAAGAAGCAAAGGGTTTAAGCCCTTAAACGCATATTATGCACTGCTTATCTTATTACATGTCAGTATGTAAGCATTAAACTACTGTTTCTACATGGTTAAACTTGCTATCTTCTTTGTCATGTGATGGTTTTAGTTACTAGCTTGTCGATATTTAGCTCACGAGTTCGACGTTTCTTTAAACAATCTAGTCTACTAATCCTACATCATGGTCCACCGTGGGGTTTGACCTCAAGGATACGGATGCCATTTTAAACACCTTTAGACTTTAGTCCCTTTCACAATTATGGAAGAGCTGGTACATGATATGTCACATTTCCTAACAAACACTTCACAGTAATCCATGAGTGGTAGGTGCATGTTAAAGGAGGAGGATCCAATTGTAGGATTAAGCTCGTATCTCTTGGACGATCTTTTCTGTATGCTTTTGCATCCTGTTAATCCAACATGTAGAGCAGATGATAGATAGTAGCATTTTCCTTTCTTCCTTATTTCCAATCAATCCACTCGCCAACTCCACCATTTCTGTGATCGAATTATTGCCGTCAAGAGATACTCCGCTCCAATTCGATATTCTTGACCATAACTCTGTTACAAACAGGCAGGTGTTCTACTGTCTCATCCTGTTGTGTACGCCATTTACTACTTGTAGAGCCAACTGTTATGCCTCTTTGATGAAGATTCATGGCTTTTGGAATCTGGTATTGGAGCATCCGTCACATGAAGCACATAACTATAATTGGAATCCATCTGAGCCACACAAAATCTTTGATTGTGATTGGAGTCTGTACTGCAGCCTGCATTAACCTTCTCAAGGGTGAACAGTAAATGAACCCGATGTGTCTGGCAACGAGCTCCAGTCATCCTCCACTTGTGCGTAACAGTAGTTCAACACCATACGTTCCAGATCAAATACGTCCGATGTTTCTGTTCTTGACATGTTGGATTTTTTCCCTTGCCATGACGTGTTTCTCCCCATCGGATCTTTTAGCTATTATATTGTCTGGGTGGCCGAGGGCTTAAATAGTATTCGTTGGCCGTTAAAAAATAAATAGCTAAAAAATAGCATAGCTATATAACTTACTAACTTTTATATATTACCATTGAGTCTTTGACTTTTAGTAAAAGGTTAAAAGTTAAAAAGAACAAAACGGTATTGGAGCATTACAAAGTTATTGATGTTGATGTTCCGCATATACTCACTGATTGTTAGATTTGAAATAAAATTTTAAGAAATACTCAATTGTGGTAAACTTTAAAAAAAAAAACAGTATTGGAGTATTACAAAGTTATTGATGTTGATGTTCCGCATATATATACTCACTGATTGTTGGATTTGAAAAGAATAAAGGCAAATGGTTCCTTTGCAATAGCATCTTTGCATGTGTAGGTTTACAAGATTGTTTCTTTCGGAAGTTTGTTTCTCTACATCTCCTATTTTGGTTATTCGATCAGGCTATATGCATCCTGGTCATATTTATATATATAGTTTATTTTTCAAACTAGTCTTTCGTATTTGAGTTTCATATTGGACGTACAAATTAACTGTGAAATGGCAAAAAGATATATACAATAATTCACAAAGTTGAAGAATAGATTCATGCATGATAGGCCGGGGAGAAGACAAAAGTTGAGAACCTTTTTCATTGAAACGTTGTATATGTATGTTTATGTTGTTCTCGTTCTTTTCAAGATAATATTGCTTCTAAAAGGAAAAAAAAATTTGTGCGTCCTACTCACACCTGGACTATATATATATATATAGTTGTTATAACTCTTGAATAGAAAAACACCCCCATGTTCAGTTTTATTAATTTGACATATAGATATAGATGTGAATGAGAGTAGTTTGGCTTGTTTTGTATAATGTAGATGGTCATGTTATGTTTAGGTGTCGGTCCATGTCGATGTCATGTAGTGTTTCAAAAGGTTTCCACTTCCGTTTTCAAGAAGAAGTTGTTTGGTACGTAGCCAATCAAGTATCATTGTCACAGGTACATCGCCCTTTTCATTTACCATACTTCACTTCAATTCAATTCAATTCAATTCAATTCAATTCCTTGGTTACAAATAAGATTTTTAGGGAGGTGAGATGACGTTAATTGATGTCTTAAACACCCACTCATTACAAGAAAACATATAATGTTTGGCATGGCATGATCGATTTAATTAAGAAACTCTTACCTAATATTTTGGAGTTTCCACACATTAGGTCACAGGGTGTGGCTTAACGCCACCCCGCCACCTCAACATTTATGGTGCCACCACCGATTAAAGGGAAAGAAGGTGGGGTCCACTCTTTTCAACAAATCAAATCTTTTCTCTTTATTTTTTTTTTGTATTTTGTTTAATAAGGGCTTTAAACCATTGCATGCAAGTTAAAGGGAATGACTTTAAAGCCCCCTATATGACGTGGCGTTGAGGTGGACGCTGAGGTGGCGTGATAAAACCCCTAGAGGGCGAGGCTTTATACCAAACTAGGGATGGCAATCAAACCCGAACCCGTTGGGTAAACCCGAATCCCGACACATTTGGGACGGGTTTGGGGTCGGTTAATCGGGTTTGGGACGGGTTTGGGAATGGTTTTTATTTTTTTCGCGGGTTTGGGACGGGTTTGAGATTTAGTGATATACCCGTTTACCCGACCCAATTACCCGATAAAGTGTACCCGTTTACCCGATTGTATACCCGATATAATTTCTTTTATATTATTAAATATGTATATATATGATACATCCATTTTTTACACATATAGATATTCTGTTCCGTATACATTGTAGTTATTTGATATATATTTTTATAATGACAATACATAATGTAACCGGTTAGTAGTTACCCGATAAATACCCAATGGGTTTTTAGATGAGCATACCCAACGAGTAATCTTTTTAAATTAACGGGTTTACCCGAAACCCGCGGGTATACCCAATACCCGATGGGTATTTACCCGCTAGAATCCCGACGGGTTTTGGGACGGGTTTGGGACAAGCTTATCTAACCGGGTTTGGGTTTGGGATTACCTAAACCCGTCCCAAACCCGACCCATTGCCATCCCTATACCAAACTCTATAGCCTTATAATTGTTTTTTCATGCGCTTTAATATTTTAGATAGATACCAAATATATAATACCAGTAATTTCTGTCAGTATATCTAAGTTGAATTTACTTAACTTTGTATGGGCATTTAACTTTAATTAATGGGATTTTTACATTTTCCTCCTCTTAAGCAACTTTATTACATATTTTCCCAACCCATAAATTTAATTACATATTTCTCCTTTCTAAAGAAGCCTTATTACATATTTCTCCAATCTCTAAATTTTTATTACATATTTCCCCAATTTCTAAATTTAATTACATATTTCACCTTCCTAAACCCCATATATTATATATTTATTCATTTCATTAAAAATACTCTCATAGAATTACTATTTTACCCTTAATGAGTTTATTAAATAAATAACTACAATATCACTTCTTATTGTTATAGCAATCTTAATAATATTTTTGTTATTTTGTATGATATTTAGGTTTATTATTTAAGATTTCTAAAAAAATACATGTTTACTCTTAATCTAATCGTATGTGGGCCAATTTTTTCTTTAATAATCGATGTACACACATAAATGATTAACATTGCTTTATGGATACTTTATGAATTTGATAGAATTTTTCTTTATTTTGTTTATAAAAACTAGAAAAGAATCTATACAATAAAAATGTTATTAAAATGTTCAAATGAAAATCAAGCTCTTATTAAAAAATAATGAACTGATAAAATAAAGAGTAAATTACGTTTTTGGCCCCTGTGATTATGTCAGTTTTACTATATTAGCCCAAAATAAGAATTTTTAACGTATCTGCCCCCATGGTCCCTATATCTAACCATTTTGGCCCCTAATTCTAACCAAACCCCAACTCTGGTTAACTTCTTGGTCACATGGGTTGCACATGATGGGTAAAATTGTAATTTCCCTTCCCCCCTTTAATGACTTTGTAAAAAAATCCCAGATCTTCAACCAAACATCATCATCTTCATCTCTTTCTTTCCCCTCCACTTTTTCAAAACCCTAACCCCAACTTCCCATTTTTTTCTACAACACTCACACCTTATCTCCATTTTCACCCCACATAACACACACTTGCGTGTGTAGTTACTAGAGAGATCGAGAGAGAGAGATGAAACCAGTGGATTTCTAGCCACCCATGGCAGCCGCAGGTGGCGGCGCACGATGGTGCACAGCGGTGGCCCCACCCTTCTTCTTTCCCTTCGTATCTCCGATTCAGTATCAATTAGTGGCAGTCCAAGGTGGATTTGGGTGGTTGTCACGAAAGTAAAGGGCAGCAGCACATCAAAATCGAAACCGAAAATCGGATCTTTGTTATTTACCTCCTTCCATGATTTCAATTCTGTTGAGCAACAAGATGATCAAGCTGCATTTGCTCATCGATTTGGTCAATCTGCATGTTTGACTTCTCACCACCTCTGAAATGTGGGTTTTGGTTTGTTCTTCTTTAATCTTTTTGTTGGAATCCCTTTTTATTTTTAATTTTTGGTTGGATTTTAGTAAAGATTCAATTAGGGTTAGATCAGATCAGATCAGATCTGAAGAGGGGTTTCTGTGTTTTGAGCAGAGAAAATGCAGAGAAAGTTTATGGAGAAAAGGGGATTAGATCCCAGTAGTAGTGAAGAGAAAGTTTAATATTTTTTTGTGTTTTTTTTTTTGAAGTGCTTGTTAATGTTGTTAGTGGGTATTGCTAGTTTTAGTTATTCTGGGAATTATTTATTTATATCATGGCAATCTTTCAGTTATTTTGCTATTTTTAGTCAAATTCAGGGAATGATGATGATGGTTATGTATTTGAAGATCTGGTGTCACACCCCGAATTCCACGTGTCACCGGTGGACCCGGTGGGGAGTATCGTGACGTGGTTGGCAACATAATAGTCAAACAACACAATATTTAAATGCACAGCGGAAGCAAAAGAATGATATAAATATATTTCAACCCAATAATGTGTAATATCAAGTATCACAACAGTCGAAAGTTTATCCACAGGTGGATCAAAGAAAACGGAAACAGTAGTTCAACAGACTTTAGGCATCTTAAGCTTGCGAGACTTCTATTGATGCTAAGGAGAAATCCAAACTATTACGAGTAGTACCTGCATTTAATCTTTTTGGGAAAATACGTTAGTTTACACTGGTAAATACAATTAACCGACTCATTTTAAAATGGTTAAAAATTTGATTTGGATGCACGTGGCATAAACATTTTATAACTTGGGATAACTATTTAAATATATAATCTCGTAAAAGAATTACATGTTTCTTATGCGTTCAGTAGCCCGGATCGTGCCGGGTTAAAGATCAATAGACACACCACATTATTATTTTGGCACTGACAGGTGTACGCCTACACCCCGCGCTTAGGTCGTGGCCATTTCGTAAAATGATGCCAAGGATATCTGGGACATGGTCATTAACCTCCCAAAGGCTTTAAGCAAACAAAACAATTTAAACGGGCCGATCAATATCAATTAACCACCATACGATGGAAGATTTAATGTCCGACCAAGCGGTATTTTATATACCGTACCCCAAGCCCGTATAGGGAAAATAAGTTAAAAGTATTTACCTTTGCAAGTATAATTCACAAACAGCAAATGCAAGTAGCTTTTACTGGTCCTCCTATTCTGGAACGAAGGTTTATAATAACCTATTAGAATCCTAACGGGTCTTTAATTAAGCCTAAACTTAGACCGGTTAGTTTTAAAGATACGGTTCGTACGCACGATTAAGCGAAGACCGGAATAGAATGTGATTTAGACCCGACAAGTTTGAAGCCTTGCTTAATATGGGTATATTATACACATTCTGGATTTTGGGATAAAACCGATAAGGTTTGACCCGTTTCGGCTAATTTATGTAAACTAGTTACATAACCCGAACCGAACGCGCAAGAGGCGTAACGGGTAATCATGAGAGCCATAGACAGGTTTCCTAAGTTAATATGCCTTAAATATGTTGTGACATCAGTATGATATCTTTTATTATGCCCGAAACGAATTTAAACTCAAATTACGCCCCGTAGGGGTACTTTGGTCAATTATAAGGTTATAAAAGAGTTTAAGTATTATCCTGAGTTACAGGTCTGATGTAATCAGCAAAAATACTCAATTTAATAAGTTATAACAGTAGGGTAAAGTATATATGTGAAATTTATCAATTATTACCAAACTATGCATCGTAGGGGCATTTTGGTAATTTCACATAAGTCGAAAAGCTCAAAACTGAAGTATGAGTTAAACAACTTTTGCTTACTGTTAAAATATTATAATTTATCTAAAATATCAGTAGCAAAAGGTTTGGGGTCAAAAAGATATGTAAAACTCATTTTATAGCCCGAAAGGGCAAAACCGACATTTACCGAATCATGCTTATGACTCTTAGTTATGCTCAGCCTAAAATAAATTAGAAATCTTCAAAAATCCCAAAATAATATATTACATCAGTGGGTAAAAAGTTTGATATCAAAAAGTAGGTTTAAATAGGCTATATGCTAATTATGTCGTTAGGGAGGGGCTCATGCGAGAACTCCATTTATTGTGAGAACCGCGAGAACCAATGTGAACACAACCTAAAATAGCTAAAAAACCTAAAAAAAACCTAACCCCCCACCCCCAAGCTAAATGCTAAAAAAACCTAAAAAAAACCTAACCCCACCCCCCCCCCCCCCCCCAAAAAAAAAAAAACCTAAACCCCCCACCCCCCAAGCTAAAATGCTAAAAACTAAACCCCCAAAAAACCTAAAAAAATCTAACAAATTTTTTTTGAATTTTTTAATATTTTTATGTTAAAATCGCTACTTTTCGAAGCAAAAAAAAAAAATTTTAAAATTCATTTTATAGCGCGAAAGGGCATTTTTATTTTAAAATCGCTACTTTTCGAAGCCATAAAAATTTTAATATTTTTATGTTAAACCCCCCCCCCCCCCCCCCCAAGGGGTGGGTGATGGGGGAGGGGGTTGGTGGGGTGGGGGTTTAGGATTTTGGGTGGTGGTGGATGTTTAAGGTTTTTTTTTAATTTTTAATAGTGAGTTTTTTTAGGAGCCTTTATACACTTCTTAAAATTAGGATCCTTTGTATTTGATCCTAATCCATATAGTTACTCAGGTAAGTAACTTGAGTTTTATAAATACTAAAACTAAAACTTTGGGGTCACATATAACAACATTGGGAGAAAGGTAATTTTTGTATGACATGAGGGTAATTATGTATTAGACCTAATTCCTAAATGTAGTTATTTTTCTGAAATGCGAATAAATGATAAGTGCGGTAGCTGGCTGGGGCATGTCATAAGGAGGCCTGGGCTTTAAGCGAGTTTCCATCATTTCATAACCACTGATTTAGAAATTACAAATTAGGCGTGTCCCCACAAACAATCCTTGATTAGTGGCCATTTATTTAATTAGTATTATTTATTTGCTCTACCCAAACATTATCCATCCAAAGCATCCCCATAACTTTTTTTTATTTTTTTATTCTCTTCTTCTTTTTTCGAAGTTTTTTCTATAAATGTGAGATTTCATGAACACATACAACTTGATAAGATGCACCATTTCTCTATTTTACTTTGAACGAAATTCACCTTTCCCCACAATAGTTGCTTGCTTGCTTGCTTCACATCAAAGAATCAATTAGTGGTTGGGGCATCATCTTCTTAAACTTAATAGATATATCCATTTACATAATAGACAAACTACTTAATCAATAAACTAAACTAAACTAAACTAAAAAGAAACGCACAAAGTTGGTCCCTCTTTATTAAACAACCTACCATCTCCTAGAATATATACTTTTCACTCTCAATCAACGTTAAGTGATACTCACACTACAAGCTTGCCCTTCCTATTCTGAAAATTTTATTAATGATGACTAAAATCCAAATTGAAATGCAACTTATGATAATAAATGATATCGTACTAAACTACTCATGGCTGTTGCTATAATATAATATCATCGTATATGTGATGTTTACTTCATGACCCGTTATTAAGCCAAATGATCTTGTACGAAGCAACTTGATGTATTTTTTAAAAGGAATTATAAATTTTAATAATCTCAACTACTAGCTGTTGGCCGGCAACGGTCCCACCTTTAAAAATAACCAGTCGTGGTTCCACATTTTCACATATTGTAAACCAATGGACCTTTGCTAACAGAAAAGAAAAAGGGGAGAAAAAGAAATTAAGAACAAGAGGATTTCAATTGTTAGAGATCTAGTTATCACTTTTACATCCTTTTGTACGAACAAAAAGTTGTGTGATCAGTCTGATGGGAAGCGTATAATCATACCTGTAACTTGTAATGTTTTGATTATCGAATAGAATACAATATAAGGGTGGGGGGTATAATGTTCGGTGAGTGGGTGTCACCGATCGGTGACCATACTCCCTTGATTGAGTTAGGGTGTTTGAGTAGGAGAGAGGGTGGGAAATCGTGGAGTATTCACCGAAGTGGAGGAGTGATGGAGGAGAGAGAGAGAGGAGAGATTAACCAATCAAAAAATTTATAACTTAATCACCCTAGAGTGATTAACCATACCCCCTGATTGAGTGCAAAATGGGGAGTGGAATGGGGAGTTGACATGACATAATATTATTGGGTAGGATTTCACTCAATCACAATAAAGTGATTAACCATACCCTCCACCCTAATAACTTTCCAAATTTGTGTGTTCGTTTAATTCTGCCGCAATTCATCTATTATTCTCATTTATGTTCACTTAATTTCATCAAATACTTCATTAACTCAAACACCAAAACACACAAACTAAAACTCATAACCTAGCAATAAATCCAAACTCAAATCATAAAAACTAATTGTATATGGGTTGTATATAAAATGGGTTACATACGATGTCTTTCTATATAGTTTAAGTTAAACTAAGAAGTGTTAAGGAAGTGATTCAAAAATCGCGTACACAAACAAACAATCAAACTAGTGGCAAAACCCTAACTAGAACCGTGAGAACTAGGCCAAAAGAATGTTTTCTCAAATAAACAATTTCTCCAGAAAAAAATATAAAAAAAAACACTTGCAAAAACTTACATCATCGTAAAAAAAATTACGGGTGATGATGTGTGCAAAACGCAACATATAAATTACATCAAATGTGGCATAAAACTAACCATTTTTAGTACTAATGTTGGAAAAAAGTGTGTTTTTGTCTTCCTTTTGGTAGTGTTTGGTATGCAAGAATGAGAGGTGGAATGGAATGGATGATTACGACGGAATGAAGAAAAGCGTGTTTGGTTGGTCAATGGAATGGAATCACCCATTCCAAAAGTCATTCCATTCCCTCAAAATCATTCCTTCCACCCCCCATGTTTTTTTTTCCATTCCATCCCCTCTTGCACCATTCATCAACACCACAACACAACCCCTTCGCCACAACCCGCCACCACCACCACCCACCACCGACGCCATCGCCACCACCCGCCACCACCTCACCCCGACAGCCACCGCCGTCGCCGCCACCCACTCGCCACCGTTATCACCCACAACTGCGACCAACCGCCAACACCACTCGCCGCCGCCGCCCACAACCATCGTCGACGCTACAACCACCGCCACCACCAACCGCCGCCGCCACCCACCACCACCTCTGCTGCCACCCACCACCAACGGCCACATTGCCGGCACCACCACTCGTCGTTACCGCCGCACCGCCACTTTCCGCCACCACCACCACCCATCGCCGCCACCGACACCCACCACCACCACCACCACCGCCACCTATAACCACCCACAATCACTACCACCGACCACAACCACCACTCACTGTTGATTTTATTACTCTGTTTTTCTTGCCTACCGAACAATACACAATAATAATTCATTTCATTCACACATGGTAACCAAACAAGACATGGAATGTTAATGATCCATTGCATTCCCTCGTCCATTCCATTACCTCGTCCATTCCATTCCTTCGTCCATTCCATTACCTCATACCAAACAGACCCTTTGTATGTTCAGTATTAAATGAGCTCAAATGAACAAAAGAAGCAAAAAGGCAGCTAAATCTAACATAAATACAAGAAAATGAATATACGTGGCATGCCCGACCCCCCACAGCATCTTTCCAAGCAAAAACAAGAGACCAGAAGACCGAACACGCCCCGTGCTCAATGAGCATGGGGGCATGCCCAAGTGTCTGCAGAAAAGACAAAGTTGTAGAAACTTCTATCACCCACCACGAGGGCGTGCCCAGCGGACACGGGGCCATGGTCAACTCTAAGATTCGCAGAATCTGAGGAAATATTGATAGTACAGATATGCTTCTGCACACGGGGTCGTGCCCAGCGGACATGGGGGCGTGGTCAACTAATGCAGACAAACTGCAATTAATGAAGAAAGAGAAGGAGGATGGACACGGGGCCGTGCCCGAGCTGCTGTTCAGGCTATAAATAGGGGTGCTTGGCTCATTTGCAAACCATCCCTTGGCACACCACATCTCTCACACTTCACCCACACTCCACCACCACCACAACACCATCATCCACCACCATCATCCATCATCCATCATAGAGTGTGTGAGTCGTCTCGGTATCCAAGATTGATCGTAAGAGTTCTTGGCAATCAAAGGCCATGTTTGCCTAAGTCTCTTACATCACTTGGTGAAGACAAGTGTCTAGTGTAATACTTTTTATTTTTAATCTTTTCGCACTTTTTATTTGGTTATGTATTAATGACTTTAATAACTAGTTTCTTATGTTGAAGGTGATTCTTCCTTATCATTTGTCCGTGGTGTCTTGGCATTATTTTACTGTCTATATAAATAAAAGATTTTCACCATTCATATCTCCACGGTCTATATGGAGATATGTTGGCTACCTGGTCGGGGGTTAAGGGAATGGTTTGTTAAGAGTCTTGCCTTGTTCAGTGTATAGATCCTGCAAGGACCTGGGTCAAATTTAGAAGGACCTCCTTCAATACCCACCGGTATTGGATGGCGGGGGTCCAAACTCTTTGATCCCCTCATATGTAAGCTACTATTAAAACTTTAACCCGGCTACTTAGGACTGTATCCCTGCTGACTCAGACTACTTAGCCGAGGGTAAAGTCACCTTCAAAAGAGGGGCCTACCACATTATGCATTAATAACTTAATTAATTATCTTTCAATAATCCGACCCTTTAGGATTGTATCCTTGCTGACTCAAACTGTTGGGTTGAGGGTAACGTCACCTTCAAAAGAGGGGCCTACTACAATAACTAAGATAATCTCTTAAAAAGTGCAAAAGTGCGGAAATAATCAAAGGTTACACTACACACGAGTCGGATCCAAGTGATTCATCTTGTCTATCTGTTTTTACTTTTATTTTATTTTTCAGCATTTTAGTTAGTTTTATTTTTCTAGTTTAAAAAACCTTTTTCTAACTTTTGATTTGATTAGACGTTGAGGATAAACCGGTACTAAAAGCTCTTGTGTCCTTGGACGACCTCGGTATCTTACCAACACTATACTACGCTCACGATGGGTGCACTTGCCCATATGTGTGTTTAGTGTTAGTAAATATCGTGTTTTATAAATTTAAAACTTGGCTAAAAAGTGTTAGAGAGCTTAAAATATACATTAAAAACTATACGACACTTCACACGCATCAAGTTTTTGGCGCCGTTGCCGGGGACACAAGGATTTTAAGAAAGTTAGGAATCAACGGCCTAATCATTTTTTTTATTTTTCTGTTTTTTTAAGGATTTTCTTAGTTTTTCAGCTTCTGCAGAACTCAACACGGGCCGTGCCCGCTAAACACGCCCCGTGCCCAATCTTTGGAACCGGTAATCATGTTTTAAGTCAGACAGTAAGCTGAACATGGGGCCGTGCCCACTCAACACGCCCCGCGCCCAAGTTTCAGTTACTGAAAACAGAACCGTAAGATCCCGACGGTTGGTAATTTATGACACAAACATGAGTGATACTAATATTTTTTACTTTCGGCACTCTTATGGTACGTGGTGTCAAATATGTGGTTGCCCCCATAAAGATTTAGAATGTTCTTTTCTAAATTATAAGCCCCATTATATAGACCCATTGTTTTCCTGTAGCCTTAAGAGGGGCGAAAGTAAAAATAATCCATATCTCTCCCTCGAATGCTCTCAACCGGACCTTCTAGGAGAAATGCTTCTTGATAAACTATCTGAATTGGAAGATCTAATTCTTAATTGGTTAAAAGAACTTAAGATGGATATCAATAATTCATCTCAAGATGATACCCAAGAAGAATTGTTGGGATCGCATTCGAATAAAAACAACTTCGTTGTTCCCGATATTACCTCTAACTCTAGCGAAGACTTGGGCGATAGTCGTCCCTGTGTCGATTGTGCCGTGAAGGACTCTCCATCGACTTCGTTCGGTGCATACATAGACCTGAGCGATTCGGCATACACCTTCTTTAACGAGAGCCCGGGAAAGGGTTGGACTTGTCCACCTACATTTAGCTTAGAAATCACCCTCACCGACAACCTCTTGCGTTCTCGTCTTAATCTAGAGCAATTAAGGTATCTTAGGCACTTTGGGGTTGTTCCATCCAGTAAGGAACCGCCCGATCCGGATAAGTTCCTTAGAAATAGACGAAACTTCATAAACAGCCTCTAGACACGTGGCCGTGTCCAGGTCAGCACGCCCCCGTGTCCACCAAAAGATTCATTTCTGACTTTTTGTCAGAATACGGACAAAATGTGTCAGGATCCTGTCTGCACACGGGGCCGTGTGCAGCGTGCTGTCGTTTTCTATAAAGGCAGCAAGATTCCTGCTCATTTGGACCACTCCAAAGACAAAGATTTGCTGGGATCTTCACACATACCATCCTATGTATATTCTAAGAAAGGTTCTCAACAACCATCTTGTCTTTTCCATTTTTGTTCATTACATTCTTCTTCAATTTTTCACTCAATACCTCCATTGGAGCTTGAAGTCACCATGATTCCAAGCTTTAAGGTGATGTTTGATAGATTTTTGTTCAAGGAATCTTGTTAAAAATACGTTCTATAACAGTGTTTTAAGTTATTTCTGCTTAAAAATGCTTTGAAAACCTTGAAAATAATTTAAAACTCCAAGATTCCTTGTCCAAAAAATCTGCAGACATCTGAACACGGGGCCGTGCTCATTGAGCACGGGGCCGTGTCCGAGGTACTATTCCGTAAAAACTGAACTCTTTTCGGTCTGTTTTCTCAGAATGGCGAGCAGAACTAGCGGAACATCTTCACGCACTCCAGGAACAACCGACAAGGGAGGAGGTCATCAACGGTTGAAGATTCTCTTGTGAATTACGTTTACGCCTTAAGAGAGGCCATTGATGAGATGAAGAGGGTGGAAAAAGCATTGGTCGACCGTATTAATCATTTGACGGTGGGACTAGAGGGATGTCTTCGGGAGGTCAACCTTTTGCACTAAAGGTTGAACATTCTCGCCTCTCCTCCTTTGGTGCCAATTATCACCTAAAGGGCATGGAATGTGGTACCTGAAGTCATCATACTGGCCGAATGGTACGCCATACACCCAAAACCCCCTCGAGACATACTACAAGGGGTTCCGGTTGGTGTCACTCCCCCTCCACAAGATGTTGAGGAAAATGAAGCCGCCTTCTTCCTCCCGAGAGAGATAGAAGAATGACTTTAACAACATCTAAGGAACACCCCTCGGCTCGGAGTTCTACGAAGCTTTTAAATACCGGAAAACTATTTCCGGAATTTTGGCTCCTATTGTAAAAGTAGAGCTCCTTAGGATGATTTTATGTATCACTTGACCAATCTAATTTAGGACCTTTAACTTTTATTTTTCTACTTTGTTTTTAATTTTCTAGGACTATTATGTAATTTTCTCTATTAAATGGAATGATGGTTTTAGTTAAATTGGTATTTGGATGATGTTGTAAGGAATAAATCACACTCGGGATGGTGAAGGATACCAAGGGAAACTTGAACCAGCACCCCATGCACAAAAACAGGGCCATCCGACAAATTTTCTTCATTACAACAAGTTCAGCACGGGGCCGTGCTCACCCAACACGTCCCGTGCCCAACCATCTGCAGAAAATGCCCAGTTCAGGTAACTGGACACGGGGCGTGCTCGCTGAACACGCCCCCGTGCCCAGGCTTCTGTTTCTTTTTACTAATTTCTGTTACTGGCGATCTGAACACGGGGCCGTGTCCAGACGCCCAGTAACATAAATTTTTGCTTTTCACACCTTTTTATACATTCAATCAACCTAAAAACTTATTTTTGGGACACATTGAGGACAATGTGTAATTTAAGTGTGGGGGGGATGCTAAAACCTTGAATCTTGCAAGTCCTAATTACAAGCCTTGCACAAAACTCTATTGGAACCGCTAATCACCCCAAATTTTTTCAATTTTTTTTTTTATTTGTCTAGGTTTAATTTGGGAATTTCAAGTTCTAAAAAGGTTATATTTTTACAAATTTACAACTGATAGCGTCGTGATAAAAAGAACCAACATAAGAAAATTATGAAACGGCATGACAAGTTTAGTTAAAATTTGATTATATATACTTGATCACATAAAAACCCATTCCCACAAAAAAGTGAGTTTTGAGCCTTTATTGAGCATACAAATACATATCTTTAAACTAAATGCTCATTTTTCGTTTCTTGTGTGAATAGCCGTTTGGTTCTTACGACTCTAGAACTTGCCACGACAATACATTCCCGGTCCTTACCAACTTAAACCCGAGTAAGTAAATGATGGAGGCATTAGGACTAACCCTTTTTATTTCTACACCATTATTTTTTTTTACCACCTACCCAAAATCCCCCTAGTTAACCCCTTTGAGACTAAACCTTTTCATTTCTTAACCCAAAACAAACACCCTTTTACCCACCAAAACCTTTTTTTTATTTTTAACCCTTTGTTTTAGTAACAAGCTCGGTTTTTCTTATGACTTCCTTATGAAATTTTTTTTTTGATGAGGATGAAGCAAAAAGAAATAAACAAACAAGTTTATCAAAGATAACTTTGCTTGAAAAAGCGCTTCATCAAAATAAAAAGTTACAAAAAAATAAGAAGTCTTACGAAAACCGACGCTTTTACATCTTTCGCCCTTTTACTAACCACTAACCCAACCACCTACTTTTAACCCAAGCCTAACCCTTCACCCAAAAAAGTCCTCTTGATATTTACAAAGGTGTATAGTTAAAAAGGAGGAGGATTGATTGCTTGGCAAGCTTATGGAATGAATAATTTCCATGCCGCTCTCTAGTGATTCACTAAAATACATCTTCGGCCAAGTGTTGAGTGATCCCCCGTCAGGTATGTGAACTTGTATATAAATGAAATTTAAAAAAAAAACATGTTATGCCCTAATAAGTAATTTATCTTATGTAATGTTTTAAATAAATCATGACGAATAGGATTGTAAATAAATAAAAATAAAACTTAATAAAGAATTTTGGAAATCCCGACACTCTATGACAAGCCTAAAAACCTTCTCTTCTACCCATTCCATTTGGGAGTGTAAAGCCACATTATAAAGAGTTTTGCTTGAGGACAAGCAAAGATTCAAGTGTGGGGGTATTTGATGTGTGCAAAATGCAACATATAAATTACATCAAATGTGGCATAAAACTAACCCTTTTTAGTACTAATGTTGGAAAAAAGTGTGTTTTTGTCTTCCTTTTGTATTTTCAGGATTAAATGAGCTCAAATGAACAAAAGAAGCAAAAAGGTATCTAAATCTAACATAAATACAAGAAAAGGAATATACGTGGCATGCCCGACCCCCCGACAACATCTTCCCAAGCAAAAACAAGAGACCATATGACTGAACACGCCCGTGCTCAATGAGCACGGGGGCGTGCCCAAGTGTCTGCAGAAAAGACAAAGTTGTAGAAGCTTCTATCACCCACCACGAGGGCGTGCCCAGCGGACACGGGGCCGTGGTCAACTCTAAGATTCGCAGAATCTGAGGAAATCTTGATGGTACAGATACGCATCTGCACACGGGGTCGTGCCCAGCGGACACGGGGGCATGGTCAACTAATACAGACAAACTGCAATTAATGAAGAAAAAAAAGGAGGATGGACACGGGCCATGCCCGAGCTGCTGTTCAGGCTATAAATAGGGGTGCTTGGCTCATTTGCAAACCATCTCTTGGCACACCGCCTCTCTCACACTTCACCCACACTCCACCACCACCACACCACCATCATCCACCACCATCATCCACCACCATCATCCATCATCCATCATAGAGTGTGTGAGTCGTCTCGGGATCCAAGATTGATCGTAAGAGTTCTTGACAATCAAAGGCCATGTTTGCCTAAGTCTCTTACATCACTTGTGAAGACAAGTGTCTAGTGTAATACTTTTTATTTTTAATCTTTTCGCACTTTTTATTTGGTTATGTATTAATGACTTTAATAACTAGTTTCTTATGTTGAAGGTGATTCTTCCTTATCATTTGTCCGTGGTGTCTTGGCATTATTTTACTGTCTATATAAAATAAAAGATTTTCACCATTCATATCTCCACGGTCTATATGGAGATATGTTGGCTACCTGGTAGGGGGTTAAGGGAATGGTTTGGTAAGAGTCTTGCCTTGTTCAGTGTATAGATCCTGCAAGGACCTGGGTCAAATTTAGTAGGACCTCCTTCAATACCCACCGGTATTGGATGGCGGGGGTCCAAACTCTTTGATCCCCTCATATGTAAGCTACTATTAAAACTTTAACCCAGCTACTTAGGACTGTATCCCTGCTGACTTAGACTACTTAGCCGAGGGTAAAGTCACCTTCAAAAGAGGGGCCTACCACATTATGCATTAATAACTTAATTAATTATCTTTCAATAATCCGACCCTTTAGGATTGTATCATTGCTGACTCAAACTACTGGGTTGAGGGTAACGCCACCTTCAAAAGAGGGGCCTACTACAATAACTAAGATAATCTCTTAAAAAGTGCAAAAGTGCGGAAATAATCAAAGGTTACACTACACACGAGTCGGATCCAAGTGATTCATCTTGTCTATCTGTTTTTACTTGTATTTTATTTTTCAGCATTTTAGTTAGTTTTATTTTTCTAATTTAAAAAAACTTTTTCTAACTTTTGATTTGATTAGACGTTGAGGATAAACCGCTACTAAAAGCTCTTGTGTCCTTGGACGACCTCGGTATCTTACCAACAATATACTACGCTCACGATGGGTGCACTTGCCCATATGTGAGTTTAGTGTTAGTAAATATCGTGTTTTATAAATTTAAAACTTGGCTAAAAAGTGTTAAAGGGCTTAAAATATACATTAAAAACTATACGACACTTCACACGCATCTGGTGAC
Source organism: Helianthus tuberosus (assembly GCA_030545235.1). Classification (NCBI taxonomy): domain Eukaryota; kingdom Viridiplantae; phylum Streptophyta; class Magnoliopsida; order Asterales; family Asteraceae; genus Helianthus; species Helianthus tuberosus. The sequence goes on along the minus strand of CM060445.1, from coordinate 202,773,759 downwards.
AAAACAAATTTACATCAATGTAAATGGAGAATAACTACCGACTCAACAATTTTTTTTACACATGTGTTTGTAACATGTTTATCTACATTTGAGCAAAAATGGTGACAAAACTTGTACGGAAGTAAGAGTTCTCACAACTCAAGGTGGTTCTTAATTGAACTGGATCTTATATATATAGGGGATGGATACTTTGAGAACCACCTCGAGTTGAGAGAACTCGTAAGAACTCCATGTAATATTTTTTTTGTTAGGATCTGTGTTTGTTCTGATTGTGTTGTTTAGCAAAATGATTAATGAAAGAAGATAAATCAGAGAACAATTGCAGCGGAAATTGAAAGTAAACTTTGTAACACAATCAAAGAAGAATAGTTTTCAACATACATGATTTCACTGGTCGAAAGATTGAATCAATTACAAAAGTTCAACTATGCATGCATGTATACTAAACTCCCCCTCAGCCTGAGCTCACAGTTGTTCGTACAAAATGAGTGTATGTGCGAAGAGCTGAGGGGGAGTTTAGTATACATGCATGCATAGTTGAACTTTTGTAATTGATTCAATCTTTCGACTAATGAATCATGTGTGTTGAAAACTATTCTTCTTTGATTGTGTTACAAAGTTTACTTTCAATTTCCGCTGCAATTGTTCTCTGATTTATCTTCTTTCATTAATCATTTTGTTAAACAACACAATCAGAACAAACTCAGATCCTAACAATTGGTATCAGAGCATAGGACAGTCAAATTCGATCTAACAGTCAATTTGACATAAAAGTTCAACTCGAATTCATTGATACTAAGTTGTTCGTATTAGTTGAAAAACAGAGTACAAGTCACATCTAAAGTTGATTATTCGAAAACTTCTGTAAAACAACCAAAATGACTTCACACTCACAGGACCCTCACAACACCGGTACACTTTTCAAGCCACCTATGCTTGTCAGATCTGAATACAATATCTGGCAACGTAGTATGGACCATGTACTCGCACAACAATACACTGGCTGCTGGAAGTCTGTCATCTTTGGACCTCATGTTCCAATGGTGCCAAGCACAGAAGATCCTAAGGTCCAAGTACCTAAAAGCCTTGAAAATTACTCAGATCAGGATTTTCAAAAAATTGAATTAGATGCAAAGGCTTTTAGTATTGTGACCTCAGCTCTTCCAAATGACATTTATGCTGGACTGTTACACTGTAACAGTGCCAAAGAGCGTTGTGATGCACTGAAAGAGCTGGTCGGTGGGACAGAAGAGGTTATAGAAAACAACAGGGAGGTTTTAAACCAGCAATACAAAACATTCTGTCATGTCAAAGGAGAGTCACTAACCCAACAGTTTGAACGCTTTAGTTGTCTCATTAGTGAACCTAAACTGGTTAATGTTGAATTTGCTAAATCCATTTTAAATAGTAGGTTTCTTAGATCATTACCAGACAAGTGGGACACTATTGCTTTTGTGACCAGAAATTCTGTGGGTTTCAAAGAGTTAAGTCTGACCCAACTTCATGGTAGGCTCCTCACATATAAGAGAGAGCTGAACCAGAAAAGGAAGTTGCAGGAATCTGGGAAAGTTGCTGATGATTACACTTTTAATAACACAACACTTTTGGGTCAAAAAGATTCTGGTAGCAGTAAGGATCAGAGTTATGATTATTACATTGACATAACTACAGGTGGAGCCTTCAACTCTGAACCTTACTCACCCAATTATGCTTTCATAGCAAATGGGGAAAACCAGATCTCATACAACTTATCCTTTGAACTCAATGACCTCCAACATTTTTTATCCCACTGATCTGGAAGAAATGGACATTTTGCACCAATTGGCTTTGCTAAGTGTAAGAACCAGTAAATTTTACAAGAGAACAGGTAGAAAGTGTCACGGCCCCCGACCCACCCTGGACGGAATCGGGAGTCGTGAACAGCCCAGTGGTACCGGTGATTATTTAGAAAAGTATTGCAGCGGAAATTTCATCAGGATCGTGAGTTAGGAAAAATATCAGAGTTTAGAAACACCGGATTTTATTTATTAAATAGATGGAATAAATCCATGTTTTACAAAGGTAGCTTTAATAAGGATAAATTTAATTACATAAAACAATATTTCTTAATTTGATTTAATTAATAAAATAAGCCACTTCTTGATGTCTTTCAGTGCCGTATACATCTCTTACTCCAATCTACTGTAATTACCTGAAACGCGTTTTAAAAAAGTTTTGTCAGCGGGAAATACTGAGTGAATCATTCTTTTTAATAAAACGACCTGTTTGTTATAATTTACAGTATTAAGGGTGATTAAATTGTTTCTATATCAACCAACTACCCACAGTATTTGTCACTCGACTCGTTTCTGTGACTGTGGTCATATCACCATTGGCTGCCCCAATGAATGACGTATATCACTGTTAGGGCTTATTTGCCTAACCTATGTTAGGGCTTATTAGCCTAACCCCGTGAGAAATTAATATTGTGCACAATACCCCACATACCGGCTGTAACTTGGTGATTACAAAGACTTAATCCCTGTAATTATAACTTTGAAAATAAACATGATTTTAAAAGTAATTTGATAAAAAGAGAATGACTCACTTTATAATCATGCAGATTCATACGGCCAAAGTTTAGTCTACAGATAAGCCTTGATATATTGCAGATTTATACAGGCAGAGCTTAGCCTATTGATTTAGCCTTGTAACCTAGTGCACACGAACTAGGTAGGTAACTTAATACAGCAATTACGATAACTCACGAGATTAAAACTCTCACAACGAATGACAAAGTGCAATCACTTAAACATCCATCGGATTCACAACGAATGACAGAGTATTCCCCGAATTCGGGTGGTACTCAAACATCCTGTCGGAATCACGACAAATGACAAAGGATAGTACTAAAACATCCATCGGATAGTTTCCATCGATCGGACATTGAATCGTAGCAGCGATCAAGTTAATACCCTGTATCGTAGTAGCACTTCGTGAATCGTGTGTGTTTTAGAATTGTTTCTACTATAACTCAGAGTACGAATTGAATTTGAACGTCGAACAAACGCACAATTGCAAGTCCCACTGCCCTCTATTTATATCTGAAAAATGGTCCCTCCCGCGTGTCGCGAAAGGGACACATGCACCTGTCGCGTGGCGCGGGGCATACACTTTTAACATAAGGTTGCCGCGTGTCCAGCTAGCTTGTATGAGTCGACGGAATATTAAATTTTGATTTCTACAACGAGATATATGGATAATCGTCGAGTAGGGAATACCCCCCTGTGTTTAGGGGCCCTGATCCTGATTCTGATTGTTCTGAAAATTTTGGGTTTATGTAGAATTACTTGAGTATCTCAATTAGAGTTTCTTTTTAGACAAAATATAAATAATAATAAAAATATAATAGTTTTGGTGAGAGTTGTTATGGTTTGGGATAAAAAGGAATAAAATGGTGAGAAAATAGAATAGACCCTCTTTGTAACTTTAGGGTTCAACTAGAAAACCCCCTGGTAAAATTTTGGGTATAACTTCTGAGCTATATATGAAAATATATACTTGTATTTGTGTTAAGTATAGTACCCCTAATTCAACCTTGTCCCGATGTCCCGAGACCGAATCCCAACAACTTAGTCGGGCAGAGCCCTGACATATGTTATGAGACTCAGATCAATCGGAAAGGGTAGCGGTGATCGGGAGTTAAAACACTTAAAACGGGACAACGTTTTGGAGTATAATAAAATAAAATATTTAAAAGAAAATTGAATCTAAAATGTAAAGAGTGGAAGAGATCGCAATGATAGGAAAAGAAAATGGACATTTGAACTGTCGAAGTGGTGTCTATTTATACTGACCATCTAAATTCGATCCTTACTTATTACTTTTACACGTATCCTTTCATGTATACCTATCTTCAAAATGAATGACACTTGCCTTCATTTGGAGCTTATGATTCATTTCAAATATTTAGTTTTAAATTTAATTATTTTAATATATTATTATTTCTTTAAACGTACATATCCATAACAGTTTAACTAATATTATTATATATATTATAATTAATTTAACTGCTTCACTTATTTGGCGCGTATATCTTCTAAAATATAACGTTTTATAAAATAATAAATATGTCATTAGAACGAGAATATTTTCGTCTACATTTGGGTCTAAGTTTTATTAAAAATAGAGTAGGTTCAAAATACAATGTATTTTTATAATTTAATTATTAAACGGTTCCTGGGCCCTTCTAAGTACTTCATATTTTTTACAGTCAACTTACCCGTAATCTACCCGTCTAACAATATAAGTTCTTAGATACTTTTATTTTATTTAGAAAATGTCACCCATACATAGGCCAATATTATTTAGAATAATATTTCAATCAACTATAGAAAATAGTTTTTAAAACTATTTGGGTTGAATTTTTATTTATAAAAATAAACTGGTTACTAGTTACTAGTTTACTAGGGGTTAATAAATTTAACCAAACCTATAATTCTTATATATAAAAATAGGGATGTTACATTCTCCCCACCTTGTTTTAAATCTCGTCCTCGAGATTTGGGTTATGATATTTCTTTTAGACTTATGTCATATTTTAGTAAATAAAAACAATATTAAAGTAGATGACACCGAATTTAAAATATCAAATTTTGTAAATACTAGTTGTACAGTAAGTAGGATTCAATGGTTCAACTGAATTAGTACAAGAAATTGATAACAAATGAATGAGATGAAATGATATAATTTCTAAGGTGACTAGGTTCAAGCCAAAAGATATATGATCAATAGATTTTTAAAATGAATGTGAAGGACTTTTTAGAATCAATAAAAATTCTTTGTCAAAAGAAAGCTTACTTTGATTTGGCAATTTAAGGAAGACTTAGAATCGACAGGTTCCAAATGAAATAAAAGCATGAAAAATGATTTGTCAAATATTAAATTATGATATAAAAAAATCAATGTGCTGAGATAAGTGAATTGTAAGGATACACGAAAAGACAATAGAGTTAGTGTATCATTGTTTAGAGTTTCAAGTTGTTTTATTTGTGAAACAATGTAATAGTACACTATTAGTGACCATATTTTTCATACTATATCCTAGAGATCAAAATATAATAAGAACAAGTTGTTTTGGCATGACCAACATTATATTATTTTTGTAAAGCAAATGTAATATATATATTATTTGTTACACATTTTTACTATATGTAAATGGTCACCGCTTTTAAATAAATATTATTTTAGTATTTTACTATACTATGTAAAATAACTTATATTTACTATGTAATATATATTACAAAACACCGCAATGAAGTTATTACATTACAAAATATTTTTAGTATTATTATTTTGTAAAAGAAATCATTATTATTTATAACGTTAAATGAAAGTTGTAAATAAAGGTGTAAAAATATTTATTGTACAAAAGTATTTATAAAATATTTTGTAAATATATAACACTTAATGGGTCGATTCTATATGATTACTTATTTTTATTTTGAAACCATATAACATTGTGAATGTATTTACAAATGTTTGTAAATAAGTGAAAACGGGGACTATTCTTATATATTACAATGTTCCCCTAACCCAACGTATTTGATGACTACCATATTATTCTTATATGGTCATTTTCTTGCCAGAGCGTTACAGTACATAGTTACCACAAAACATGTGATAGACAATTATTTATATAATTTTATTCGTCCTTCTAATTCTTGTATTGTTTTATGAAAATATGTCTTCTTCTTACAATACAATATATATATATATATATATATTTTTATATATATTAAAATTTACTAAATAAGTATGATGACTTAATTTATATATATTAACTAGTCATTATCATGGGTGGATATTGGTTAATGCTGCCTTGTTTAAGCATAGGTGATCAGTCCATGCCTAACTAAGGCTAGGCTATCCAATACCTGCTCCTGACAATAACCCTAGTACTTAAAAATAATAATTACTAATAATAAAACTAATATTAATTACCAATAATAAATAATTAAACATAAACTTAAATGGAAGTATACCTTAAACATAAGAGTCATCGTTTTGCAATAATGCGGTTTACAGTGAAAAAAGGCGGAAATGATATTTTGAGTTTGGATAAAATAACAAATCGGAATGAAGCCCTCTAGTGGTCTTCATAAATCAAATGAACCACATGCGCAACAAACAGTGCATGTGTAACGTGTGGATTTACCAAGAAATGAAATAGATCAATATTTGCTACTATGAAAGAAATACTCAGGGTCTGATGACCTTAGGGAAAATAGAAACACGAAAGTCAATTCTTTGTATGCAGAAGTCAGAATTTTAACGAAAGAAATTTAAGAACTTTATCTGGAATTTCGTGTGATAACTGTTGTTAAATGACATTACCAGGGAATGTCGAAAAATAAAATAGGGAATTTGCAAAGGTATGTGATTCCTTTTTCAGTGATAATAATTATGACTTGGATTAAACTGTGCACCGATGGTTGTGAAATCTTGTTACAACGTACCTTAGCAAAATTCATGTCGCTTGTAGGATCGCGTGGTAAAGTGCTTCTTTTTTATTAATAGTTCTTCTACTGACGGAATTAGCATTGGTGTCATCGTGCCCAATTTATATTTTTCAAAGGTCTTGCCTTGAAAGTCGTGTGTGATATACTTCGATGTTTGTGGAAGTATAATTTAAATTTCATGTGTTTTCTTGTGCGCTAGTAAAATTTTACATGCTTCTTACTTGCTTTAATAGTTTATGGTAACGCATTGGAAATTCTTATATACTTTTGATGATATCCCAACTTAAAGGGTTTCCATTGTTATTATTGTCGCACGAGTTACGAGGTAGATGATCAAAAATAATGTTTGATATCAGAATTATAGATAAGAGATTCCTAATAAAGAAATCTAGATTTATTCTTGACACATATGCTTATACTTTATTACAAATTGTCAATCCTTATGGTTTTTGAATTTCCTTATAGATATACCTATCTATATAATCACATATTTCATATACTATAATATACATACCTTCTATAAGGTCAGTGTATTTAACAGATTCATATTTCCAAAACAAATCAGATATCAGGTCATGATATTTTTTAGGGAAATCTTGTCACTTGTTTGACATATTATATACCCCGTCTTATCCGGTTCACGCCGGAGAGGTAATCCTAGTATATCCGAACAAGCTGGAGAGTCTGCTACACCATACACAGTCTTGCCGGAGAAAATTTTCTATTTCCCATAAATAGTATTTTTTTTAAAGTGCCTCTTTTATTAGGCTTTTATCCAGAATTAGGGAAATTTGTATTCCCGTAACATATCTTTATTCTAGACCAAGTAATATCAATAAGCAATAATTAGTATTAATTCTTGCTTATTTATCATATCTTGCAATATTCTAATTACCATTCTTATGGCATACAAAATCCATTATAATTTATTCACATAAGTACTTAGCTTATATTGAAGTTTATACTAAGGCATATTTTCTTAAGTTCAAGTCTAAATGCTATCATGTGTGCTACCAGTTAACAGCAATCTCCTAACTTTTTTTTTATACAAACTTAGGTATTATTGTCATAACACCTAAAGGCTTAAATCAGTGGCTCTGATACCACCTTCTGTCACGGCCCCCGACCCACCCTGGACGGAATCGGGAGTCGTGAACAGCCCAGTGGTACCGGTGATTATTTAGAAAAGTAGTGCAGCGGAAATTTCATCAGGATCGTGAGTTAGGAAAAATATCAGAGTTTAGAAACACCGGATTTTATTTATTAAATAGATGGAATAAATCCATGTTTTACAAAGGTAGCTTTAATAAGGATAAATTTAATTACATAAAACAATATTTCTTAATTTGATTTAATTAATAAAATAAGCCACTTCTTGATGCCTTTCAGTGCCGTATCCATCTCTTACTCCAATCTACTGTAATTACCTGAAACGCGTTTTAAAAAAAGTTTTGTCAACGGGAAATACTGAGTGAATCATTCTTTTTAATAAAACGACATGTTTGTTATAATTTACAGTATTAAGGGTGATTACATTGTTTCTATATCAACCAACTACCCACAGTATTTGTCACTCGACTCGTTTCTGTGACTGTGGTCATATCACCATTGGCTGCCCCAATGAATGACGTATATCACTGTTAGGGCTTATTTGCCTAACCTATGTTAGGGCTTATTAGCCTAACCCAGTGAGAAATTAATATTGTGCACAATACCCCACATACCGGCTGCAACTTGGTGATTACAAAGACTTAATCCCTGTAATTATAACTTTGAAAATAAACATGATTTTAAAAGTAATTTGATAAAAAGTGAATGACTCACTTTATAATCATGCAGATTTATACGGCCAAAGTTTAGTCTACCGATAAGCCTTGATATATTGCAGATTTATACAGGCAGAGCTTAGCCTATTGATTTAGCCTTGTAACCTAGTGCACACAAACTAAGTAGGTAACTTAATACAGCAATTACGATAACTCACGAGATTAAAACCCTCACAACGAATGACAAAGTGCAATCACTTAAACATCCATCGGATTCACAACGAATGACAGAGTATTCCCCGAATTCGGGTGGTACTCAAACATCCTGTCGGAATCACGACAAATGACAAAGGATAGTACTAAAACATCCATCGGATAGTTTCCATCGATCGGACATTGAATCGTAGCAGCGATCAAGTTAATACCCTGTATCGTAGTAGCACTTCGTGAATCGTGTGTGTTTTAGAATTGTTTCTACTATAACTCAGAGTACGAATTGAATTTGAACGTCGAACAAACGCACAATTGCAAGTCCCACTGCCCTCTATTTATATCTGAAAAATGGTCCCTCCCGCGTGTCGCGACAGGGACACATGCACCTGTCGCGTGGCGCGGGGCATACACTTTTAACATAAGGTTGCTGCGTGTCCAACTAGCTTGTATGAGTCGACGGAATATTAAATTTCGATTTCTACAGCGAGATATATGGATAATCGTCGAGTAGGGAATACCCCCCCTGAGTTTTAGGGGCCCTGATCCTGATTCTGATTGTTCTGAAAAATTTTGGGTTTATGTAGAATTACTTGAGTATATTAATTAGAGTTTCTTTTTAGACAAAATATAAATAATAATAAAAATATAATAGTTTTGGTGAGAGTTGTTATGGTTTGGGATAAAAAGGAATAAAATGGTGAGAAAATAGAATAGACCCTCTTTGTAACTTTAGGGTTCAACTAGAAAACCCCCTGTTAGAATTTTGGGTATAACTTTTGAGCTATATATGAAAATATATACTTGTATTTGTGTTAAGTATAGTACCCCTAATTCAACCTTGTCCCGATGTCCCGAGACCGAATCCCAACAACTTAGTCGGGCAGAGCCCTGACATATGTTATGATGCTCAGATCAATCGGAAAGGGTAGCGGTGATCGGGAGTTAAAACACTTAAAACAGGACAACGTTTTGGAGTATAATAAAATAAAATATTTAAAAGAAAATTGAATCTAAAATGTAAAGAGTGGAAGAGATCGCAATGATAGGAAAAGAAAATGGACATTTGAACTGTCGAAGTGGTGTCTATTTATACTGACCATCTAAATTCGATCCTTACTTATTACTTTTACACGTATCCTTTCATGTATACCTATCTTCAAAATGAATGACACTTGCCTTCATTTGGAGCTTATGATTCATTTCAAATATTTAGTTTTAAATTTAATTATTTTAATATATTATTATTTCTTTAAACGTACATATCCATAACAGTTTAACTAATATTATTATTTTTATTATTATATATATTATAATTAATTTAACTGCTTCACTTATTTGGCGCGTATATCTTCTAAAATATAACGTTTTATAAAATAATAAATATGTCATTAGAACGAGAATATTTTCGTCTACATTTGGGTCTAAGTTTTATTAAAAATAGAGTAGGTTCAAAATACAATGTATTTTTATAATTTAATTATTAAACGGTTCCTGGGCCCGTCTAAGTACTTCATATTTTTTACAGTCAACTTACCCGTAATCTACCCGTCTAACAATATAAGTTCTTAAATACTTTTATTTTATTTAGAAAAGGTCACCCATACATAGGCCAATATTATTTAGAATAATATTTCAACCAACTATATAAAATAGTGTTTAAAACTATTTGGGTTGAATTTTTATTTATAAAAATAAACTAGTTACTAGTTACTAGTTTACTAGGGGTTAATAAATTTAACCAAACCTATAATTCTTATATATAAAAATTGGGATGTTACAGAAAGTTTCCAGGACTTCATGGGAATTTAAAAGTGGGATTAGATAAGTCCAAAATTAAGTGTTACAAATGTAGCAGGCTAGGACACTTTGCTAGGGAATGCAGAAGTCAAAACAGTGTTCCAATCATTACTCATCCTAGCCCTAGACCTCAAAACACTCAAAACATTGTGCACTATTCCCAATATACCCTTGCTGCTCATATGCAAAGCACTGCCCATTTTGCACATCATGTAAACACTGTTCCAGTGCAATATGTTCAAACCATTGTTCCACAAGTCCAGTATGTCAAAGCCTCATTCTCTCAGGTCCAAGTGCAACAACCTGCACCATAACAAACTGCACAAACATTTACTCCTGCAGAAACCAGTCAACAGAGTTTCTTTACTCAGGGCTTTATTGATTGGAGCAGTTTACCTGATGATCTATCTGATGAAAATTTTGCTCTATTTGCTAAGAATGATGTCCCATGTGATGAATTTTGTTTTGCAGCATTAGAGTCAATTCCAGAAGGGCAGGAAGCTGAAGAAGTGGAACCCAGTGCTGAAACAGTGGATAAAGTTGCTAAAGCAGTGGTTACTGCTGTTGTTGGTGAGAAGCTGTTAGAAAATACAGAACCTAAACCACTGTTGGAACCTCTTACTGATCCATGGAGTACTGATGAAGTTGAAAAGGATACCAGTGCTTGTGAAACTGAATGTGACTGTGCCATGATGGCTGCAGCTAAGGTATTGTAGGATCGTTGTACGACCTGAATGAGTCGATCAGAAGAGTTTTGGATCCGAATCAAAGGCGGAATCAATGATACGGACGCTCAATTCAATTTAAATGTCTCTTGTATTGATATAATAGTCGTACAGCACCTGGAGACAATCCGGCAGCACTTCGTTACCGAATCACAAACTCTAATTCCGTATGAAATGACAAACCAAGTGCACATATATATAGGCTAGTAATTCCGTTTGAAATGATCAGAGGCGGTTTCAAGCGGAATTAACCAGGTTAATTCCGTTTGAAATGGACCTTGACACTTTCAAGCGGAATTAGCTCCAAACACCTAAAAAACAGTTTCTAGCACCCGAGCACTGGTTTATCCTATCCTATTACGTGACTCGATACAGGACGAAGTCAATAGACATTGTGCACTAACAGACTCCCCCTTGGATGTTGACGAAGTCTTCAGTGTCGAGTCTTTATCATGACACATCTTCAGTCTTGATCAGTCTTCATGCTCTTACCAAATTGTCTAACACTGTAAGCATCCATCAATCTTTCTCTGGCTCTTAACATTAACAGATTCTCCAGAAACACTTTTCTCAGGCTCCCCCTTTCGTCAAGCTTCCGTGCTTTAGGGATCGTCACCTTGCTTTTTGGTTACAAGTTCCCCCTTGCTTTGAGCTCGTCTTCAGACTCCCCCTTAGACTCGGCTATCAAGATCGTAGTCTGGTACAATATCTGCAATCACTCATACATTCATAAGTAACAGCATTTTGAACTTCAATTATCCAGAAATTGTAATCTGGCTCTATTCAACTTTCTAAACTAACACTTTTTAACAAATTTCAGGATCGGAAACTAGCTCTATTTCATAGATTTTAACAATATAAGCATCCAAATCACTCACAGTTAATCATCCAAGTCCAAACTAATGACCTTGGAGACATCACAAACTGTTTTTGATTTTTGTTAAAAATTCAAGTTTCAAATTAATGAACTCGTTTATTTTCAGAAACACAATCAGCATACTCAGATTTTGAAACTCAGCACTCAGACATCGGTTGTCGAAAATAAAGCAGAAATCAAAATCTTTTTGAAGTTTTCTGAAATGTAAAGCAGTAAAGAAATATGTACAAACATATTTACAGACAATATTTTTGTTTGAGTTTGCGTCAGAGGATCATATCAGTTTTTGACAAGTCACAAGTACCGTTGAGCTTAGTTACACATTAAGAATTAAACAATTCACTTAGATTGTCGATATACTGATCCACTTAAATTTTCACACAAATTTCAACTGATTCAGGATACGAATTAGGTTTTTTAAGAACTTAAACTCATTCATGTGTCCCAACTCTTGAATATACTCCCGTATCCAGATCCCAATATTCAGTCTTACAGGTGAGTATACCTAGATGATATCTGTAAGGGGTTAAATTGCGAAGGCCGTGAGAGCTCAGGTAAGAACTTTCGTTCAACAGAGAGATGACGGCTTCGACTTTTGGTGTGTTCCCTTTAGAGAATCTTTTCTTCAACAGCACATGATTTACATATTTTTTCAATGTTTCATCATTTTTTATGCTGAGGGCGATGCTATATTTTAAGCAAGCAAAAAGTATTATACGGGGACTAGGCCATTGCTTCCGCAAAATCAGAAGTCCCGGGATAATACCCCAGATATCACTAAGCATAAAGACCTAGTATCTCAGAAAGAGGGGTCCTTCAAACGAGATTTCAGGGGTTACCTATATATCCAAGTAGTGTTCCCCACGAAATAAGCAAGTTTGAATTTAAGTTTATATCCCGAAAAAGTTTACTAAATGTATAAAAACCTATCGGCATATCATCAGTGAGACTGTTTAACGCTATTAATCATTACATATCTTTAGCATACTGTAACTGTCTACTGATGTACTATCATTTCCTCTTTTTACACAAAAACTCATTTTTATTTTATAATGTTTTTGACTTTTTCAAATTTTCAAATGTTTTTGGATTTTCTGACCATATTACTCCCCCTAAAATGCAAAATCATTTAAAGAAAATTTGACAACCAATACTGATAGCTTTGTCTCGCCATCTATTTTCTGCTTTCATGCTCTGTTTTGCAGAAAATCTAACATAAGATGCAGAAATTACCCCCATGATTTACAACACATTGATATTTTACAGCTTGAAAACCGTTTTTCAATCTTGTGAAACTAATCATGTTTGTTCCGCCGTGAGGGTTTCGACGTATTCAATCAACATATTTTTGTAATTTTTGATTTTTGACAAATTAAAAAACAAACATATTTTTGATTTTTCAAAATTTTGACAAAATAAAAACATATTTTTGGTTTTTAAAATTTTCAATTTTTAAGGTTTTTGAAATATTGTTTATTTATGTACAGAAAACAAATAAACCCCCTGTTCAACCAAACCAGGGTTCAGCAGCCTCCTCTTCCCGTTGTGCCAGGCTGCTCCAAATACCATTTTCACAATCTTCAGTTTTCTTGAGCACCTGCACATTCAGACTACTTGATTACTTGAACAATTTAGCCCAGGTCTGTTTGACCTTAGGCATTTCAACACAATATGCTTCATTCAATTTCGGAAAATCTTTATCATTCTGAACAAAGACTTTTTCAACTTTGATTTCAACTTTCTCATCTTTTACCGAAGTCGCTTGTTTCTTAACATTCCATGTTTGACCTTTTGGCGTACCTCTTTTGTAAAAATGTGTCTCTTTTTGAACATTTTGACTTTGAACAACAACTTTAGGTTTCCAAAACTCGTTTGGTTTTGTCATATCAACAGACGTTTTCCAACTTTGAGTTGTTCTGAATCTGGGTGTGTGAGAATTCCAGGTCTGTCTTGAATCGAACCTATTCGGGTTTGATTTCCAAGTTTGGTTCAAAACAAACTCGTTTGTGTTGTACCTCCAAGTTTGTTTTGAATCAAATCTGGTTGACCTTTGTTTCACATCCTCAGATTTTCGTTTCTCCACATTTTCAGACTTCTTTTTGTCAACATCCACAGGTTTCAGATTTGGACACTTGCGAGCAAGATGTCCAATTTGATCACATTTAAAACATGTTCTTTTTGAAACATCTTCGACCTGTGGTTGTTGCTTTTTCTTTTGAGCATAGAACTCTTCATTAGACTGACGCCTAAATTGGAGTTCTTTCTCTTCTTCGGAACTTGTTCCGTGAACAAAATTCATCTTTGCCTGATAATTTTGCATTTCATTTTTATGTCGACTTTGTTTCTTCTTATAACCCAAACCAGCCTTCATATTTTTCTTCTTGTAACCAGGTTTGTTATAAAAAGTTTTGTGACCTTTTCCAGCAAACTTTGAAATATCAGATTTTTCAATTTCAACCATCTTGAAAACTTTATCAACCTTTTCTGAAATCACATTCTGAATCGGGAATACAACATCTAAGAATAATTTGTCCGATCCAATCATGGTATACACCAATCCTTTTGAATCATCATTCAAATCTTTCTCGGATTTTGAGTTTTTCAGATATCCATCATGAAAATTACCTTCATTTTCATCCTGTGATTCAGATTTACCTGTATCAACTGACTCTTCTTTCAACACACTTTCAACGACCTTACCTACCACCTCTGAATCACTAGAATCATCAGATTTGGAATAGGTTACGTCAATGTTATCTGGCAATTGATATACCATGTTGAAAGCTTTTTCGACCTTTTCATCATCATAAAATGCAAACTTTTCCGGTGGTGGAACTTGATGAAACTCTGAAAGAGGCATAGAATCATCAGAAGATCCTAAAAGAAAGTAGATGCTTAGTTATCAAGAGGCATAGAATCCGAAGGCTTATTAATCAAGACTGTATGCTAACAAGGTGAGTCATTCTCTTTTTATCAACAATGTTTTACAATACTCAAATTATTTTCAAAAGTTATAGTTACAGGGATTAAGTCTTGGTTATCTTGAATCACTGGCAAGTGGGGTATTGTGCACATTACTAATTTCTCACGGTTAGGTTAACAAACCTAACAGTGACAATCATCACTACTTGGGTGAAATGACCCAATAGTGGTATGACCATCGTCACCAGGGTGTGACACGGCGCCAGATAAAAATAAGATAGTAGCCATTGTAATCGCTCTTATGTTGTAATCTATAACAACGTGTCTTTTTGTACAAACTGAATGAACTCACCAGTATTTCCTGCTGACAAAACCTTTTTAAAAACGCGTTTCAGGTAATTACAGTAGATCGGAATAAGAGTTGGATACGGCACCAACAAGGCTTACAGAAGTGGCTTATTTTATCAAATGAATTAAATTAAATGTTGTTTTATGAAATCGGGTTTATCCCAATACTAAAGCTATCTTTGTAAAATATGGGTTTATTCCCATCTGTTTAATAAATAAAATCCGGTGTTTCAAATTTCAAAACTCTGATATTTTTCCTAACTCACGGTCCTGATGAAATTTTCCGCTGTAATACTTTTCAAAATAACCACCGGTACCACCTGGCTGCTCGCGGCACTCGCTCCCATCCAAGGGCGGGGTCGGGGGTCGTGACACAGGGACACCTCAATATGAAGTATTATCCTCACTTGAGAGTATGCTTAACAGCCCTTCTCCCTGGGCAAATTCTCTTTCAACACCACTCCCCTCATCTCAAATTCCACCATCCGTTATACCTCTGTTTTGATGCCATTGAAATTCAGACAAAAAGCAACTCCTCTCACCAACATATTACTGAGAGTACAACTTCTACATTGGTTGTGTCTGAATCAATTCAATTGGCTAACCCACAAACAGCTGAGGAGGCTACACCACTAGAATTTCATGAAATTCTTGTTGGTAGTTCAAGTGGAGCAGCTACTACAGATGTTGGATCCACTGATCTATATCTGGACAGTAGTTTCATAAGTAAGACTCCCTTGAAGGCAACCACTGCTGATGCTACCAAGGTATCTACTGGTGTGTTCAAGTTAACCACTGGTGAGATTTCTAAGGTATCCACTGCAGAGGGAAGTCCCAGCACCGAGAAAAAGGGGCATCTGCTGATGACAACTTGGAGACTCCTCGTGTTTCAACAGCAGATACAGCCACCACTGGTGGGAAATCAGATGATCCCATTAAATTGGGTGATGGTTTAAAATATGAGGATTTGACGGAGAGGATTTCCACCATTGAAAACACTGTTGCTACAATGAATGAATTAATAAAGTTTTTGGTAGAAGCGTCCAAAAGTAAACCCACTGCTCAACAGTTCTCTCAAGAGCTCTGGAATAGTGTTCAACCCATTCTTGCTGCCCAAAGGGAACTAGCTGCTATTCAACATATCACACAAATGGAACTTATAAGGGTTATGGTTGAAGCAAGGTATAAGGATACTTAGGCTGACATCAACGGAATCAAAGAAGCCCTTACAAAGATGACTGGCACTACCCCTGCACCTATCTTTGAAAAAGATAATGATCAAGATGATGCCAAAAAGGGGAAGAAACATGACATGAAAAACTTTGGCAAGCGTATACCAAGAAATGTGCCAAAACAAAAGCCAGAGCCTGCAAAGAAGTCTTCAACAACCTCTGCTGAAACATCTGTCAAAGAAAAGAAAAAGGAGTTGATGAAACCCTGAACATTCAAGCAGATGATGAGGCTGATAGAAAGAAGACTATAAAGAAATAAAATGAAACAAAGGAAAGGGTTTGGAAAAGGGAACAAAAGGAGTTGAAAGATTGGGAAATAAAAACAAAGAATCTTGGTACTTCAGAAAGAAGAAAATCACACAAACACAACAAACTTCCTCTTGCCACATATCCTAGATCACCTTCACCACCACAAAAACAAACCTCTGACAAACCTAAAAAGCCAACCACTGCTGGTCTCAAAACTACTGTTGGTACTAAAAGGCCATCCACTGCTACACCTAAACCAACACCCTCACCACAAAAACCACCTACCAAAAAGCAGAAAACAAAACCTTCTTCACCATTACCATCTTCAACTGCAACAGATGTTGATGAAACAAAAACTTCAACAGATGTTAAGACAACAGTGGTTGAAACACCAGTTATTTCAACAGCTGTTAGTCAATCCACTGATTCCTCAACCTTTCAATTTCCATCACAATAAATTTTCACTCCTATAGCCCATACTCCTTCAAAAACTCCCTCACCAACATCAGTTTATACAAGAAAAAAGAAGTTCACAGTGCATGAAGAAGACATACCTGCACCTACTCCTTTGTCATCCTCACCATTCATTCAAACTTCACATAAACCATTCATACCACCACCAACACCAACATTAAATCCACTTACTCAACCACTCATTGATCACAACCCTTCTCGAAACATACCATTGGCAGTACAATATCCTCTGGAACTGCACGCAGTTCAAAGTGAAATGTTACAATTTTATGCAGAGGTTGATCCATCCAAAAGAACCTTCCCATCTCTTCATGGCTTCAGAACTCCAAGAAACATGGATGAGTATCTGAAAATGAAAACCAAACAAGTAGAATATATTGCTAAAGAAGAGATTAAAGGGAAAGGTGACACCAACTTATCAAGTCGAATGTAGCATGGGCTAAGTAAAGTCAGGAAACTGGAAGACTTTGCAAGAGACTTGAGCAAGAAGATGTCAAATCTGCCACCCAATGTTGATATTCAAAAGGAGCTAAGGAAAGATCTCATAGAACTTATCATGAGAGACAAACCATACCCAGCTAAAGAGCATCAATTCAAAGACTGGCCTCTCACAGCTCTCAAAGAAGAAGCAAACAGATGTGAAAGAATGAAGAATGATCCTCAAATAAGGAAGACTGCTCCCAACTGGAACAAGTTCAAGAATTCCAGTGCAGATCTTTGCCTTAGAATACAAGAGGAAGAGAGCTGAGCTGGTAGCAGCCAAATATGGGAATGCAAGGGCCAATGCAAGATGGTCCAGGCAGTATGTTGATCAGATATATGATAAGTTGGAAAAACTAAGAGAAACAGATCCTACAGCTTCCAAGAAGCCAGTATACAAAGACCAAACCACTGATAAGCCTCAGCAACAGACCCTCTCTCTTAAAAAGCTATTCACATCCTCTGATGTATCCATCCAAGTCTTGAATCAAAGAAAAAGACAGCAGCAGATGGATGAGGAAGATGAAAAGACAGAAGCTGATATCATGAAACTGGCTATCAAGAATCAGTTGTTGTATGGATTGGATGATGCTTCATTAAAACTTCAAGCTCAACTTGCTGAAACTGTCAAAAGGCTGACAAGCAGACCTCCATCCCCAAACTCATCACAAATAAAACTTCTCCCAAGAAACCCATTGGACTCAAAAATACTAAAGTGAAAGTCTGACAAAAAGACCCACATATTGACTTTGCTCAAGTCCAATGGTAGAGTTGAACACATATCAAGGGAGGATGCACTAGGTCTGGGTGCAGCTGACCTCCAAGATCTCTTAGAACTTCAACTTTATAGGGATGAAGATGATGAAAATTCCTTGAACTTTGAGCTCCAATTCAAAGGGCAAGTTCAGGAAAAACTGATGAGAGAATAAAGATAAAAAATAAAGAAGTGTTTTGGCATCACTGTTCTAGGGGGAGATTGTTGGCCCATATGATCAATCCTTAAAGAATAAATGATTCAGAAAGACAAAACTAGTTCCTAAATAATTGATCCACAATAAGCAGTGCATGATCTAAGTTCCCTCCAATGGCAGTGTTTCTATCAGCTGATCATCCTAAAGTCTGATATTCTCAACAACTGTTCCTCTAAAGACTGCTGGGTACAAAGACTGCCAAGTCCTATACACTGCTAATTATCAAAGCCCTGATGAAGACTAAGCACTGCTGATTCAAAGGCCTGATCGACCTAAGAAGAAAGCACTGATCTGCAACATCAGTGCTTGGGCATCAACAGCGGATAGGAGCATCAGTGTCTTACTTAACAGTATTTCAATGTAACAGTGTCTGTTTAGATTAGTGTTTAAAGGTTGTTAGTCTGTTAGATGTCACTGTCTAGGTGACGTCAGCTAAGATGCTCAGTGATTAGATTTGTACTATAAATAAAACAGCACCTGTACTATTCTATTAGCTCTTCGCACACACACTCACTTTGTATGAACAACTGTGAGCTCAGGCTGAGGGGAGTTTAATATACATGCATGAATAGTTGAACTTTTGTAATTGATTCAATCTTTCGACTAATGAAATCATGTGTGTTGAAAACTATTCTTCTTTGATTGTGTTACAAAGTTTACTTTCCATTTCCGCTGCAATTGTTCTCTGATCTTTCTACTTTCATTAATAATTTTCTTAAACAACACAATCAGAACAAACTCAGATCCTAACATTTTTTTTTTGATTTTTTTTTGCTAAAATGTTGTATATGTTAATAACATTTATTAGAATGTAAGAAAACATAGAAAAAATGTATATGCAAAAAGTTACACTTGTTTTAAAAAGGTTAACGAAAATTAAATATCCATCATTTGTACACAAGTGTAAATTAGTTTTACACACATGTAAATTGCTTAATACGTATTTTTTTAAGTTCCGTAAACATTATTAACATATAAAACATGTTATGTCTAAAAAGAGATACTAAACCATAAGAAATGCCACATCTCAAATATCACAAACGCGTTTTAGATGCAACGGCTATGGATGAGAGAGGAACACTACAATTAAAAGTGCTTGGGTAGGAGTAGTATCAAAATGTGTGATCTCTGGAGAAGTCTCCACGCGGGTAAATTAAAACAAATTCGTGAGTTCTTACTCGGCAAAAGGGACAATAATAGTGGTACAATGGGTCGAATGTTACAAATGGTATCAAGGGTCGTTCCTAATCTATTATGTTCACGATAACTTCATAGGGGACAATGAGTTCCAAGAAGGGGTGTTTGCAAGGTAAATCCCTCGCCATCAATAACACGTTCTGAGTGCAATGACTTTGGATGAGAGATGATTTTTATGAACAAAAAGGACAAAATTATTTAATTATTATATAAAGTGTACC
The DNA here is from genome assembly GCA_030545235.1 of Helianthus tuberosus. NCBI lineage: Eukaryota > Viridiplantae > Streptophyta > Magnoliopsida > Asterales > Asteraceae > Helianthus > Helianthus tuberosus. The sequence goes on along the minus strand of CM060445.1, from coordinate 202,753,787 downwards.
TTTATAATGAATGGGATTTATTCGGTTTGATTGTTGATTTATTGGGTTCGGTTGTTTGTTATTGTAGTTTCTCACTATCATAAACTATTATTATTATTATTATTATTATTATTATTATTATTATTGTTATTGTTATTGTTGTTGTTGTTGTTGTTTTTATTATTATTATTATTTAGAGTGTAAGTTTTGTGTTGTATATTGGTGTTTTATGATGTAAAGGGTTGAGTAAAGTGTGGTAATTAATATTTAATAGAAAATCAGTTTAGTGATATGGCATATGGTGTCTAGATGGCTCTCAATTTCCCCTATCTACGCTTTCAGCACTTCGGATCTCCTTCGGGTTCATAATCATATCAACAGGCCGGCACCTATGAAGAAATTGGTGCATGCCGTCATCCTAACAACCTGCTGGAGTATATGGAAACTACGTAATGATGTTGTTTTTTCCGGCAAAAGAGTGGATATCTCAAGATTATGGGCGGATATTAAAGCTACAAGCTTTCTATGGATCAAACACAGAGCAAAGATGAACACGCTTGATTGGTCAAATTGGTGTAATTTCAATATTTTGTAATCCTCCTTTTTTGTTCTTTTTTCTAGCATCTTGCTAGTTTGGTTTTTCTAATAAAATTCTGCCGTTAAAAAAAAATAGAAAACGAATAAAGGTAGGTACGTGGATGATTTCTGATTGGCCGGTGAAGTTGCATTGCATTGCATGCATATACATGTGGCCACAATCAATGCTGGCATCCATCTAGACTCTAGAGGGAGGAGACCAGTCGAAAACCGGATAGATTGACTTAGTACAGTTCCTGGTTTTGGAATGAAAACGAAACCAACCGCACATGGTTTTAGACTTAGTGGCCAACACTTGTACCTTCAAATCTGCCCACAACTGTTTTCACAATTTCATCTCAATAATATAATTAATTATTAGAGAATTTATATTTAGACATTTTATTAGTTTTGCTTATGTATGTAGTAACATCTTTAAAACTTAATATCATTATTATTTGTCTAATCCTACATGTGATGGTAAAACAAGAAGGAAAACCATTTAATAGTTAAATTTAAAAGAGTAGCTAGTAATTGTTATTGCATACGCTACAAGCAACAAATAGCTAATTACACACATTATTTCTGGAAATCTAATCTTATATAACTTGTTATGGGTCAGGGTTTCAAATTTTGGGAAGAAATTATTATCTTTACACCAAAAGCTATTTACGGTTACTTTTGAAAATAATTAAAGATTTGATAAGTAATGTACTATTCTTAACATTAATTTTTTTTATTAAAAAGAAATTTTCAGCACAAACTTTCATGCCCATATAATGCCTAATCAACTAGGCCCAAGTTTACGGTTAACACATCCATAACAACAGGGACGGAGCTTAGTGGAAACCCGGAGGTGCACCCCCCCCCCCCCCCCCCCTCCACCAGAATGTTTCGGTTAGAAATGTGAAATTTTCGATTTTTCGTCCGAAAATATTAAAATTATAAAGGACCGCCCCCCAATTATTTTGCCTAAATATTTATACAATATATAAATTGGGTCCCATGACTTTCCGCCCCCCTGTAATTTTTAGTCAAGCTCCGCCACTTCATAACAGACCAATTATAATCATCAAAGCTGATTAACTAAAATTGCTATAATCAATCGGATATGGTTATGATTTTAAACCAATACCAACCTAAGCCGACCCATATATACCCATGTTCTCTACTCTTCTAGCATATTATTAGAGGGGGATGTATGGTTGATAAAAAAAATAGGACTTGTGGATGTATATAGAAAACAAGGAATGAATTGATCTTCTCGAATAAAAAGGCATGAAGAGAAGAAAATATGGGTACACATGGGCTATTTCTTGGAACTTCACTTTTCGTTGTAATTGTTGCATTTGTTTTGCTTGCTCCCAAGGGCGTGGCTTTGTGGGGTGGAAGGGGGCGGCCGACCCTTCGAATTTTTCACTCGTTAGTGGAGGGTATGTAGTTTTTGTATAAAATTTTTTGGGTATATACGTTTTTGACCCCTCGGTTTTATAGAAATTTTTGGTATATACATTTTCAACCACTCAGTCGGAAATCTCAAGCTTCACTTCTACTGATTGCTCGTTACTAATTTTAATGAAAGTTGTACTCTCACTTACGTATGCACCACTAGTTTGCAACATCTGTACAATTGGTTATTAATAAAAAAAAACGTGGGTATAATGGTCAAACCACAAAAGTCTGCTTTCTATTCTTTATTCAAGAGAGACTGAAAAACAAATAAAATTTTATTGGATAAGGTTGATGAAGGGGTCTTTTCTTTCAATTTGTTTATTTTATTAACTTCTTCATGTTACTGATTAAATAAGGCAAGTGTAACAAAACCATGCCTGCCATAGGTTTTAAGTCGAAGTTTTACATATATTATATTTTAATACTTATGTTTAACATCGTAAAATAAAGTTTTACAAATATTATATACTAACACTTATGATTAACCTCATAAAATATCAAATTCGGGAAGAATATATTTTCTTTTGGTAATTCTGGAATAAAAACTAATGGTCAAAAACGTAGTTCAAAGAGTAGGAATTGAATATCGGCCACATAGTTTTGGAATCGGTGTAGAGAATTTCTAGATGTTTATATTTTTTTTATATTTTTTTTTTTTGAAGGGTGACTTTCGATATGTACTGACCATTGGTCACCGGGTTCCCGTCTAGGACGGTTACCCGTCAGCCCAGCTTTCGCAGACGCGATGTTCTATCGGGCCCCGGCTGCCGCTCTGACTGACCTTCGCCCGGAAACCATACTGCCCCCACACGAGAGACTCGCTGGGGTAACAGCTGGGTAAAACCGGGTTGCCCTCAAGACCGCACCATGCCTCGGTAGGATACGGTCTATCATTGGGACGTCTTTTATATAATCTTATTTTTATTAAAGTTGCTTATACAAATACTCCTATTTACTATATACTGGTAATTTATCCGTCACGTGTTATGGCAGTGTAATACACTAATACATTTTTAGGTAATTCAAAGAGGCGGTTAGGTGTATAAAATTGAATTATTGCGTATTACATACATAAACCTATACAGTAGAACAACTGTTATATCCATTGGCGCAGGATAGAAGGGCTTGGGGGGGGGGTCGCCCAACCCCCCGAACTTCTCGATGCGTAGTGTTATGAATAGTACTTTCGTATAGGTATATAGGTTGTCACCCCCCCGGTTTCGGGAAAATTCGGGGGGGGGGGGGGGGGGGCGTGGCTTCGCCAATGGTTATATCATCACGTTGGTCATGATCTATTTAGAGAACTACAAAAATGTCTAATAATAATAATGTATTTATAATGTATAAATTGATAGAAGCAAAACGTTTAGTATTTCATTTAGGCTTATATAAAAGACAAACAATTATAAACATAAATCACTAGATATAATGTTTTTGTGAGAGACAAACATTATATCACTAGCCATTAGGTAATGAATTAGTTTTTTAATAATTAATTTTTTCTAACAGCAATGAACGACGTGCCAATCACCGTGACATCGGACGTTGTGGCCAAAGTCGACTACTCGACCGCCGTCAGCCCCTTGGCTCTCCCCAGATACGCGGAAACCCGACCTCCACTCGCCTGAAGGCATGACAAGTGGAATAATCGGTAAAACATCGCTTCTCATCCAAGTCAAACCGGTGCCACCCGTATTCGTTCTTCACTTGGATAACGCAGAAAATAATGAGAAGAGTGGTAATCGAACCTGAGTCAAAAGGAACACCAATTCTTTTCCCAAAACACTACCTATTGGGGTGTATGAAGGAAGAGTAGAGAGTAGAAGAAAACCTCATATTTTTATTATGTGGTAATTTTGTATCATTTTCATTGAAAAGTTTATATTTTTATCGATTTAGTTTTATGAGAGAATGTCACCTCTTTTTACATTTGAATAAGTAAATTTCACCTTTTCATGTTCACCAATAAAGCAAGCATGATTTGAAAGAAATCGGATTTTGTTTTAATTCCAAGAATTAAGTTTGAGAATGAAACGTATCATTTAGCTTTTAAAGAAAATCATCATCATGTGACGATGACTACGCATAAAATAAAAAATGGAAATGGAAATGAAAATAATAATAAAAAAGGGGTAGTAGAGAAAGGTAGCAGAAGAAAAGCAAAAGGTAGCGTTGAAAGAAGAGTGCGTGTTTTCCACTTTCTTGCTTTCGGGTGGTTTTGCCTATATAAACTCACCCTTCCCGCACCTTCTTCTCATCTCATCCCATTTCATTTCATTTCAATCAATATACTATTTTGCTTTCTCCCTCCCTCCCTCCCTCTGTTACGTTCGTTTCGTTTATTCAAATTTCAAAAAAAGAAAGAAAGGTATGCTTTCTTCTCCTTCCACCATTAATAATATACTACTTTTCTACCCTTCCCTCCCCTCCCTTCCCTGTGACTTACTAATTCATTGAATTTATTTTATTATTAATAAATAAAATAAAATGTTAGGTGTGTTTGGCCGCCACTGACTGTAACAATCCCCCCTCCCCCTGTTACTAGCTAATTTTATATCAAGTATCTACAAGCATACATCTGCAAGCCAATCCATACATACATCTTTGATCGTTTATTTTTGGCAGTTAAGAAGAAAGTGTTGTAGATCGATCATGCCGGAACGTGTTTTGACTCGTGTTCACAGTCTTCGGGAGCGCCTAGATTCTACTCTCGCAACCCATCGCAATGAAATCCTTATGGTCCTCTCAAGGTATATATATACATGATTTGTTTCTGTCTGTCTTGGAAGAAGAAGAAGAAGAAACTTGTATGAATGAATGAATGAATGTTTGTTTGTAGGATCGAAAGCCATGGAAAAGGAATATTGAAGCCGCACCAGCTGATGTCTGAGTTTGAAGAGATCTGCAAGGAGGATCAGAGCAAACTCCAAGACGGCGCCTTCTATGAAGTTCTGAAATGCACACAGGAAGCAATCGTCCTCCCTCCATGGGTCGCCCTTGCCATTCGTCTCAGGCCTGGTGTTTGGGAGTATGTCAGGGTCAATGTTAACGCCCTCGTCGTTGAGGAGCTCGCTGTTCCCGAGTATCTTCACTTCAAAGAAGAACTCGTCGATGGAACGTAATTAAGCCATCCTAATTCCTAATTCCTTTCCTTTTAATAATAGATCGATCATCTTTATTTATTTATACGATTGATTGACTGACTGGCAGGTCCAACGGGGGCAACTTCGTGCTGGAACTGGACTTTGAACCCTTCACCTCATCCTTCCCCCGGCCAACCCTCACCAAGTCTATTGGTAACGGGGTGGAGTTCCTCAACAGGCATCTCTCTGCTAAAATGTTCCACGACAAGGACAGCATGCACCCTCTCCTCGACTTCCTCCGCAGCCACCACTGCAAGGGCAAGACTATGATGCTCAATGATCGCATCCAAAACCTCAACTCTCTCCAATCCGTCTTGAGGAAGGCGTCTGAGTACCTTTCCACACTCGATGCAGCAACCCCATACTCTGACTTCGAACATAAGTTTCAAGAGATCGGCCTCGAGAGAGGTTGGGGTGATAAAGCAGAGCGTGTCATGGAGATGATCCAGATGCTGCTGGACCTTCTCGAGGCCCCCGACGCCTGCACTCTCGAGAAGTTCCTTGGAAGAATCCCTATGGTTTTCAACGTCGTCATTCTTTCTCCCCACGGTTACTTTGCTCAAGAGAATGTTTTGGGCTATCCCGACACCGGTGGTCAGGTGGTTTACATTCTGGACCAAGTTCCTGCTTTGGAGCGTGAGATGCTCAAGAGGATCAAGGAGCAGGGGCTTGATATTGTTCCTCGCATTCTCATTGTAACACGACTGCTCCCTGATGCGGTAGGAACCACCTGCGGGCAGCGTCTTGAGAAAGTGTTTGGAGCAGAGCACTCTCATATTCTCCGAGTCCCCTTCAGAACCGAAAAGGGAATTCTCCGTAAGTGGATCTCCCGCTTTGAGGTGTGGCCCTACATCGAGACTTTCACCGAGGATGTCGCCAAAGAAGTTACCGCAGAGCTGCAGGCAAAGCCAGATTTGATCATCGGTAACTACAGTGAGGGCAACCTGGTTGCCTCTTTGCTGGCTCACAAGTTGGGTGTCACTCAGGTAATGGAACCAACCAACTCATCTGATAGATTTTGTTGTTTGGCGTGCTAGATAGATCATAACTAATACCTTATTACCTGTTACAGTGTACCATTGCTCATGCCCTGGAGAAGACCAAGTACCCTGATTCCGACATCTACTGGAAGAACTTTGAGGAAAAGTACCACTTCTCTTCTCAGTTTACAGCTGATCTTATCGCCATGAATCATACCGACTTCATCATCACTAGTACTTTCCAAGAGATTGCTGGAAGGTACTTACTTTTTCAAATTATATATTATTTATTACATGCCCAATTAATTGATTCCTCAACATGTGTTTGTGTTGTGTTATCAGCAAGGACACAGTTGGACAGTATGAGAGTCATACTGCCTTCACAATGCCTGGACTCTACAGGGTGGTCCATGGGATAGATGTTTTTGACCCCAAGTTTAATATCGTCTCTCCTGGTGCTGATATGGGGATCTACTATTCCTACACTGAGAAAGAAAAGAGGCTCACAGCACTCCACCCTGAAATCCAGGAACTTCTTTTCAGTTCTGTTGAGAACGAAGAACACCTGTAATCTCCCGTCTCTCTCTGTTACATATATTATCTGTCAAAAACAAACATATTAAAATAATCTGACTCAATGTTGCTGCAGATGTGTGCTAAAAGACAAGAATAAGCCCATTCTATTCACAATGGCAAGATTGGACAATGTGAAGAACTTAACAGGACTGGTGGAGTGGTATGCCAAGAACGATCGCCTCCGTGAACTGGTGAACCTTGTTGTGGTGGGTGGTGACCGAAGGAAGGAATCTAAAGATCTCGAAGAGCAAGCCCAGATGAAGAAGATGCACGAGCTGATCGAGAACTACAAGCTCAACGGTCAGTTCAGATGGATTTCTTCACAGATGAATAGAGTGAGGAATGGAGAGTTGTACCGCGTGATTGCGGACACCAGGGGAGCATTTATTCAGCCTGCATTTTATGAGGCGTTTGGGTTGACGGTGGTGGAGGCCATGACCAGTGGCTTGCCCACGTTTGCCACCCTTCACGGGGGCCCTGCTGAGATCATTGTTCATGGAAAATCTGGGTTCCATATTGACCCATATCACGGGGACCAGGTGACCAAGTTGCTTGTCAATTTCTTTGAGAAAACAAAAGAAGATCCTGCTCACTGGGAGGCCATTTCCAAGGGCGGCCTGCAGCGTATCCAGGAGAAGTAAACCTACCTACTTACATATACATTATTAATTATGTAAACATATAACATTCGCCTTAACTGAATGTCTGTTTGTTTGTTTTGTAGATATACATGGCAGATCTACTCGGATAGGTTGCTGACGTTGGCTGGAGTTTATGGATTCTGGAAGCATGTGTCAAAGCTGGACAGGCTTGAGATCCGTCGATATCTTGAGATGTTCTTTGCTCTCAAGTACCGTAAATTGGTAAGCCCCGCCCCGTCTACATTTGACTAAACATAAATTTTGACAAGGTTAAGTAGTAACCAAGCTGAGTTGTGTGTTTCCAGGCTGAATCTGTTCCATTGGCTGTTGATGAGTGAGGAGCACAAGCAAAAGGGGTTGTCCACATAATAATAATAATAAAGTGAAGAGGAGAGGAGAGGAGGGGGAGCATTTTGAAAGGCTTTTGGTTTTGATTTTGTTTTGTGTATGTTTGTGTTTTCCGCTTCAATGCCAGCCGTTTGTGTAATTGACTCCTGCATTGGCCCAAATTGGAATTTGTGATGAATTTTATTTTTTGTCAGTATCTCTCTTTCATTTGATGTTGATGTTCATTGGTTCTGAGTTAGTTGTTTGGTATATTAAATAGATTTGGATGCCCCATTGGACCAACAATATAAGAATAGGTGGCCAAGTGCTAACCAGGTGTTACCTGATTGATTCCACAGTTGAACCTCTCATTTAGAATACCATGCTTACTGCTTTCTCTCCTAATTAAAGTAGTTAGTTGCAAGGACATTAACAACTCCTATCTTTTGAAATTATGTACTTGTTTGTTGTGCTACAAATAACAATTGGAAGTTTAATTAATATTATCTATGTTTCTACAGGGAAAGCAAGCACTAAGAAGAAAGCAGGATTCAAATTCTTATTTGTATAAATTGATCATTAATCCTTCCATTCCAATATAGAGGGCAAGGACACAAATAAACTTGAAACCTACAACAAAAAACATATGTGATGTGATGTGGACCACCCTCCTCCTAATCTGGTAATGTAAAAGCAAATGAGACTGGATTACCCAAACTGTAACTATAACTCAAACTCACACATGTGACCAAGGAATCAATCACCACAATCAACTCAGAAGGTTGAAAATTACCCAAACTTTGGGTTTGACTATCACACAAGTAGTATATATAAATAATACTAGTCCTGTTTTCTCTTGTAGCCCAAAATAAAACAAAGTATCGACACAAAATGGTGACCTTGAGAAACGATGTAAACGATACGTTCCGGTTGTTGTACAACGGCGCTTCCTTCCTCGAAGTCCCAAATACTTCCGCTGTCAAAGTCGAACCTCACAAGCGATGGCATTGCCACCCAACCGTCTAGTCAAATAAATACCCAAACAATTGTTTTCTATTCTTCAACTTATTTCACTCACCCAACATTAAGATAAAGGGTGTGTAGCCGTTGGCTAGTGGCTGAAAGCTGGCTTTTTAGATATAATCTCGACATGAGCCATAAATCTGGAATGTTTTAAATTTGACTTTCGCCTTGCCATTGCTTTACACAGTGTTATATTTTCAAAGGGCTTTGGTTGATGTGTCTCACTCCTTCACCCCAAAGACATTCATACCATTTAGGAGAATTGCAATCAAGGTTTTGTTCTTTTGTTCGACCATTTAAGGAGTTGTTAATTGTCATAGTGTGTTGTTAGTTTCACAAAAAGTATTGGAATGATTTGAGGTAAACTCTCATCCTTTGTTGGTTTTTAAGGTCTTAACTTTATGACTTGTCTCTGCTTCAACTACTACTTTGAAGTTGATAAATATTGAGAATAATCACCCACCAATAGAAATACATATTTGTTACCATTTCATGTTGTTGGTGAGATAGGTCCACATAGGTCACTATAGACTAATTCGAGCGCTCGAAATTGTGTTTGAGTTGGAAAAGGATGTTGGGTTTGTTTTCCAGCAAGACATATATCACATAATTCTAGCTGGTGAGATCACCCTTGGCCATAACGATCATCTTAATAAACGAAAATCCAATGTGTAGCATTCCACAACATTGAAGTCTCATTCCACAAAATTGAAGTCTCATTTGACATAGCACAATGATTTTCCCTTATCAAGCTTTACATTAAAGAGACGATTTGTGATCTATTCACCGTCATTAGGAGTGCCATCATATATCCATAGAAACTCATTCTTCATTCGTATATCACAATATCTATTTTCAGTGGCTAGTCCTAAGCTTATTTACCAAGGGGTCGGGGATGTAACATACGATGGTGATCATATTTTCTACACCATTATTTCTATTCACTCAAACCGATCCCAAGAACGAAATCTGCAGTTGGAATCAAGACCGATTCTTTTCAATCCCGAAGGACTGTGGATAAAACAAATTGCAAATTGCAAAAAAAAAAACGCCATAAATAGAAACAGAAGTGGTCCAAGGTTGAATAAATTTCAAGTTGCTCAAAAAAGCATCCAAATGGAGAATGGCAATAATCAATTTTGGCACAAGTAGTAGAGGATGAAGGATTGATCCCGCTAGCAAGAATGAAATCAAAGAGAAAGTCCCACGAACGAAGATGAATCGATGAAGGCAGAAGGCCAGAAATCATCTATCAAAGAAATGGGCATTACAGAGGCAACGGCTAATAGGATCACAAGTTAGGTGCTGAAGGGGTATGGTCCCAAAAAAGCTGCGCAAACCTTTAACCAGGTCGCGCGCAGGACCATACTCCTTATTCAACACATTTCTTATTGCCAATCTCGCGCGGGCTACTTCATCATTCTTTGATGCGGCGCGAGGTCTGAACAATGGAAAGCTCCACTTTCAACACTTAGCATTCTGGAAGAGCATTCAGTAACTCGTACCCTGCGCGGGGTAGTTACCTGCTCAGCAAGATTCACGCGTGACTACGGCGCAAGGCTGTTTTAGATAGTACACAAGGTACAAGCGGCAGAAGAAAAGAGCCAATCAGCGTCCTTCTGGCCCTGCTCAATCGTGCTCCACGATCGTCTGACATGCAGGAGACAAAAAGTACTTAAGGACGCCTACATGGCACCAATCACAGGGCAGAGACAACTGCCCCACGATCTCCACTTACCTGCTGATGGCAGAGGGGTAGCCAGGCCGACAACAGTGACACGTGGCGCCAATCACATTGCGCCAACACTAGAAAGCTCCCAGAAGCCACTAACGGTCGACACCAGTGAGACAAGGAGCATATCCTTTATGTTTTCGCCTTCAGGCCCAAGGCCCATCAGCCCACATCCTCTTACACCTCTCCGGCTATAAATAGAGACCTCACTTCACAGGTTAAACATTCTACTCCCTCTACTCTCACTCTGAATACATACTTATCTCCTCAAAACGGTTGCTTATTCTCACGCCGGAGCCCGGTTAAGAGGGAAACCCCCACATTCCCCTCTTAACGAGTAACGGTGTTCTGTTTTGCATGATTAGACGATCATTACGAACTCAGAAAGCCTTTAGAAGATTAACCACTATGGTAGGAACATAAACCAAACTGATTAGTCCCATAATTAGTTCAGTGTTTCTTCATTGGCGCCCACCGGTTTCCTACAAAACACTTTCATCTTCTTTTTTCTGAGTTTTCGTTGTTTTTCTTCCTTCGATCATGGCTGGTCAAGGAATCATTCCCGAGTTTGGTTTCGGAGCAAACTCTAATGCGGTGTTGGGCGAGGGCAATCAAAACGTCCAACCTCAACACATTGAAGAAATTGGCGAAATCGAAGTAACCAACACTGGGGGACCACACGGGAGCATCACCCGCATCACTCAAACGGTAACCCCAGGAAACAACGGCGCTGGACCTTCAAACCCAGCTCCACCTCAGAACATTTCGGCGCTACTAGGGCTACCAGAGGGTGAAACTCTAGCCTCATGGTACGCCAAGCAAATTGCCACCATTAATGAGGCGTATCAATCTTTGAGCGCACAGCAAGCAGTCTTAACGGCAGAACCGTACTTGGTTACACCAGCAGGCCCCAGTCACGGGGCACGCCAGATACCACCACAGCAAAACATCCAAGGAAGAGCTAACAGACCTCCCCCTACCAGAAGACTAAGCGTGCATGACACGCGCGATACACGGGGAGAAACAGAAAGCTATTTTGACTACCCATCACACGTCCAAAGAGGCCCAGTTCATAGCCGGCTCACGCCGCGCAACATGAACAATGAATGGGAAGATACTGACCCGAATGATCCAACTTGGCAGGATGATGAGGGTTCGTCAGTCTTCAATCGCTTGCAGAGGAACCATGAATACTACAAACCAAGACAACACGTAGGGTACACCGAAGAGGCAGAGCGAGACTTTCGCCTCGCCTATCGACCAGCTGAAGCTGTGGAACATTCAAAGTTCATTCCAAAGATCGCGCTGGCGCCACTTTCAAGAGAAAAGTTACCTCCGACAGTTGGAAAGTTTAACGGATTGACTGATCCCGATGATCACGTCAGAGTTTTCACAAGCGTAGGTTGCATGGGAGGATGGAATATGCCCATGTGGTGCCATCTGTTTATTCAAACGCTTACAGGGGCTGCTCGCGCCTGGTTCGACAGCCTTCCTCCGGGAAAGATCATGTCATGGGTGGATTTCAGGACACAGTTTTTGAATCACTTCAGTCAACAGAGACGTTACCAGCGCGACACAGCCGAGGTAGAGGACATCTGGCGCAGAGATAACGAGGGTCTGGAAGATTTCATCACTTGCTTCAACAAAGAGTGCTTGGAAATCGGTGGCGTAAGTGAACAACTCATGCGTTGCCACTTCAAGAAAGCCATTCGCTGTGATAGTCTCATCAGAACTATCACTGGGAAATATGGAATGTCCAAAGAATGAGATAAGCTCATGGAAGCCACGAAAATAGTCGCGCAAACTGAAGAGTCACTCGCCGGAAACAAGAATTATTATACTGAAGATTGATTTTACAAGGGAAACTCGCGCGATCACAACAAGCGTAACAAGTACAAAAGTAACGATTGGAAATCCGGAAGATCAAGGGGCCAAGAAGAGAGGCCGCGCTATAGAGAAGATGCGCGCGACACAATTGATAGAATCGGCTATCGAAGAGCAGTCAGGGATGATAACCGAGAAAAGCATTGGACTCCGCTCATAAAAACACCAAAAGAGGTGCTGATGACGGAGAATCATGATTTCAAGGCTCCAAGGCCTATGACAAACAAGAAGGGGCAAGACCCCAACCTGTACTGCGACTTCCACAAAGATACAGGACAACTGACGGATGGCTGTATCAGTTTACGTCAAGAGATTGAGAGAGCGCTAAAAAGCGGGAAGCTAAGCCACCTGGTGAAAAACGTGCGCAAAGAAACTCGACAGATCCAACGCCACGATGAGGGGAATCACAAGAAAGTCCGACGCCTAGAAACCCATATGGTCAATGGACCAAGATACAGCGGAAAGGAGAAAGGCAAGTGCCCTTACGAACCCTCATGGCAAGAGCAACAGGTCATTTTCCCAGTAGTACGCGGCGGCCCTCGCGCCACTCGACCCGTCGTCATTACCGGCATTATCGGCCATTATGAAATGGAGTATGTCTTCATTGACCCAGGAAGTACGGCTGATATCATCTATGAGCAATGTTTTAATCAGTTTGATGAGGATGATAAAGCGAGACTTGAGCCAGTTGATTATCCACTGTCTGGATTTTGCAACGAAATGGTCTTCCCGCTAGGCCAAATCAGCTTCCCCGTCACGCTCTCTGACGGGAAGCATTCAAGAACAACAAATGTAAACTTCATGGTGATCAGTGTTGTAAAAGTCGGATTACTCGGCGAGTACTCGGTCCTCGGACCCCCTCCGAGGCGACTTCCTCCTAGGCGGTCTCAATTAGTCGGCCTCGGGATTACTCGGGAGTACTCGGTGCCTAGTCGGCCTAGTCGGCGCCTAGTCGGACGTAGTCGGCCTAGTCGGTCTAGGCGGTCAACGTGGTTTGTTGACTTTTAATCGGTCAAACTCGGTCAAAATCGGCCTACTCGGCCTTGTACTCGGACTACTCGGCCTTGTACTCAGACTAGTCGGACTTGTATTCAGAATATTTGAACTTTAAACATGTTTCATTTTAAATTATACTCAGTTGACATGAATTATGCTTATTTTAACACATAAATAATATATAACAATTATTTTTCTTTATATTTACCATTTCCGCGTACTCCCCGAGTACTCTCCGAGTACTCCGATTACTCCCAACTCCCCAGTCGGCCGACTAGGGACCGCCTAGCGACTTTTACAACACTGATGGTGATGCCTGTCAAGTCGAGACATGATGTGTTGATTGGGAGAGAAACCCAATGCGAACTTAACATGGTAACTTCCACGCCCCACTCAGCGATAGGGTTTCCAACCAAGACGGGGGTGGCGATTATCTATGCCAAGAAAGAAGCAATGTCGACAGAAGAGATGCGCCCAACAAAAGCGGCGAAGGTTTCAACAACCAAGCCAGAAAAATGGGTGTTAAACCGCAAGTACCCGGAGCAAACAGTGACGATAGGCCACGCAATCTCACCAAACATCAGAACGCATCTCAAGCAACTCCTGTTCAAGAATATGGATATCTTCGCCTGGACTCCGGCCGACATGACCGGTGTTCCGTGCGACATTACCGAGCATTGTTTAAACACCTACCCCTCTGTTGAGCCGAAGGTCCAAAGTAGGCGCAGCTTAGGGGCAGACAAAACCAAAGCAATGAATGAGCAAGTATGTGAACTGCTCAAAGCTGGAATCTTGCGAGAAGTACGTTATCAAAGTTGGGTCGCGAACCTAGTGATGGTGGAGAAGTCTAGTGGAGGATGGCGAATGTGCGTTCATTATACCGATCTCAACAAGGCATGCCCTAAAGATTGCTACTCTTTGCCTGAGATCGACAAAAAGATAGACTCTCTCGCACCATACAGATGGAAATGCTTCTTAGATTGCTACAAGGGATACCATCAGGTTCAAATGAAGCTTGAAGACGAAGACAAGACAGCTTTTCGGACCGATCTCGGGATCTTTTGTTATACAAAGATGCCATTCGGCCTCAAAAACGCTGGCGCCACATATCAACGCCTGATGGATAAAACCTTCGCTGGAGATATTGGGAAGCATATCGAGGTTTACATCGACGATCTGGTGATCAAAAGTCCCGAAGAGGACCAAATGTTGAAAGACATCGAAAAAACATTCAACTCGTTGCGCAGCGTGAATATGAAATTGAATCCAGCCAAATGTTCTTTTGGTATGAAAGAAGGGAAATTCTTAGGCTTCATAGTCACAAATGGCGGATTTAAGGTGAATCCAGAAAAGGTCCAGGCAATAGAACGAATGCCATCACCACGAACAATCAAAGAGATGCAAAGGTTGGCCGGCCGCCTAGCCGCGCTTAACCGCTTTCTGTCAAATCACGCCGCGAAGTCATACCCTTTTCTTAGTACTCTGCGAAACTGTGTGAAGAAACAAGAGTTCAGGTGGACGCCTGAAGCAGAGAGTGCTTTTCAGCAAATGAAGGAGTGTTTGATCGAACTCCCTACCCTGACTGCACCGTTCAAAAAGGAGCCGCTCATCTTGTACTTGTCATCATCGGACGAGGCAGTGGGATCGGTATTGATTGTAGAAAGAAATGGAGTTCAGACTCCAATCTATTACGTCAGTAGAGTGCTCACGGATCCAGAAACGAGATATTTAACGATGGAGAAATTGGTACTGGCGTTGCTGCACGCCTCCAGGAGGCTGCGCAGATACTTCACAGGCCACTTCATCACCGTACTTACCAATTTCCACATTGGCACGATATTGCAAAAGCCAGAAACATCTGGGCGGTTAGCAAAATGGGCGATCGAGCTGGGGGGCCACAACATCTTGTACAGGCCGCGCCCAGCCATCAAAGGTCAAGTTCTAGCGGACTTCATCACAGAAGTCCCAGTTGATAAAATCAAAGACTGCGAGATTGTCGAGGCTCCCATAAAAGACATATCAAATGAGTTATGGATGCTGTACACTGATGGAGCCTCAAACGAAGATGGCGCAGGAGCCGAATTACGCCTTGTGAGCCCTGAAAAGCACGAATTTACTTACGCCATCAAGTTGGATTTCAAGAATACCAACAACGAGGCGGAGTACGAGGCGTTTCTGGCAGGCTTACGCCTCGCCATAAAAATGGGAGCTAAAAATCTACAAGCACACGTTGATTCACTCTTGATAGCCAGCCAAATTAACGGTATATACGATGCAAAGGGCGAAGTTATGGCCCTGTATTTAGAGCAAGCAAAAGAGTTGCTTCAACAGTTCAAATCTTACAAGGTAGTCCACATCAATTGCTCCGAAAACAAACCAGCTGACGCTTTGAGCAAGCTTGCTTCAACCTCCTTTCAACATTTCGCAAAAGATGTAAGGATTGAAGTACTAAAAAATCCATCAGTCCTGCTGCGCCAGGTAAATGTGATCGAAATAGGGCAGCCATCTTGGATGACCCCTATAATTCAGTATTTGCAAGAAGGAATACTTCCTGAGAGCAAGGCAGAGGCAAGAAAGATTCAAAACAAAGCTCTGCATTATGAGATGAATGGTGGTATCTTATACCGCAAGTCCTTCTTGGGGCCACTGTTGCGCTGCGTGGACCCCCAAGATGCGAATTACTTGATCAGGGAGATTCACGAAGGGATCTGTGGCATCCATGCAGGACCACACATGGTTGTCGCGAAGATTATGAACGCTGGATATTATTGGCCAGGGATGCACGTCGATGCCCTGATGGAGCTGCGCAAATGCGACTCCTGTCAGCGACATTCTCCAAAAACCCTGCGCCCAAAGAATGATCTTATCCCTGTATCCACTGCTTGGCCTTTCCAACAGTGGGGAATTGATATGGTGGGACCCTTCCCAGAAGCTCCTGGTGCCGTCAAGTTCATAATCGTGGCCGTTGATTATTTTACTAAGTGGGTGGAGGCCAAAGCTCTCGCCTCAACCACTGCAATGATGGTGCCCAAGTTTATTTGGGAGCACATCATTTGCAGGTTTGGTCTTCCACTCAAAATCGTCACAGACAACGGTACCAATTTTGCTTCTGAGGACCTTCGAAATTGGATGAAGGAAATGAAGATCGAGCATACCTTCTCCTCCGTTGCGCACCCTCAAGGCAACGGTCAAGTGGAAAGCGTTAACAAAAGTATCGTCGAGGGGATAAAAGCCCGACTGGGCACAAAGAGAAGAGGCTGGATAGATGAGCTCCCAAGCATCCTGTGGGCTCATCGAACAATGCCGAAGACAAGCACCGGCGAAACTCCTTTTAGCCTAGTATACGGCTCAGAGGCAGTTATCCCGGCGGAAGTTGGACTCCCCTCACCACGCTTGACAGCAGTCAACACGGTTGACAACGAAGCAGAGCGCCGTCTCGATTTTGATTTACTGGAAGAAAGACTCGAGATTGCGCGCATCAAAGAAGCAAAATACAAGACACAGCTTGAAAGGTACTACAATGCGAGAGTCCGCATTTGTACCTTCACTCCAGGAGAATACGTCTTCCGAGACAACGAAGCTTCAAACGCCGAACGCCCAGGAAAACTAGCACCCAAATGGGAAGGCCCATACTTGGTACATGAAGTGCTAGGAAAGGGGGCATACAAGTTACGCACCCTGGATGGACACATCATCCCGCGTACATGGAATGCGCAACAACTGCGCAAGTGCCAGCGCCGTTTCTTTCATGCTGGCCACGCGCCTTTTTAATTTCCTATGTTGGCTAAACGCCCTTATGTTACTTATATGCGATGTATGATTGGCCTAAGCGCCTGTTTCTCAGTTAATGAAAGCATACGACATGTTTTCTTTTATCATAATGCTTCTTGAGTTACAAATGCATGTCAAACTTTTGATTAGCACGAAACACTTCAGTGAATTATGAGCTCTTAAGTTATGCCTCCAAGGTCCTCCGCGAACATAGCGCGAGACCGAGCAGTAACACTCGCATAAGAGCCACACTTACATTTATTCGCGCTAACTTAACCAAAGTTTCTAACAACAGTGCAATAATTGTAATGGGACAGAATAAGCATAAACATCATATTTAATAAGAGCAATTACGCAGCAGTCACATAAAAACCATCATTCATCTGATTCAAAACAAGCACGACCGCGCAAATGTTAACATCCAAAACCTAAAAATTACAAGGCACAAAGCCTGAAAACACTATCTATTCAAAGCCATCACCATCATCGTCATCATCATGCTTGTCGCCATCACCATCGCTATCGCCATCATTGCCCGCTGTTTCCTCCTCATCAGATAACTCAACAGTTTCTGGGGGGTCGAGAATGGTCTTTAAGCGGTGACACCAGTCATCATGCTCTAAAGCTTTTGCAACCAAGTCCATAACGGGCAATGATAGATGATTATAAGCATTTTCAGCATGAGCCAGCTCGGCATCAGCTTCATCGGTCACCGAGCAATGACTAGCGTCAAACTCTTGCCCAAACACCTCTGCAACATGTTGCGCACATTCCAGATAACCTCCACAATGACCAACCGCGCGAGAAGCATCTATAAGAGCAGCAACAACTTTGTCTAGCTCCCCAGCATTTAAGATGGAGTTGGCCATCTACAGAAAAGGCAATAAATTAAACACTAGGCTTCAATAAATACAACCAAAGTTAAAAGAAACCATACCAGAACTAATCCTCTTCCGCGCAGCCACTCAGCCTCGGAGACCAAAGTATCAACGATCCCTTGAGCCTCGGAATAGTTGTTTTGCGCCACATTGAGAGCAGATGTACTAATGTCTCGCGCTTCCTCAGCTTTCTGTTTGGCCTCCTCAGCAGTAGCAGCCTTAACTTTCTCCGCCTCAAGATCGATTTCCAAGGACTCGCATTTGTCAACCTGCTCGTGCAGGCGACGTTTCAATTCAGCAATCTCGAAATCCTTGGCCGTCAAATCCTTTTCTTTACCAGACAACTGCGCCTTCACCTCAGCCAGTTCAACCTGCAAGGGGTAAATGACTCAGTTAATTCTGCTAACAAAAGCATAAACTGAAAAAAGAAATTTCTCGAACCTCAGCCCGCTCCTTAGCAGCTTGCGCAGCCTGCGCATCCTCGACTTTCGTTGTCAACTCAGCAACCTTGCCTTCGAGCTCGGTAATCTTATTTCGAGCAGCATAAGCGCGCTAGTTGTCTTTCTCACAGATCTTCTTCCATTCAGCCTTCTCCTTCGCCAACAGATCCTCGGCAGCTCGAAGCTTGCCTTTCAGGCCCTCCCGCCCCCATTCCTCCGCTTTCTTATCAGCCTCAAACTTGGACTTCTCTTCCTCAAACTTGGCATTAGCCTTCTCAAACTCCTTAACTTGCCTCACAAGGCGCTGGCGGTAGTTCTCCCAATCCGACCGCTCCCTAATCATGGTGCGCCACTCACGCACAATTTCATGGCCGGCAGAAAGAGTATTGGCCTCCCCAATTACATACGCCGCATACAGCTCATCATGAGTCCGCGCCTTTTGTCGGTTAACCTCACCAGGAGGGATGGAATTCAAGAACCAGTCGCGGCAAGGGGCAAATTCCTGGAAAGTGTCCTTCTGCTTCAAATTCCAAGGAGCTCGATGGGGGGCACTCCCACGTTCTGCCTCGGCGTAAGTTTTATAATAAATATCCCCGAGAGTATCCTTTGGGCCAATGATTTGTGGGTCATACCCCCAGCACCCCCGGAACTCGTGCCACCAGAAGAATGCGGACCGGACCCCCCAACAGAAGTCACTTTAGCAGAATGTTGAGGGGAATGAGCTTGCGTTTGGTGGGTAGGTTTATCAACTACATGCCTTTTCTCCCTCTCAGCAGCCCTTTTCTCTCTCTCCGGCTCAGCCCGCCTCTTCTTCTCCTCATCGGCTTTTTTCCGCTTCTCCTCCTCAGCCTTCGTCCTACGCTCCTCATCAGCCTTCTTCTTCCTGTCTTCCTCAGCTTTCTTTTCCTCAGCCTTTCTCTTCTTTGTCTCAGCAGCTCTCTCCTTCTCGACCTCGACAGCCTGTTTATCCTTATCAGATTCCACCACAGTTTTGAAGGGTTTGATGGTAACCTTATGCCTTTTCTGCGCCGGCTCTAAGGGCTCTGTAAATACGACACCCTTCTTCTCAGGGGTCTTCTTCTTGGCCTCTGCAGAAGCTAAGTGATTAAGAAAAGAAAAGCAACAATAAGAGAAACTAAGAAAACTTACCAGGAGAGAACCTATAAAAAGAGCGCAGGTGCTCTGTTTCCCAATCAAGGGAACAGCACCAGCCTTCGGCGCAGCAGACACACCAGCTGTGGTCTCACTTCTACTTCTCTTCCTGCTCACCAACTTTTCAGCAGGCTCCTCTTCTTCTTTGTCTTCTCCCTCCTCTTCTTCATCGTGCGCAACGGAGGAGGGAGTAGCCCCAGCATCCGGGTTACGAGAGCCCGCGCTCCCTGAGCTTCTTGAGCCAGCAGCTCCAGCTCCCTTCTCGCCTACGTGCGATAAACCTTCAAATGAGTCACTAATAATGACGTAATCTCCCAAGTTACGTTGACGAAGGCGAGGAATACCTTTGTCAGCAACATGAACGGCTGCGCCACTACTCCCAGCCCCCTTGCTAGTCACCTCAGGGTCCAAGGTGATAACCTTCTTCCTTTTCACAGGTTTTTTCTTCTTATCCTCAGGGTTAATCCCCAAGTCACGCAAAACACCTGCAAAGATGTTAGACCAGGAGCTTAACTCTCCATTTGATGATCCCACAAACTCCTCGCTGGAAAGATAGACAATCTCTTTCCCAGCAGAAGTCAAAGCGCGCAAGGGACGAGGGTTAGGTATATGCGCACCTTCAGTAGCAGAGGGCGGATCAGTAAAGGCTCCAGCAAGTGGATACATGAAGTTGCCCTTAATCGCGTCATACCAATATTGCTCCCCTGCTGCCAGCGGGCGCGCACCCATGGATCCACCAAATGTGGTGAAAGGCGCTTGATAAAGGCACACCTCTACATTGAGAATGCAACAAGTGAGCAATACGAGGACAGATACAAACAATTAACGAAATAACTAACCTTTATCCTGGAACTTCAAGACGGGAACTTCCTCGCTCTCAGGCGGCCAATGATCGCTCATTCGCGCCGCAACAAGGACATTCTCCCCAAAAACTCTGTTAGGGGCTGCAGTGAGCTTCACATACCAATCCTCCTTCTTAGGAATGGCCAGCTCCTCCTTCTCGATCGCCTGAGTCCAAGGGCGGAAAGTCATAGCGATAGGTATCACCTCCTCGCGAATGAAGAAGAACTTCTGTTTCCAATCATGGAAACTCTTCGGTGGGTTCAACAAGATCTTTTTAGCACCCCCTCGGTTTCCAAACGAGAAGAAGCCCATGTTCCTAATAAGCTGGTAGAATGCCCGGAATCTCTCTACCGTCGGTTCGACATCATGAGATCGACATAAAAACTCGAAGTGTCGAATCCTCACCATCCCTGGTGGACTCATCTGAGAAATGTGAAACCCATTATACTGAAGTATATGGGCCATGGAGTTCGTCGCCGGCAACCGGAAGTTGCCCTGTAAGAAGAAGTCTTAAAAAAGAGTTATGAATCCCGGCGGTGCGTCAGCAGCGGTCTGATTTTGACCGGGATATCTGGCATCCCACTCCGATGGAAACCGGAAGCCCCTGGCGATCTGCTCGAATAACCCCAGATCCCACTTCAACACAGGAAGTGGACCCTCCTCCCCTGGATTTTCTGCTTGATGTTCTCCGGCCATGAGTATTCGTCGAAGAAACTTTGAATATTCAAGAAAAAACTTGAAGATATGAAGAAAAATCTTGAAGATCTGCTACAGGTAGCTTGAAGATTTGAAGATGAATAGAGAGAAAAGGAAAACAACTGTAGAAGGAAGTAAAGATCTCGTCCCTTCCGTCGAATATATATACCCATCGCATTTAATGCGATGGGTAAACGTGCCGAAATCACCGCGCACGTGGCCAATCAGAAGACGCCACGTAAGACGCGAAACCCGGAGTGACGGTTATCACGCGCGCGTGGACCTCACTCTCCTGACGGAAAGTGGAACCGTCAGAGCCATCATGATGACAACCGTGCCAGTGGTCAACTCAAACGTCACCATCAGCGACAATCTCACCAAACCATCAGATTTCAAATTTCGAGGATTTTCCCGCTCAAATCCTCAAAAAACTGAATGCAGAAGTTACCAAGGTAGCGCAATATGCATGGTCACCCAAGGCATCTGCGCGCTATCAACACAAAACAAAGAGTCCAGCTGCCAGATATGTAGTCGCCCCGTAACAACTGTCAAAACATCTGCACGCGCGCGCCTACTTATCAAAAAACAAGCATTTTCTGCACCTTTCTTTTTCTAAGTCCAGAGCTCCAACCACTTGCCTCGCGCATGGTGCAGCACTGGACTGGGGGGACTTGAAGGGGTATGGTCCTAAAAAAGCTGCGCAAACCTTTAACCAGGACGCGCGCAGGACCATACTCCTTATTCAACACATTTCTTATTGCCAATCTCGCGCGGGCTACTTCATCATTCTTTGATGCGGCGCGAGGTCTGAACAATGGAAAGCTCCACTTTCAACACTTAGCATTCTGGAAGAGCATTCAGTAACTCGTACCCTGCGCGGGGTAGTTACCTGCTCAGCAAGATTCACGCGTGACTACGGCGCAAGGCTGTTTTAGATAGTACACAAGGTACAAACGGCAGAAGAAAAGAGCCAATCAGCGTCCTTCTGGCCCTGCTCAATCGTGCTCCATGATCGTCTGACCTGCAGGAGACAAAAAGTACTTAAGGACGCCTACATGGCACCAATCACAGGGCAGAGACAACTGCCCCACGATCTCCACTTACCTGCTGATGGCAGAGGGGCAGCCAGGCCGACAACAGTGACACGTGGCGCCAATCACATTGCGTCAACACTAGAAAGCTCCCAGAAGCCACTAACGGTCGACACCAGTGAGACAAGGAGCATATCCTCTATGTTGTCGCCTTCAGGCCCAAGGCCCATCAGCCCACATCCTCTTACACCTCTCCGGCTATAAATAGAGACCTCACTTCACAGGTTAAATATTCTACTCCCTCTACTCTCACTCTGAATACATACTTATCTCCTCAAAACGGTCGCTTATTCTCACGCCGGAGCCCGGTTAAGAGGGAAACCCCCACATTCCCCTCTTAACGAGTAACGGTGTTCTGTTTTGCAGGATTAGATGATCATTACGAAGCTCAGAAAACCATTAGAAGATTAACCACTATGATAGGAACATAAACCAAACTGATTAGTCCCATAATTAGTTCAGTGTTTCTTCAGGTGCAGGCTGAAGAATACAATGAAGAAAGAAGAAGCTCATGTTATGAAGAATCTGCTACATAATGATCAAGATTAAGGGGGTGATTGGTGGATTAATCTTTAATCATTCTCCAAAGTTAAAGTTTAGGGTTGAAACTACAATTATTTGAAAGGTGGAATTGGCATTGGTGACATACGAAACTGAAGGAACTGGAGGGGGTAGTGTTAAAGCCGGAGGATGAGGTATGGAGATGGGAATCTAAGAAGGAAGAACCATTTACTGTGGCACTTTGCAATAAATAGTGCATCTCCGACCGAAAATGCAAAATGGCCGGATGCAATAAATTAAACTACTTTGGCTGGCGAGCATCAATAAATAGGATCACGGAATTATGTAAAAGGGTCGAGATCCAAGATATGTATCATTTGGAACTTGCTGTCTGGGAGGCTGGAGTGGTCATGGGTCGAGATACATGGAATCTCAATACAAGCTTAATGGTTTATGTACACATGGTTTACGAAACACTTAACAAATGAGTTATGCTTCCGCTGTATACAATGGATGATATGTAACGTTTGTAACACTTTATGTTAATGAATGAAGGTTTTATTTAATTATATTTATGAGTTCAATGTGATTGGTGGCTTGGATCCTGGTACGTCACACGCCTCGCGGGGGTTTCCGCATGTGGTATTTTGGGGGTGTGACATAATTGCAATTAGGGGTGCAAACGAGCCGAGCTACTCGAGCTCGGCTCGGAAAAAAAAACTCGAACGAGCTAAACTTAAAAGAGCTCGAGCTCGAGCCTAAAAACAAGCTCGTTTAGTAAATGAGCCCGAGCCCGAGCTTCGCTTATCGAGCTCGAGCCGGCTCGCGAGCCTAATCGAGCTTTCTGTATATTTATATAATAATAATTACCATTTATATAAATATAAAAAATAACTAAATTATATGTATAATAATAATTATAATTAATATAAATTAATTAATAAATACTAAACGAGTCGAACCCGAGTCGAGCTCGAGCTTGAAAGTTTACCTTCAAGCCGAGCTCGAGCTTTCATATGTTAAACGAGCCCGAGCTCGAAGCTCGGGCTCAGCTCGGCTCGTTTACAGCCCTAATTACAATCAAGGTTTTGTTAATATGTCGGCTATGTGGGCAATGGCGTCAAATCCATTCATTATAATTAGGGCAGGCAATTGGGTACCTGTTAAGACACGATTAGACCTGTTTGACTGAAAAATACACCCTTTAACTTTTTTAATTTTTAAAATAATTAAAATTACAATGTTAGGATCTATCATTTATACATCATTGTACATAAAACATAAAACTGTTTTATAAACATGAGGTAAAAAGTAGTTAAACGAGTCGTAATCATTTTTGAAACTTATGTTGTGCGCACCGTTAGAAACCTGTTAAGACACGATTTGCCAGCCTTAATTATAATAAGAAGAGATCGGTTGTGGCTTTGCCTTTAAATGGTTCCTATTTTGGACTATGGAAAGATATTTTATCGGTTGAACATGATTGTTGTCATTGGAGAGAAACCTTATGGCGAAGATCGGGAACGGGGAGAGAATTCATTTTTGGCTAGACAAATGGTTGGGTTGTCCAGAGGCAGTTCGTTTCTTGTCCAGAGTTCAGCGTGTAGTCCACAGCAACTTTTCGACCCCTCAGGGGCGAGGCTTTGTTTTTAGTAGATTAGGGTTTTCTATTCAGAAAGGGATGGCGGCGCAGTTTGTTGCTCGCCTACCTGCTATTCTTATGTAATTTGCCCTGGTGATTGAAATTCAAATACAAACACTTTTAACTCTAAAAAAAAAAATGGTTGGGGACTTGCCGCTCAAAAATGGGTACCCGATCCTTTTTGCAAAGTCAAGTAATAAGAAGGTTATGGTGGCGAGATGTGCAACAAACAGAGAGGCAACTTCCTTACATGATACAGTGGATTTGGGATGGGGACTTTGGGCCAGGCTGAACTAGCAGACCTTCTGAAGGAACTGGAGGGGGTAGTGTTAAAGCCGGAGGATGAGGTATGGAGATGGGAATCTAAGAAGGAAGAACCATTTACTGTCTGTGGCACTTTGCAATAGATAGTGCATCTCCGACCGAAAATGCAAAATGGCCGGATGCAATAAATTAAACTACTTTGGCTGGCGAGCATCAATAAACAGGATCACGGTAAACACGGAATTATGTAAAAGGGTCGAGATCCAAGATATGTATGCGTGAGATGTGGGTTGGAAATGGAGTAACATCTTTTGGTGACAGGTTCAATGGCAAGACATCTTGTGCCTAAGTTTTGGTTTGGCTAAAAATTCCAAACACACAGGTAATGGATTCTTTTGGATTTACCAAATGGGCTTAAGGGTCAAAGGAGTGAGTGGAAGCAGGTCATCAGTGCAATTCTTTTAGTCACCTTATGGCACATCTGGAAAACGAGGAATGAGAAGGAATTTAAAGGTAGACTCATTCTGACATATCAAACGGTGGAAGAAATTAAAGCACAATCATTTTTATGGATCAAAGCGAGGTCGAAATTCAAGAGCCTAGCATGGGAGAGATGGGTTGACTTTAATGTAAGAGATGTAATTTTGTGAATCTTGTTTTGGTTGTAGCTTCGTTTTTACTTTCGTTCTTGTTTCGCTTTGTACTGCATTTGTGGGGTTTTACCACCTTTGTTGGCCTCTTTGGTTTCTATATATCATAAATTTTTCGCCGTTCAAAAAAAAATTAAGCAATGCGCCATTTAGCATAGGGTCGCACCATTCCATAAAAAAAACCCTACAAATAGAATCCTCATGTTTCGATAAACATGATGAATCGATCATTCAGTTCTTCAATATAATTATTCATGTTCCTGATTATATGATTCTTGATTCATGTGGGATTCTACAACTATTTATTCCTTGATTGGTCAATTGCTGGTAAACATGACCAGAAGATCGAGCAACATCAAGTGCTGTTAGTTACGACCAACAAATTTAAGATGGGTGGGCACACACAACCAAGCAACACATTGTATGTCATTCCTCGGATCAAAGTGTATTAGCCAAAACATGTGCAACTACAATGGATAGTGAAATCTCAACCAAGAAAGCAAAGGGTCATAAATTAACTTTCCCAAACAATTATATTTGGAGTGGACCAAAAGCAGTCAATCTCTTTTGGAATATATAGCTAGGAATGGATGATGGCTCCTAAATGTACAAAGTATACACCACAAATGGGAATTAAGCGTACAAATACAATTAGCTTAGCTAGGAAATTTGATATAAATACAAATAAATGTTATATAATACTTACTTACTTACTTACTACCTTTTGCCTTTGATTCTCAGTGTATGAGAATTTAAATCAGCAAGCATACAAGTCCACAAGCTCTTCTAAAGAGTCTGGTTGAGGGTCCGCATTTTCAAGCATCCATAACAAGTGTTCAAACAGAACCACCTCGCAATCAACGGTGTCCCTATCCCCAGAACGTTCCACCAGCTCCTGGAACACCGGGTGTTCCGCCACCTCTGAGCTTACATAGTAACGGCGCCTGGACTTACCAACGTAGACGGCGTGGCAATGATTGGGGCTGTGGTAGTCGGCCGCAATGGCGCTGCTGCTGCTGCTGCTGCTGTTACAACGCTTGCCAAAGGATTGCCATTTCTTGAGCACCGACTTGAGCTTTGTTAGCTTACTTCTGGTCATTTTTTGATGATATGAGGATGAAGAGGGAAGGAATATTAATTAATGTATGAGAGTTGGGGGAGGCATGTATGTTATTATATATGTGTGTGTGTGTAAACAGAAAAGAAAAAAAAAACAGGCGGGTTTGGGCCCATGCATATTGTTGTTGGGTTGGGTATGGCTTGGCTGGCTGGCTGGCAGGCAGGTTGTTGACAGTGACCATTGGCCTCTCGCTATGCCACAGCTCTTATTCTCTTCTACAGTCTGGAATGCAGTTAACAACATTTGGTCTCATTGTTTAATCCATTTTCTGGTTCTTGTATACTTGTTGTTGGAGGCATAATTGTTGCTTGTCCCTTCACAATCATTTAAGCCTTTCTTTTTCTTAATTATAAATTATAATTTTTTTTTTTTTTTGACAAACAGAGAATCATTTATTACTGTAAGTGATTGGAAATTTAGAATCTTTAATAAAAGAGATAAGATAATCCCCTGTCGGGCCTCTGTTTTAAACTCTTATTCATTTTTCGCCTAAACTAAAAAATGATTGGAAATTTAGAATCTTAATAAAAGAGATAAGATAATCCCCTGTCGGGCCTCTGTTTTAAACTCTTATTCATTTTTCGCCTAAACTCAAGAAATACATATCAACCCAACATATAAAATACCAATTATTTTTTAGTTGTTTGAAAATCTTAAGGTGATGTTCTATTTTTAACTATCTACACACCAAGTGTGTAGATAGCCAACCCAAAAAGGTATTTTTTTGTCCTATGTGCATACCCTACAGTGTCGAGTTGTGGCCAAAGCGCGGCGTTTTGGTCCGGTCAACCAGACAAAGACTGACGGGTGTCTGACGGGTCTGTTGACCGGACCAAAACGCCGAGCTTTGGCCGCGTTTTGGTCCTGTCAACCAGATCGGGTGTCAGTCTTTTGTCTGGTTGACAGGACCAAAACGCGGCCAAAGCTCGGCGTTTTGGTCCGGTCAACAGACCCGTCAGACACCCGTCAGTCTTTGACTGGTTGACCGTACCAAAACGCCACGCATTGGCTACAGCTCGACACTGCAGGGTGTGCATATAAGACAAAAAACACCTTTTTGGTGTAGCAATAAGCAAATGGGTGTGCAAATAGGTCCACCCTTTTTAAAATCTTAAAGTGATGTTCTATTTTTAAAAGGGACATGATATATATATGGGTAAATTACATTTTTCGTCTTTTATGTTTGTAGCGGGTTGCAATGGATGACCTTTAACTTCAATAATTACGGTCACAGTCCTTTATTTAGAAAACTCTGTACACCTTTCGTCCTTTACTATTAACCAGGTGAAAATTTTCAGTTAAGTCTATTCATTTAAGGATAATTTAGTCTTTTTACATGATTATTTAGAACATAAACTAAAAAATAACATCAGATATAAATACCCCTTTCTCCCTCACACTCTCTTTCTCTCTCTCAGACACACTTCGAACTCTCCCTCTCTCTAAACAAACCAGCAACTACCACCGCCACCATCACCTCCTGCCACCACCACCAATCACCTCACACCCCATCTCTCTTCATCCGATGCCAACGCTACCAACATTGCCACACCTAAATTACTGTCACTTGGATGCAATTTGCGCATTATTATATCCTTCTTCTACGCGATATCTAAAATATCAAACGATTAGACGAAAATTCACACATGACATGTAAGCAACAATCAATCAACCTCCATAATTGAAAATCAATTAAACCCAAATTCTATAAATTTCAGAAACAGATACAGAAACTATACAATTATGTATATGTAAACAAATATTGCAAACCTCTTGAGAAGAAATTTACACGGTTTATACAGTTGTTAAAAGTGACGTCACCTGTAACAACGTACCGAACCCTAATATCCTCCATTAACCTCCAATAATGAGTACTCATACCGAATTTCCACAAATACTAACGGTACCGAACCCTAATTTCCCTTATTTACCCCCAATAATGGTCGCGATTAAGGAGGGTGCACACATCTGAGGTTGAGATCTACAAGGGTTTCAGAACTGAGGGTTGGGTGGTGGTGGTGGGGTGGTGCTCGTGGTCGTCGGAGGGTTGGGGTGGTGGTGGTGGTGGGGCGGTGGAGGTAGTGGAGATGTGTTATAGTCGTGGTTTAGATGTACAGGTTATGTCAAATACTACATATAATATAGGGTAAATTGCAGAAAACAACCTTTATGTATACCTCAAACTGCACTTTATACCTTTCACTATGAAATCCGCCAAAACCAACCTTTACGTTCATGTTTTGTTACAAATTCAACCTTTACACCTAACCTAGTCATAAAAGTCAGTTAACTTGTCCCACGTGAGATGCACGTGAGGGCATATCTGTCTTTTCCATTTACCCCTTTTACAATAAATGTTATATTTAATCCCTTTTATTTATTTCCTTCAACTAACAAATATATATGATATCAGATTACCCCCTTTTCTAAGAGACTTATCAAATTCCCACCACAAAATGTCATAAACCCTCATCTTCATCACAATCGATTATAACAAAGGTGAAATGGATCCTGTTCCAATTCAAGTACGTGGTCCTGATGATGATTTTGCACTAGACCTTATATACGGTAATACTTCTTCACTCCAAATATGTATATTAGGTCAAAATTAAGTTGAGTTTTTGGTCACTGATCATGTTCTGTTTGCATTGTAGGTGATTATCCAACGTTGTTCTCTATACACTTGTATCATGGAGGGTATTTTACTGATCCTCCAGGACGAATCTATAAGAATGATGACCTAGATTTCTTTGATTTTCTCGACAGTGACAGGTTTGGGTTTGCACAATTAAAGTCGATTAGGGATAAGCTAGGTTATAACGATGATCTGCCTCATTACTTTCACTTTTCTGATCCATCAATGAATGACCTTGATAATGGACTTACATTATTAAGTAATGATGAAGATATTAAGAAGTTGGTTGCTTTTGTTAGGGATGGTCACAGGTACATTAATGTTTATTTGGAAAATGGGATGTCTAATGTTCAACGATTAAGTCAAACCCAAAGCAATACTTCTTTAGATGTTAACGATGTGAAGGTTAGTGCTAATGAGGCTAAACAAGTTAGTGATCATGAACTTAGTGATAATTCAGATAAGGACTATGAGGAGGAAGAAGTTAGGGATGATACAACAGAGGATGAGGATAACAGTGATGAGGATAGTGATTATTTTGAAGATGAAGTGAATGATATGGATGAGGAGGTAGATATGAGAGATTTTAGGTTCATGGTTGATGAAGTAGTAGATGATACAAAACAAGACCTTGGTAATGAATCTGATGTGGATGTTTTAGACAATGATGACTTTGATAGTTGCAGTGATTCTGATTAGAATCTTGCAAACATAAGAAAGAAAAGTTTGAAGCATGCTAGAAGGGCATTTGGTAATGAAAATGATTTCTATGTTGGACAAATGTTTAGTACAAAGGAGGAGGTTAAGAAATTCATAAGGAAGTACACAGTTGAAAGCAGACGACAATTGAGAATTGTTAAGGATGAGGCTGATAGGGTCAGGGTAGCATGTTTAGGTGGTTTAGGGAATGAGGAGGTGAAACATGGTGCAAAAGAAGGTGCAAAGAAAGTGGCTGGTGAGAAGAAATTGTCTGGTGAGAAGAAAAAAAGCAAGGGGCCAGAACTGAAAAATGATAAAAGTCCAGGGAAAAAAGGCAAGGGGCCAGAATTGGAAAATACTGAAGTGGAGAGGACTACTGAAGAAAAACATAAAGGGGGCAGGGGGAATAAGAAAAACCCTAGTCAAAACACATGCCCTTGGGTTGTGTTGATATCTCTTGACAAAGAGACTGAAACATGGTTGGTCAAAACCTTCAACCACCATCATAAATGTCTTCAAAGCCGAGTGATCAAGGCTTGTACTTCCACCTATCTTGCTGAGGAACTTGTAGAGCAGATTGAACAAAATCCAAACATACCTGTCAAAGCAGTCCAAGAACAGTTCCAAAGAAAATATCAGGTTGAGATTTCTAAAATGGTAGCTTATAGGGCCAGATCTAAAGCACAAAATGTGTTACATGGAGACTTCACTGCCCAGTATGCTCATCTTAGAGATTATATTGAAGAACTGCATAGAACTAACCCAGATTCAACAATTAGATTGGAAGTTGAGCCTACATCAGATCCAGATTCAACTACAAGACAATTTAAGAGAATTTATGTTTGCTTGGGCAGTTTAAAAGCAGGGTTTAAGGCAATTGGTAGAGATCTTTTGGGGGTTGATGGTGCCTTTATGAAAGGGCCATTTCCTGGTCAAGTTCTAACAGCAGTGGGTGTTGACAATAACAATGGCATATACCCTGTTGCATATGCCATTGTAGAGGCAGAAAATAACAACTCCTGGTTATGGTTCCTGCAATTGTTGGGACAAGATTTGGACATTGGACCAATGTCCAATTTTGTGTTCATGAGTGACAGACAAAAGGTTAGTTTTTTTTGTTAATGTATTATGTAGTTAATAATTAATGCTAATGAATGTTGTTTGTTTGACTTAGGGGATACTTGAAGCTGTGTCTAGGTTATTTCCATGTGCTGAACACAGATTCTGTGTTAGACACATCCATGAAAACATGCAACTTACATTCAAAGGGAGAGCTTATAAAGACATCTTATGGAAACTAGCAAGAAGCACAACAGTTGTCTACTTTGAGAAGACAATGGAAGAACTCAAAAGAATGAACACAAAGGCACATCTGTGGTTGTCTAAGATAGACCCTAAACACTGGTCCAGATCACATTTCACATGTTATTTCCTATTTTTTTAGTATATGTGTGCTTATATGTTTTTTTAATCCTTGTGTTATATTTGTAGGAAGGGGAAAATCAGATGTATTGTTAAATAACATGTGTGAGGTGTTTAACTCTAAGATTCTAGATGGTAGAGATAAACCAATCATCACCATCTTAGAATACATCAAAGAATATTGCATGAGGAGAATAGTTAATGTGCTTCAAGTAATTGACAAAACTGATGGCCCCCTCACACCATTTGCTACAGAGCTGTTTGAAGAGATCAAGAAAAGTGCTTCAGGTTGCAGGGTTAGCTGGAATGGAGGGGATCAGTATGGTGTTGCAGGACCAGGTAAGTGAAAATGTGTGGTAGACATGGGACAGAAAACCTGCACATGCCGGACATGGGAGATAACTGGAATTCCATGTTCACATGTTGTTGCTACCATATGGAATATGCAAAGTTATGGTCAGAAGGTTGGGATTCCTGAGTCCTGGGTGCATCCAATATACCATCTAGACACATGGAAACAAGTTTACAACTTCAAGGTGTTTCCCATAAATGGCATGTCTCTTTGGAACAAATCAAGGGTTCCCACTACAATCATAGCACCAAAATATCACAAGCCAGTTGGTAGACCAAAAAAGAAAAGAAAAAGATCTCTGGTTGAGAAAGAAGATGTGCAGAAGGCAGGCAAGTTATCGAAGAAAAACCTTCAAGGATCATGTGGTAAGTGTAAAGGTAAAGGCCACAACAGCAGGACCTGTACAGGTGTGCCGCCTAATCAGCAAAACAAGGGTGTGAAGTCAAAGAAGAAGCAGGGTAGGGGAAAGAAGAAGGCCTGATGGAGTCTATGTTTGAAGCATGCTGTAATGGAGTCTAGTTAGTTTGGGTCAAATGGTCTTTTGAACTTATGTTTAGATGATGTAATGTTTTGAACTTATGTTTGAATGCTGATCTTTTGAACTTATGTTTATGATGTAGTGGTCATATGTTGAATGCAGTTTATGTTTGGTCATTTGTCCGATGTCAAAACTTTGGTAATTTGTTCATTATGTTTGGTCTTTTGGTCTTTTGGTTTGCAGTGGTCATTTGTTGAAGTTGAATGCAGTTTATGTTTGGTCTTTTGGTCATTTGTTCATTACATAGTCTGCACATAACCAATCTTTGCACTACATTCATGACAATTACCATATACAAACATTCAAAGACTTCATTTCATTTCAGCAAACATCAGTTGGATTACAAAAGACCTAAATTCATTTCAACCTAAAAATTACAAACATTCAAAGACTACATCAGTTAACAAAAGCTAACCTGAAAATTACAACAAGACCAAAAAAAAACCAACTATAAACCAGATAAGTCTTCCTACGTTCTGATTCATCTTCTTTAGCTTTCAATTTGTCCAACAGGATTACATTCACAGCTTCAATTTCTTGTTTTGCAGCTTCCATCTCTTGCATTGCATTCATTTGAGGTTGGCTTCGTTCCACCCATCCAAGAAATGATCGACACCTAAAATTAGAGCATGAGTAGAATCTTCTGCCTGGATTTTTTCGAGTTGTTGAAGTTAGAATTATGCCCTCCCCACCACATCTGCAGTAGATCGTCGGCATGAATGATTATTTGTAGTTGTTGATGCAAAACTAGGGTTTACGAATGGGGGAATTGGATTTTGGGGGTAATCTGATGTTGGGTGATGTTGGGTGTAGTTGAAGGAATTAAATAAAAACCTTTAAATATAAATATAACAAAAGGGGTAAATGGAAAAGACAGATATGCCCTCACGTGCATCTCACGTGGGACAAGTTAACTGACTTTTATGACTAGGTTAGGTGTAAAGGTTGAATTTGTAACAAAACATGAACGTAAAGGTTGGTTTTGGCGGATTTCATAGTGAAAGGTATAAAATGCAGTTTGAGGTATACATAAAGGTTGTTTTCTGCAATTTTGTCTATAATATATAACATATATTAAATAATTAATTAATTGTTTTAAAGTATTTCTATTTTATTTATTATAATATATATTTTTTAACATGTAAAATGACCAAATAGCCCTCATGTGCAATGCACATGCCATAGTTAACTGAAAATTTTAACCAGGTTAGGGGCAAAGGACAAACCATGCAATGCGTTTTCCAAATAAATGATTGTGACTGTAATTATTGAAGTTAAAGGTCATCCATTGCAACCCGCTACAAACATAAATGACGAAAAGTGTAATTTACCCTATATATATATATAGGGTTAGGATATAATATGAAGTTTATTTGGCTAGGAAGGCTATCAAGTAATCTTGACCATCAATTGATTTAATCAAGGGCCAAGATTAAATAAGGGAAAATGAAGGGAAGAAAATAGGCGCGTGAGTTTGTGTAAGGACGTTGTAGTCAATCCAGGACAGTAATTTCTCTCTCCTCTAATTCCCCCCATTTTTTAAACGTTAATAACTTTTTCATACGACATTATTTTTTTATAAAAATTGCACCAAAAAAACGAGCGTTTTTTTATCTTTAAAACGAGTATACTATTGCTATATTTTCGAAAAAAAAAATTGAAAACCCAGTTGCGTAAAAGCAATGGAAAAGACCCAGTTGCGTAAAACGCAATGAAAAAAAAAACTTAAAAAATGACTTTTTCTAAAACGCAATGCACAAAAAACACAAAGAAATGTCTTATTTGTAAAACGCAATGGCCAGAAAACACAAAGAAATGTCTTATTTCTAAAACGCAATAACCTAGGTATTTTGTTGCGATTTTAGTCCTTTACACCCAACAATTAACAGGGGTTTTTAACTGGGTTGGGTGTAAAGGACTAAACTTGCAACAAAATACCTAGTAAAGGACACCGCCTGTCAACATTCGTTAAAAAGGGCACCGCCTGAAAAGTGGTATAAAGATAAATAACAAAACTTGTATTTTTTCCTAAAAATGTGTTTACCTAAAACACAATGAACTAAAAACACTTCAAAAATGTGTTTTTTCTAAAACGCAATGGCCAAAAAACGCATAAAACTCTATTATTTCTAAAACGCAATGGACAAAAAACACATAAAACTCTCTTATTTCTAAAATGCAATGGACACATAAAACTGTCTGTGAATTGTCTGAACCAGAGAGTAGCAAATAAAAAACTGTCTACGAATTACTGTCTTCGAAATGAGGCAATTTCTGGAAAATTAAATTTTCTGATGCATTTTTACTGTCTACAACCCCAGCCAGGGGCCCTTGGACCCTGCTACCAGGGGCGCTGCCCCCGAACCCCCGCCAAGATCGTAAAACGCAATGACTCAATTCAAAAACCCAGACCGTAAAAATGCAATTCAAAAAAATCTTACATAGATCGAAGCCGATTTCTTCAGATTTCTTCACCGATTGACGAAATTTGAATGTTAGAAACACTTATCAGTGATCGAATCGAGTGAAATCACAGGGAAAAAACGAGATTTTATATGAAATTCAACTGGGTTTCTTCAAAAAAGCTGAAGAACACGTTGATCGGGTGTTTGAATCATTGATTGGTGATGAAAATCGCACTATAATGTAGTGATTATTAAGATAGAAAGTGAAGAAATGATTGAAGATTGTGGGTTTTGAAAATGGTGGGTTTTGAAGTTACTGGGGAGAAGAAGGAAGAAGAAAGGATGTGATTGACTAAAATACATTTCTTCTTTATTTTAAATTTTGCCACATGTCATAATCATATTGCTTCCTATCCTTCCTAGAATCCTAGGCAAAATAAACTTCCTATTTGATCCTTACCCTATATATATATATATATTTTTTTTTTTTGTTTACATAAATCATGAAACAAATATTTATTTATGTGCAAATACATAAAACCCTTTTATATATATGTTTACCTTTTAACAAAAAACAAAAAAAAAAGAGTGATTGATTAGAGCTAGATGATATTTCTAAATTACAAGCAGGAGGTTCATGCATTAGCCTCATTAGCATTAGAAAGCGACAGCCATGTGCGGAGGATAAATATAAATCGTTTAATTTGTCTTGTAGCTTCCTCCACCATCTATCTAATATAATTTAATTATATATCAAGTTAGGTCAGACATACCAAGATCATTATTTGTTAATTTAAAAAGCAGCTACTAGAGTCGGTCTCGTATCTCGTTATTCTTCTCCCTCTATTTTATTCTCACAATTACATAAACAAAACCATCAAATAAGCCGGTAATTACTTGTATACAGACAATTGCCATGCAAACCAATATTCTCACTGAACAGAACAGATTTTCTTTTATTCCATTATACACCAATCAGGGCCGGCCAGAGGGGTGCGGGGTGTGCGACGGCTTGGGGCCCAAACTCTATGGGGCCCGAAACATTTTATTTTTTTATATATTTCACGTTGTCAAAGTTTTTATATATAAGCGATGTATCAATAAATTGGACAAACATCCTGTTGCCCTGGTGGTTGCTTTGTTGCTTTAACAACAGCAGCGTGCGGGTTCGAATCCATGTAAATCTTTTGTTTCATTTTAATTTCTTTTGGATAGTTTAATCCCTGCATCTTTGTTTCTTAGTTTATTTTAATAGCTTTTGTTTGCTTTTTGTATTCTTTAAATGGACATGGCATTGATGACATGAGTTATGCCTTTACTTATTTCCACAATTTTGTTTCAAAATTATTTCTTGAATTATTATTGTCATTAACGTAATATCGTTATAGTGGCCGTTACAACCATTTTAAAAGACCCAAAATTTAAATGGTCGAATCTTTTTTAATACCTAGAGTTACAACCATTTTAAAAGGCACAAAATTTGACCTAAACTAAATACCTAATGGTAAAATAATCCAGTTAGTTTTAAAAGACTTAAATTTGATAATTTTCCTACACTACTTTTGTTTTATTTATTTTATAACAATTATCGTTGTATTATGGGGTTTTATTTTTATATATGTGACTGATAAGTTTATATTACAGGACGGGTAGAGTAGGGCCCGGTTTTTTTTTTCTCGTACAGGGCCCAAATTTTTTTTATTATTTTCGGAGACGGCCCTGACACCAATGATTAATGAATCTTATGGTTGCATAAAATAATTCCCGAAATGCAATTAAACAAGACTCCAATATTCCATCACCATACAAACTAGTTAAGGCTGGCAAATCGTGTCTTAACAGGTTTAACATGTTTCTGACGGCGCGCACAACATAAGTTTCAAACATGATTACGACTCGTTTAACTACTTTCTACATCATGTTTATAAAACAGTTTTATGTTTTATGTACAAAGATGAATAAATGATAGATCCTAACATTGTAATTTTAATTATTTTAAAAATTAAAAAAGTCAAAGGGTGTATTTTTCAGTCAAACAGATCTAATCGTGTCTTAACAGGTACCCAATTGCCAGCCCTAAAACTAGTTCTCTACCGGTTCATCGCCTTTTAATGTTTTGAGTATTTTTATTTTCCTTAAAAACCTAGCAAAGCTAGTTATTTGGGCCCCAAACTTATAGGGCCCAATTTTAAGATAAAAAATTATTATACTTGCTTTGATCAATAATTGAAATCATAGTGTGATTGTAGTCTCCTGGTAAAAATTGTGTACAAATTATTTTATCTTCTTTTGATTGGCAAACAACATTCATTTCATATCACCAAATATATACAGAGCATGGTCACTAGCAAGTTGCTGGAGACAAACACATTACATCACCCAGCAAACCTACAGGTTAAGACCAAATTACATTCACATTGTCGAAATATTAAGCGTCACCCAATTAGCCAACTCTATATCATTTCGCCTCGCCCTATTCTTGACCTAAAGGTATGTCATTGCTTGAACTTCTCCAAAAATCCCATTGATGTTGACCCGTTTTCTGGCAAAAATAACTTCATTTTGTGCCTTCCAAATCATCCAACATGTGGCTAAAATCACCACTCTAATCAATCTCTTTTTGTGTTCTAATATATTTAAACTTTAAAGTGCTGTGAATTTGTAGTAGATGTAGATCCCTAACATTGAAACCAAACTGAAGAAACACTAGATATATGGTCGGAACCGAGATATCTAGGGGGTTTGAATCCGCATAAAAAGGTTAGTTTCCACTCGATTGATTCAGGCACAACTGATTCTCTTCTCCGATAACTCTGCAAAAAAGAACACCGTTAGCCTCGCCAAGGGGAGAAGAGGGTTCTCTCCTTGACCCGACTCCGGTGTGAGAATAAGTATGGGTAATGAGGAAGAAGATGTCTTTGAGAAGTGTGTGTAACTTGAATTCATACCTGGGTTGCTTCTCATATTTATAGCCGGGAGTCGTTTAGGCGGGAAAACCCGTTAGTGAAAAGTTGACGGAAGATGCTAACCCCGTAAGCGGTTACATTTCCTTCCGTCAAACTCCTTGATCCGACGTGAGAGCACACGGATCGTGGTTTAGATCGAAGGCTGGGGATTTGCCACGTGTAAAGTGATCGAAGTGGAGATTACTCTCCTATTGCATGCTTTCGTTGTGATTTCAGGGATGCCTGAGATGGTGACACGTGTCCAGACGGTTATAACCGTCTTGGTGGTGCACGATTGTATTTCTTCTAGAAGATTACTGCTGTAATCTGGTGTGGCACTTTATTGTGTGGAAACAGCTGAATGAATAAATCCTAAGCCTGGGTAAATAATATCCAAGTCTGGATGTTTAAGCGGAAGTATTTATAGGATTTTCATCCTTTGCTACTGGAAGAAGGCGCAAGGATTTATGATTTCCTTTGGGCGCGCGATTGTAGACTGCTGACTGTTTCTTCCTTTTGTAAGACCAGTGCGCGGCCGCGCAAGGTTAAAAGGTTAAAAGGCAAGGTTGTGGTATGGTCCCAGGTACTTGTTATGAGGTTTTTGGGACCTTACCCCTTCAAGTCCCCCCAGTCTAGTGTTGTACTTATGCAAATAAGTAGAACACTTGACTTATGAGAGAAAAAGCTTTTTGGCGCTAAAAATAAGGAAACTTCCGGAAGAAGATTCATTTTGATGATTGTGAAGATTTTTGAAATCTTTGACTTTTAACGAGACTGGTACAGTAAACTAAGTGACAGCCTGTCACTGTCAGTTGTTTTTTACTGCCCGTGTCTTGCACGCGCGCGTGTAAGCACGTTTGTGTTGATATTTACTCTCTCTGCTGCTTGGAGAACTGTGATATCCGAAAAAGGGGTGTGGCGGTTACCGATGCTATTTATTGCGATGAGTATATGTTACGTTTGAGTAACCCCCTTTTTGTGTAATCATTGTTTTGTTGAAACTTTCCCCGTTCCTTTCCTCTAAGAAAAAGATTTATCATCCCTTCTTCTTATGTCAGCCGAAGAACATCAAGAAGATCTTCCTGAAGAAATGTCGACTGAACTTCCACCGTTAAAGTGGCCTAGAGCGACCTTTGATGGTTTGGTTAGGAATTTCAAATTTCCGGAGAGCTGGGGTGCTCTGTATCCTGAAGAGGGGCAAACTGCAGCAGATGCTCCGGCTGGGTATATTACCCTATTTTGGGATTTTTTCAGTGAAGGTAACTTTCGTTTGCCTGTCACTAAATTTTTTCTTGAAATCCTTGGGTTTTACAACTTGCACATCTCCCAACTTCACCCTATTGGCATGGTTAGGGTTCGACATTTTGAATTTGTGTGCCGGACGATGCATATCGAGCCGACGGTCCCTCATTTTAGGGTTTTTTACCAGATGCATTGTACCCAAGGGTTTTATTCGTTTGCTCAGAGGGCGTCCGCAAAGAAGATTCTACTGCAACCCCCAAAATCCTTTCATGATTGGAAGCAAAAATTCTTTTTTATCAAGGCCGGAGTCATTCCGGTAAGGATGGTTTTAAGGGGGAAAGAAGATGTTCCGATTGAAACGCTTCAAACCCCTGTTGATGAGAACTGGTATCAAGATTTGAAGGATGTGCACAATATTGTTTTGCCGGAGAAAGCTCTTGTTGGAGCCGGCATGAGTTTGAATTGGAAGATGGAGCGTGATGACAAACCGGTGTACACCGAGGATGGTCATGGTAAGATTGGGGTTTTTTCCATTTTTTCCATTTTTTTTTTACTTGCTATCCTTTGTTTGCAGTTGTTTCACTATATGTTGTTGCCTTCAAGAGGGAAGGCGGAAGAATGGGTACTATCAAGAAAAAACCTGAAGAGGAACTCTGGTACCACCGTATTGTAAGAAACTTTGTTCTTCCGCGGGATGCGGATCTTTCTGTCCAACCATCTGCTGGTGCTGGTAAGCTATATCTGTTTCTGTTTTTCCTTTTTGCGCTTGTGGGTAAATTGTTGTATTGCGCCTTTGTAGGTGAGTTGTTGAATTTGGGCATAGGCCCTGAAAGGAAGAAACGTACAACAACTTCTACCTCTGCGCCGAAGAAGGGTGAGGCTGTTAGAATTCAGTCTTTGAAGGCAAAGAATGTGGGCGAGAAGAAAGGTATGCGCCGTTCCTCTGACTCCAGGTGTGATTATGTGGTGGTTTCTGATTCTTTGGAGGGTCTTACACATGCAGTAACTCTACGAGAACCAAAACCTGAACCGAGGGATTCTGCTGATATTCCCCCATCCAACCCAAGTGATCCTATCGACTTGGATTCTAGTCCTGAACGTTTGGTGCACATGAAGGCTGGTAAAAGGAAACAAGCTGATACTGATGTGAAGGGTCAGCCTTCTAAGAAAATTCAGCGGAAGAAAATTACCAGGAAAGGGAATCTTGACTCTTTCATTTCAGAATCTGTTCCTGGTAAGTGTTGCCTTTTCTTGTTTTCTTTATGCGCGTTAAAGCTTTACAGGTTTTTGTTGTTTTTCCAGAGGTTCCTGTTTCCCTTGTTCCCACAGAACTGCAATCTGTGGTGAATGAAGAGCTTCCATCCACCCCTCCGCGTACTTTTGTTGTTGATCAGTTAGAGCCTACAGAGGTTGCTGATGGTGGTGTGGAGAATATTGTTGAGGCTGAGAAGCCTGTTGATATTGCTACAGAGGCTGAAAAAGTTGTTGATCCCGGTGTGGTGGATGGTGCTGGTAAGCCACAAACTCCTGAAACTGTTGCTCAAGATCTGGGGGAAGAACAAACTGCTGAAAAATTTTCAACTTCTTCCCCTAATCCTTCTGATGCTATGCCTGAGCATGTTGAGAAGGTGACAGTTGAAGGGCAAGGCTCATCTGCTGGTTTTGGTAAACATTCTCCAATCCGCCCAGAAGAAACCCTGGGAGATTATTACTACCGGACTTATATGGAGAAGGATGCTTCTGAGCCTCACGCCCCTTTTTGGAATTTAAAGAAAGGTGACACTTTCTCTGATTGGCGCGTGTGCCAAGATTGGTTGCAGGGGATACTTCCGCCTGGAGAAATCAAGTTTCAAGAAGGCCGGTCTTATGAACAAACTTATCAATCTTACCTTGAAGAAACTGCTTCTCACGTCTCTACCACTCACCGCATAGTGCGTGAGTGGTATAGTATGCATAAGGACCGGGAAACCTTTATGGTATCTCAAAAGAGATTTGCCAAAGATGAGAAACGTCTGGCTCAGCTGAAGGCTAAATTGGAAGCTGATCAAGCCAAGTTTGAAGCTGAGCGCAAGACTGAGGAATGGTCTGTTGCTGGTTGGAAGAGAAAAGCAGAGGCTGAAGCTGCCCTCCTTTCCGAGGAGCGGAAAAACTGGAGAAGAATTTGTGAAAAAGATAACACCGAGAAGGCAAACCTTCGTAATATCATTAATAACCTCAAGGCTGAGGTTGAGAAACTGAAGAATCAGGATGCGGAGGTAGAAAAGTTGAAAAAGGAGAAGGCTGATGTAGAGGCTGCTTTAGAAGAAGCGCGTTCTCATAGGGAGCGCAGTGAGCAACGAGAGGTACAAGCTTTCGCCACTCTTGCCATTAGAGATAAAGAGTTAGGAGAACTTACTGCTTTGCTTTCTGGTCAGGAACAACTTAAGAAGGATCTGGAGCTCGCGCGTTCCGAGAATACTGAAACCTCCCGCCGTTTGACTGAAGTTGAAGAAAAGTTGGAAGATTTAGAAACGGCGCGGGTTACAGCGGGAGCTTGAACCTTTGAAGAATGATATGGCCTGGTTGAAAGATCGCGGTATTGCTTGTGTAAGTTTCTTT
This sequence comes from Helianthus tuberosus, assembly GCA_030545235.1. NCBI lineage: Eukaryota > Viridiplantae > Streptophyta > Magnoliopsida > Asterales > Asteraceae > Helianthus > Helianthus tuberosus. The sequence continues at coordinate 202,712,594 of CM060445.1, read as the reverse complement.
TTCTCCTTCTTGTTGTGGAACTGTTAATGCGCTTTCTTGATATTTATTTTGCTTGATTTCACAGGTTGCTGAATCTGTGTTGAACTCTGAAGAGTTGGATAAAACCATTGCCTGTTTGTTGGTTGCTGCGCGAAGAGATGGGTATGCGCAAGGATATGCTGAATGTTCCCAACATGTGAATAGTGCTTTAAAGGTTGACTGGGATGACAGTAAGTCTGCAACTTTTGGCGTGAATACTGGTGCCGCGCTTGCTGCCTTGAAGACAGAATTTAACAACTTGCAACTTCCGGTTATGGACCTGATAAATGTTGCGCTGCAATCTGATGATCACGTGGCGCAACTGAAGGAAATCTTTCCGGATGAGGGTGAAGATTTGGCATAGGTTGAGAAAATGTTTTGAACAATTTCTTTGTAATTTTTGGGATGTATGTCTCTCTTTTTTGTTGATGCGCTGTTGCGCAAGTACCTTAAACACTGCCGTGTTTGAAAGTTTTTAAGGCGTATTTGTACGCTTGAGAATAGTGTGATGTTTCTCGGTTTATTTACAATATTTTGCTTGAGTCCGATTACTTTTGTTGAGTAAGGCGAATGAAGTTGGTATAAAGCTTATGTGTGTATGGCCGTTTGTGACGTGATTAATGACCGTTCATGAAGCTTGTTTTAGAATTACCATAATGTTTTTGCGCTTACTAAAAGAAATTGCATGCACTTTGTAAACATAGAAATAATAGAAACTTTGCACTTTTATTTAAGGATAGAGCACAGAGGCTTTTACAAAGTTTTGTTAATATAATTACGTGAAACTTAACTTACCCTCTATCATTTCCGCTTTTGCTTGATGGATCATGTTTTTCTGCGGGAAATTCATAGAGTTTGTCCTTTAAGTTTTTGCCCGTTTGCTTGGGCCCTCCTCACCCCGGGTTATCTGCTTAATCTCTTTGCGCACATTTTGGAGTAAATGTGTGAGTTTGCCGCTCTTGAGGGCTTTCTCTATTTCTGTGCGTTGAGAGATGCAGTTGTTAGTGGTGTGCCCGTTGTCTTTGTGATATTCGCAGTATTGTGCCGGGTCTTGTCCACGCTTATTTTTCATTGGGATTGGAGGTTTGAATTGATAGTCTTCAATACTCAAAACCTCTGCCGGGGTCTTTGTTAGGGGAGTCCACTGTCTCTCCCTATTCTCCTGTTTGTTCTCCCGCTGTGTGGTGAGTTTGTTGATTGTTGCGCTAGCATCTTCAGAGGAACGACTTCCTGATCCTGACTCACGCCATGATTTCTTAAACCTCCTTTCACCAGTTGAGCTTAAGTCTGCGGGCCTATTGTGTGGTGGCGGTGGCCTATTTGTTGTAAGGTTTTTCTCAGTTTGCGCGTAAACCTTGGCCGCTGCCATTATCTTCTCCCAACTTTTTGGAAGGCCCTCTGTTCCAGATAAGACCTTGACCATGTCATCACATCTAACCGCGTACTTGAATTGAGCACGGATTAGTTGTTCATGAACACCGCCAATCTCCAACACCTCTTTATTGTATCTGGTGATAAAATCCTCCAGATTTTCGTCATCACGGCGCCAGATATTCATGACGTCGGATGTGTCCCGAATGGAACGCCGTTGCTGGCTGAAGTGTGTTAAAAACTTTTCACGCAGATCTTTCCATGATTCGATCTGTCCGGTTGGTAGGTTATCAAACCAGATTCGCGCTGGGCCGGTTAATGTCTGCACAAACAGATGACACCATAGCGGGAGGGTCCAACCTCCAACCAAACCCGCGCTGGTAAATACTCTCAGGTGATCGTCGGGGTCTGTTAACCCATTAAACTTCCCTATGTTGGATGGTAATTTAGCCTTCTCCAATGGAGCTAAAGCTATTTCCATTATGAATTTTGAATTTTCCGCTGCTTCCGCAGGGCGGTAAATCAAATCATAATTGTGTTCTGCCTCAGGGTTATAGACCGCACGAGGCCAGCACTTGTTATAGTTTGGCTGTAGTCGATTGAACACACTTGTGTTTGCACTTAAACGGTATGTTGGATCGGATTCATCGGTGTGGGTGTCTCGCTGGGAACCCAACCTGTCATGAACTGATTGTCTTCGGTGTGTTCTACCATGATTCTCTCTTTGGTGACTTCCTGTCTGAGTGTATTCCCGTTGTGATGTGGATCTGGTATAAACTTCTGTATTCTCGTAAGTTGAATCCTCCCATTGGGAGGCATGAGCACGAGATCCCGGTCTCCGTGATTGAGTCAGTGGAGCAGTTTGAGCACACAGCTGTGTGTATAATGCGTTTAGTGCCCCTTGAGACCTGACGTACCAGGAAATTGGAGTTTCTCCTGGTGGCAGAATTGATTGAGCAGGGTTTGCTGGTAACATCCCTGGAGTGACAGGGTCGTTTGCTCGGTTGGATTGAACTTCGTTATCATCAGAGACATCTTCTGGAATTCCTTCTATTTGAACGTTGTTCCCAACATTCGGTCGAAGACCGGTTTGTCGATGAGATGATGAGTTTTCTGCCATGTTAAAACGGAGTATAAGAAGAACTGAATCGAAACGAGATGAAAACTGAAAAAACAGAGGAATCGGTGGGCGCCAATGAAGAAACACTAGATATATGGTCGGAACCGAGATATCTAGGGGGTTTGAATCCGCATAAAAAGGTTAGTTTCCACTCGATAAATTCAGGCACAACTGATTCTCTTCTCCGATAACTCTGCAAAAAAGAACACCGTTAGCCTCGCCAAGGGGAGAAGAGGGTTCTCTCCTTGACCCGACTCCGGTGTGAGAATAAGTATGGGTAATGAGGAAGAAGATGTCTTTGAGAAGTGTGTATAACTTGAATTCATACCTGGGTTGCTTCTCATATTTATAGCCGAGAGTCGTTTAGGCGGGAAAACCCGTTAGTGAAAAGTTGACGGAAGATGCTAACCCCGTAAGCGGTTACATTTCCTTCCGTCAAACTCCTTGATCCGACGTGAGAGCACACGGATCGTGGTTTAGATCGAAGGCTGGGGATTTCCCACGTGTAAAGTAATCGAAGTGGAGATTACTCTCCTATTGCATGCTTTAGTTGTGATTTCAGGGATGCCTGAGATGGTGACACGTGTCCAGGCGGTTATAACCGTCTTGGTGGTGCACGATTGTATTTCTTCTAGAAGATTACTGTTGTAATCTGGTGTGGCACTTTATTGTATGGAAACAGCTGAATGAATAAATCCTAAGCCTGGGTAAATAATATCCAAGTCTGGATGTTTAAGCGGAAGTATTTATAGGATTTTCATCCTTTGCTACTGGAAGAAGGCGCAAGGATTTATGATTTCCTTTGGGCGCGCGATTGTAGACTGCTGACTGTTTCTTCCTTTTGTAAGACCAGTGCGCGGCCGCGCAAGGTTAAAAGGTTAAAAGGCAAGGTTGTGGTATGGTCCCAGGCAATGTTGTAGAAGGCGCTAGGCGCTAGTCGGGCGGTGAGGTACCGCCTAGGGATTAATCGGGATTAATCGGGATTAATCGGATTGGACTTTTATATATAATTTTACATTTTTTTTATAAATATGTAGTTAATTTTATACTTTTTATATATAATTTTACAAGTTTAGGAACCATATGTAAACTAGTGCAAGATAGAGGGGCTAAATATCAAAATACCCAAACTTAATATACCCTAAGTCCGATTAATTCCGACTAAGACCGATTAATTCCGATTAATTCTGACTAATCGGTTTAATGGGCTGCAAAAGACTGGACCGATTAGTCCGATTAATTCCGACTAAGACCGATTTTCACCGATTACGACCGACTTTGACCGACTTTGACTAAAACCGATTAATTGGACCGACTAGGTTAAAATTAGTCAGTAGACTACCGCCTAGCGCCTAGGCGGCGATTAATCGGCCGCCTAGGCCGATTTCTGCAACAGTGGTCCCAGGTACTTGTTATGAGGTTTTTGGGACCTTACCCCTTCACAAATAGTTGGGGAATGTTGCACCATGAATTAATCTTTTGCCGTAGTACCGTGGATACAACACATGACGTGTATAAGTGATCGGCATCTTCGTCTTAAAACCCATATAACCTGCAGCTCGTTTCACCAAGATTTAAGAGAATTATATAACCTAGGGGTGTGCAAAAAACCAAATTAACCGAACCATAACCGAATTAACCGACAAAATCGAACCGAAAAAGCGGAACCAAATAAAAAACCGGTGGGTTGGTTAATGATTTTTTGAAAACCGAAAGAAGCGGGTCGGTTATTGTTATCATTTTTTCCATACCCACCATAACCGAACTGTCACGGCCCCCGTCCAGGTGTGACCCGGTCCAGGAACCGCGGGACAGAAACCCGTGGTTTTTATTATTTGAGTTGACAGCGGAAGTTTAACAGGATCTTTTAAAACTTGAAACTGCCCAATTATTTTATTTCGTAATTTGGGCTAAACCCCGTAATTTACAATAGAGGAATTTCACAAGGAAATTCCCTGTTTTACAAAACATGTTTATTCATTTTATTGAGCCACCTCTTCAAGCTTGTTAGTGCTCCGTAGCACTTTTCCTTGATTCACAGTAGGTCGCCTGAAACATGTTTAAAAATATTTTATCAGCGGGGAAATACTGGCGAGTCATTCAGGTTAAGTAAAATGACACATTAGTTATAGATTACAGAATAAGAGCGATTACAATGGCTACTATCTTATTTTTATCTGGCGCCGTGTCACACCCTGGTGACGATGGTCATACCACTATTGGGTCCTTTCACCCAAGTAGTGATGATTATCACTGTTAGGTTAATGAACCTAACCATGAGAAATTAGTAATGTGCACAATACCCCACTTGCCAGTGATTCAAGATAACCACGACTTAATCCCTGTAATTATAACTTTTGAAAAAATGATTGGAGTATTGTAAAATATTGTTGATAAAAAGAGAATGACTCACTTTACAAGTTTAGACGAGCAGAGTTTAGCCTACTAATAAGCCTGATAACCTAATTTAAACAGCAATGCATACGAAACTAGGTCAGTAACTTAATACAACATTTACGATAACTCACGAAATCAAAACCCTCACGACGAATGACAAAGTATAGCCCAATTACGGGAAGCACTTAAACATCCATCGGATCGGTTTCAATCGATCAGACATTATATTGTAGCAGTGATCGAGTTAATACCCTGTAGTCGTAGCAGCGTTTCACCACTTGGAAATTCGAATTTGAGCAGCTTTTTCGTGTTTTAGAAAGTTTTACGTTCACAGATGCAAAGCTCATGAACTGAACAATTTATAGCTGAAATATGGGTTTTACGCGGCCCGCGTAAACCCTTAGATGTATCTTACGCGGCCCGCGAGGGTCCCTAGTCTACGTGTAGGGCTGGTGTGTCACATGTAGGGTTGCCACGTGTGCGACACGTGGCCCTGAACGCTTATCCGGTCAACATTACTTTGACGCGGCCCGCGTAAGCCTAAGCTTATGTTTTACGCGGCCCGCGTGAAAACCAAAAATCTTGTTTTCTTGGTTTTTCATGCACATTAGGGTTTCAGGGGTCCGGGTTTTCATTTACGGGTCGTTTATAGAAAATTTTGCAGGTCCTTACATCCTCCCCACCTTATTTAAAATCTCGTCCTCGAGATTTACTGAAATAAGTGAGGATATTTTCGCTTCATTTCCGATTCCAGCTCCCAGGTGTATTCGGGTCCTCTTTTCGAATCCCACTTGACTTTGACAAGTACCAATCTTTTGTGTTTGAGAAACTTAATCTTTATGTCTTCTATTTGAAGCGGTTTCTCCACGAACTTCAACTTTTCATTTACCTGTATGTTTTGAAGAGGGACTACTAGCGAATCATCCGATAGACATTTCTTGAGGTTAGATATATGAAATACGTCATGTACCCCGGCTAACTCTTCTGGCAGTTGTAAGCGATAGGCAACCGGTCCTATGCGTTGGATTATTGGGAATGGTCCCACGTACCTTGGACTTTGGTTTCCTTTCTTACCGAACCGAACTACTCCTTTCCAAGGATAAACTTTCAAGAGTACCTTGTCTCTAACTTGAAATTCTAACGGCTTACGTCGATTGTCTGCATAACTTTTCTGGCAATCTCGAGCCGTCTTTAGTCTTTCCTTGATTTGAGTGATCTTGTCGGTGGTTTCTTGCACAATCTAGGGACCTGATAATTGGCTTTCTCCTATTTCTACCCAACAGACTGGAGTTCTGCATTTACGTCCGTATAGTGCTTCGAACGGGGCAGCTTCGATGCTTGAATGGTAACTATTGTTATAGGAGAATTCAATTAAAGGTAGGTGGTTATCCCAGTTTCCACCAAAATCTATTACACATGCTCTGAGCATGTTTTCCAGGGTTTGGATCGTCCTTTCACTTTGTCCATCCGTTTGGGGATGATATGCAGTACTTAAATTTAGTCGGGTTCCCATTGCTTCCTGGAAACTGGTCCAGAAATGTGAAGTGAAACGACTATCTCTATCTGATACATTAGAGAGTGGTACTCCATGTAATGATACTACTTCGTCTACGTACAACTTGGCTAATCTTTCCATACTAAAGGTTTCCTTCATGGGTAGAAAATGAGCTGATTTGGTTAATCGATCCACAATTACCCAAATCGTGTCGTTACCTTTTCTGGTTTTGGGTAACTTCGTAACAAAGTCCATTGTTATGAGCTCCCATTTCCATACAGGCATTTCTAATTGCTGGAGTAACCCCGAAGGTTTCTGGTGTTCTGCTTTAACTTGTGAGCAAGTTAAGCACTTAGATACATATCTAGCTATGTCTTTCTTCATTCCTATCCACCAGAAGTTATTCCTTAAATCTCGGTACATCTTATTATTACCAAGATGCATGGTATATCTAGATTTATGGGCCTCCTCTAAAATTTTATGTGACAACCCTCATGATTACATGTATCCGTACGATTAATTAATATTAAATTATGCTTAATGACTGTGCTTAATTACAACTGATGACGTAACTGCCTTATGATTTCTACATCATACATACATACTAGTCTTGTACAGAAAATTGACTAAATGATCCTGAATGCTTTCTTAAGTGTTGGGAATTATTAGTGTCACAAAAAGTTACATAAAAGACACTATACGGAACAACTTAGCACTTTAACGAACCGGTATCTAACCAAACAACCGGACATTACCCGGGACACTAAAATATTGCAAGAAACATTGTTTAATTATTTCTTGGCTAGTTATGATCCCCGTACACCATAACACCCACTAGAAATCTACTAGCTAAAACATGTAACCTTATATTTGGATTTGAATTATTATTTACATACTTACCATCAAAAGTTTCACTTAACCCCCCCCCTACACCATTTACGGTCCAAGGGACCCACCCAAGGTCACCCAAATCCCACTAGATATTATTCATATTTTATGTAGATCTTGCTTGAGGATTTGAACAAAATATAGGATGAAATCTTATAGATATGGTGAATCCTACTAGATCATCCAATATCATTCCTTATCTTCAAAATCTTCACACCATCTCTCACTAACTCTCTCTCCCTCTCTCGGCTCACATTAAGGCCGCCACCACCACCACCATACAACCACCATATCCATCCACTTTCAAGCTCTATTCAAGTATTAGAAGATGCCTTGTGAAGGTTGAGGCTTGAAGAACTTGAAGGAACTTCATACATTGCTTTCTTTCACCATCTTTGTCATCTTTTTCTCTAGTGATCTTCCCTAGCTTTAAGCTAGTTGTAAGCTTCTTGCTACTTACTTTTACTTCTTATTTTGTTGATTTAAAAAGATGTACATTGTTAAGAATCACAAGAACACTAAAAGACTTAAAGAAGGATCATGATCATGAAACTTAAAGATGATTAAATCTTGTTAAAATAATGTTGTTAAATACATGCATGGCACTTGATTGTTGATTTCTTGATAATATGATGTTGATCATCATATGGAACTTGTTAGAAGGTGTTGTGATCGTATGTGTGCATTTTAGTGGCATTTAAGCTATAAACAGCATGCTGAGTGACATTTACAGCCAACTTCAATTGGCTGTAAACGAACCGTTATAAATCGAAAAATTGATTTTCTGAAGTCTAAATTATGTATTTTTGAAAAACGAATCAAATGGAACTAGAATCATATTTTTTCGAGGGCCGTTTACTATTTTTAAAGGTCTGTTTTATACAGCAGCAAAAGCTGTGTTTTTACTGCAGAAAATGTGTGTTATGTTTTTCTTCATAACTTGAAATCTGCGTAGAATTAGCTCATGAAATTTGTACTGTAGATAACTAATGATGTCGTTGTAATGCTCCAACTGGAATTTCATCAATCGGACTTACGATGAATTTTAAATGAATTATTCCGTGGACTGCAGTCAGAAAGTGACGAATCTGATTGCAGTCCGGTAAATGATTTTTTTTATAAAATATTGGTAATGAATTGGACCCCGATATTTTTACACAGAAATAATTGGATTGTTTAAAACATTTTTTAAAAGTTTGGGAATTTTTGGAGTAAGTTAACTATTTTATTAAAATACCCAAAAACAGTCCAATTTTGGATGTTCAAGTTGAAACAATATAACTAGTGATTTGCATGTCTAAATGTCGGTTATGTTATCCGATAATGATCTAACATGTTATATGTCAATGAAAGTGTTATGTGTAATATCGTATGCTTGCTCTTGGGTAGCTATAAGTGGAATGTTTATATGGGCGTGAACTATTAAAGTGAGTGCATGTTATGTAGTAGATACGTGTAGGAACTTTGTGCTGTATTTGAAACCACTAAATGACTAACTGGTAATCATATTAGGACGTGATTGACCGACCTTGACTGCTAGCTATTTTTTAGAGTCAAACCGAGCAACCAAAGGTGAGTTCACACTCTTTCTAAGGCATGGGATTCCCGGTGGTTGGGAATGGGTTAAAGAACTAAAACGGAACCTGCATATCCTCCTTCGGTAGGATATGTACCGCCATCCTCCATGGGTAGGATGCCAATATTAATCCTGCGTATTCTCCTTGGGTAGAATACGTACGTTCGTCCTCCTTGGGTAGGACAACAACCTTAAACTTACTAGACAAAACTCTATCATTAAGTCCCTCATTTTATATCGACTTAATCGTCGGGCCAATGGCGAACGGGTCATTAGTTAATAGCGCTATTAGGGTTGACAAGCCTCACACCGTGCCGGTAGGACGGGCGTGTACTAATGGATCTGGGCACTCAGTCAATGATGATAGACATTGACTTAGGGCACAACTTACTTTGGTCAGTTGTCGATATGGTAAAGGTCTAGTGGTTCACATGGGGAAGCCCCCACTAATTATGGATATGGTTTGGGAAAAACAAAGATACTGGTTAACTTATGGTTTACGAAACAACTTACGGTTTTCAAAACAAACTTGCAAAACCAAACAACCAACTGTGAACTCGCTCAACTTTGTTGTTGACTCCTTGTTACATGCCTTGCAGGTCGTTAGATGCTTATGGAGCTTGCACAGGGAGGAGTGGTCATTGTGGGACATGGACTGTTGAGTCTCATGTCGAACTTTTAAACTTTATGAACTTATTACTTATGTTTGGGTTTTATATTTTATGCTTCCGCTGATAACTTAAAGTTGGTTACTTTCTTTTGGACACCAATTATATTGTGGTTGGTTTTATTTAGTTAATTACGTTGTTCAATATGATTGGTGGCTTGATTCTGGTCATGTCACGCCTCCAAGCGGTGATACTCCGCGTATGGATTTTTGTCACACCCCGACTTTCCACGTTTGACTGGTGGGCCCGGTGGGGAGTATCGTGACATAGTTAATATCATCATAGTCAAACAACACAATATATATGAATGCACAGCGGAAGCAAAAGATAAATATATTACAATCAGAATATAACGTAATATCAAGGTATTACAACGGAAAATAAAGGATCCACAGGCGGATCTTAAAACATAACATTGTTCAACAGACTTTAGGCGCCTAGAACTTGCAAGATTCCTTATTAATGCCCTGAGCAGCTTCCAGCCTATTACGTACTTGTACCTGTCACTTAGACTTTGGAAAATACGTCAGTTTTCACTGGTAAATACACTCAACTAACTCATTTGAAAAGAGTTTAAGAAAATTGGTTTAGGTGCACAAGGCACGAAAATATGTTGACACTTTGATTAAAATGCTCAAGGCAAAATTAATCTTTTATACTTGGGACAAACTATATCTCATGTTATCAGTTTTACATAACTTGCTCTACATACGGGGCCCGGTTCTATGCCGGTTCAAGATTAACCGACACACCACTATTCCCTTATTGGGAATCCCATATTGGGTATAATTAATTAATAAACATATAGCGTCTGTCAGGTGTATGCCTACACCCCGTGCTTAGGTCGTGGCCATTGCATTTAATGAGTCAAGGATATCTAGGACACGGTCGTATTAACCCCCAATGTTTCAGTCAAGCAATACGAATTAAAACAGGTTATTTGGATTTCCCGACTCATTAGTCTTTGAATCCCATACCTGACCATGCGGTATTTATATTACCGTATCCCAAGCCCGTAATAGGGAAAATAAGTTAAGAGTATTTACATGAGCTAGCTCCTGTTTTAAATAGCAAGAATTTAATAACTCAGCCGTATTCACTTAAGTAAGCGTAGGTACAATTTACCGGAAGGCTCTAGTCAAAGTCTAATGCACTATTAGAGATGGCTTGGGTTTGCTCTTATGCTCCAGAAAGCTCCAGAATTGCAGAAGTGAGGTGTGATCTAAATGGTTGCAACAAGGGCCTTTATATAGTGCTTTAATCACCTTAGATCATTGACAAATCATGCTATCAATGGCCATGGATCATCAACAGATGTCCCTAAGTGCCTAGGAGTCATTTAGGGGTCGTCCATGGGTGAAAATATCTGATTAAAGTCGGTTCCAAGGCTGAATAGGCAACAGAAATGAGTTTCTGCATCTGGGCGTGCCAGGCGGCCCGCGTAAGGGTCTGCCTGGGCTTACGCGGCCCGCTTGAGGGTGTGGCTCAGGTTAAACAACTTTTTCAGTTTGCACCCTTGGCTCTTGGTTCTTCGAAAGGTCAACCACACTTTGTTTCTTGCATTTTGAGCCCCTCATCTTGACTTATAAGGGGTTCATGACTTATACCCACTTTGTTAAGTTCTTGGTCACTTCATGTTACCCGAAAAGTCATAATTTTCAATGTTGACGCTTTAACCCCTCGTATACGAATTTGATCATAACTTTCTCATACGTTAACGAAACTTTATGAAATTTTTATCGTGCATTCTAGTGAGCATAATTAATCGTTACAAAGCTTCGGGTTTGCTAAAAGGTCATTCAGAGGTATACTTTAAACATGTTGACACATTTAACCCCTGCAGTTTGTAATCTCTCACTTTCTTTCATATTTAGCTTCGTATGATCCATGATTTATTCGCTTGAATGTATGAGCATCATATAGGGTTACTGTAAAGTATATTTATCCCTTGTTGACATTCTGAACCCTTATATTCCCATGCTTTTCATGTTTGTCAACTTTAGTCCCTCTAGAGTATACTTTCACACGTTCAAACTTACGACACGTGTCAATACATTATAGGACGTGAATTTTCGAGGTGTTACATCCTCACCCCCTTAAAAGAAATCTCGACCTCGAGATTTGCTAAAATGATTGAAGTACTTTTTGTCGCATAATGGACTTAACTTCTATAACATATCTGGAGTCTTCCCAACTCCCAAGGTGACCCCTATATTATGTACATGTATCCTTTTGGGGCTTCTTAACCTGTCGATTCTCAATCGATACAGGATGCTTATCACATCATAAATCTGCATATCATTATGTGATAGTGCTTCTTGACTTATTAGCGAAACACATCCTTCAGTCACTAGTGTGCAATGTATTGCGAGTTCCGCTAAGCTCCTTAAATAGGTTTTAGCTTATAAGCTACTTGATCTTGATACATTCGATTTCCTTCGAATGATTCTATATATTCAGAGCTTAACTAGTCTGATAATTTAACAAATTTGGTACACCCTTCCTGGGTGATATCTTTTGTTGAACCTTATCCTTAACGAGAATTTAGGAGGTTTGCTATTTTCATTAATCCTTGATTTTCTGCCGAATACTGGCATCTTACAGATGATTATGTATTTGTGTGATCTTATTTGTTGTTTCTAATGCAACTTTCAGATCCTGATAATTGGACTTACCAATCTATCGTCCTAACAATAGATGTTTAACATTCCATCTATACAAGGTCTCCAAAGGAGTAGCCTTGATACTTATATATAAACTATTATAGAAAAGCTTATTTTAAGGTGAGATGGTTATTCCAACCATTGCTCAAAACTAATCTTAAGGAATAGCTAATCCTTACAGTTAGTCGAACAAATCGACGATCCTGGGCAGGTAATAGCGATTCTTAATTGTTGCTTAAATAGGGTTGCGGTAATCAATGCATAAGCAAGATGATCCGTCTTTCTTATTTATATAAATCGGAGTTCTTAGAACTTTGAATTTTGGCTTTATGAAACCTTCTCTAAAAACTTATCGATTTGACTCTTGGTTCTTCCTATTCCGTTGGTACTAACAGATATAAGGCTCTTACAATAACTGCAGCCCTAAGTGGGATGTTTGTCCTAACATCCTCTTGCCTCCCAGGAGGTAAACATGGTAATTCTTATGAAGAAAATAATCATGACACATAGAGATGTCAGAGTTGTCTGTGTTCTCAGGCTTTGGTTCATCTATCGATGTCGGTGTCAGATAAATGACACATTCTCTTTACAAATGTAAGGGTGTCCTAAGTAGAGATACTTATAAGGACATTTTTATATTGGATATCTTCTTTGAATACTACTAGTAGACTCTAGTACAATATGACCATTGGGATATCTCAGGGGTTCCATGCATTAAACCTCCATACTGATCAGGCATGGAAGCAATCTATGGGACACACTAGGATACGCCAATTCTCATATGGAACTTTTATCAAACATAGTTTGGCATTCGCAGGCGATAGAAAACAATGAGAAAATAATAAAATAAAATAATATATATTGTCGTACTCTTTCTGGGGAAGAGTACTCCAGATTCTTTTGAAAGGATTATCTTCGAGGATGGGAGAGATGGTCATTAAAGTTCCCATTGGTAAGTTATACCTTATATTTAATATCTGGAGTTCTTATGAATTTAATCAAGAGTTTGCTAAGCTTATGGTTTACAAAAGGTTTATTATCTCTTGCATTAACGTAAGATACTTAGCAGACACTATCAATGCTAAATGGTAAGGACGTACCTATTGCTATTATGGATGTGCACTGACTCTGGCATTCAACCGGTAGTCCAAGCGTTTCCTTTCTTATCCTTCCCAGACTTAGCTGCTCCTTTCTTGGCAGCCTTAGGGCAATTAGTACTGATGTGCCCCTTTTCGCCACAGCTGAAACAGTTTGCATCCTTTATGTCCCTACATTCGTGGGACTGGTGGCCAGCTCTTTTACAGATGCCACATTGCTTTATCTTTTGGTTTAATCGACACTGTCCCCAATGTCTTCTTTTGCAGGTTTTGCATGTAGGCTTTTTGTTGGAATTCTGTTGGTTATCGTTGAACTCGGATTTGCTCTTCTTAGGATTCTGAGAGTTATTCTCCTCCCTTTGTCTTTTCTCCTTAGTTTCATTCTTGATCGACTTTTGTCTCACTATATCTAGAGTGAGAGACAAGGATAGATCTACAGCTGATCTGTAGTTGATTGGCCTTGAAGCCTTAACATTCCCTTTTATTTCTGGTGCCAAACCACCGATGAAACGCGCAATGCGTTTTGGTTCCGGGGTAATTAAATAGGGTACCAGTCTAGATAGGGAGTTGAAGTCGGTAACATATTGCTGACAATTTAGGTTTTTCATTGTGAGAGTCAGAAAATCTGTCTCCACCTTTTTTCTGACGAACTCAAACTTTCAGATTTAGACTCCGATTTTGACTCTTCATCCATATCCAACACCTGATCGACCACTTTCTTTAATAACTCAGATTCATGATCAGTGTCAGACGCTGTGAATGTAACATCAATGTTATCTGGTAACTCATCAATGGTTTCAGACTTTAACTTGATGTTGAGAGCCTTATTTAAACGTTCCTCATTTGGCTTTCTGGGAGAATAACTTTCATAGATCGGGGGCGGACACTTGTTCTACTTGACACGTTGTTTCTTACCAGTATCCGTTTCTTCCTTCTTTTGTTCTTTAAAAGCTTCAAGACCTGCAACAGTAGGATAAACTCGATCAATCAAATAATCACACGTTGTATAACTCAATAGCAATCGTTTGATTCTTTCACTTTCAATCTTTTCGAGTTCCAAATCCTACTTCAGCTTTGCACAATCTTCAATATACTCATTGATGACCTTCTGCTTTGTCATTAATGTTGAGCTCATCCTTGTCATTGCAACATCAACTTCTGAATTTGTCTTTTTCGGACCATCAACTGTTCTGTTCAACACATCATATGATTCCTTCACGTACTTCACATCAAACAACAGTTTTTCTTTCAACTCTTCAAGTTCACGAATCTTCTTGTCCTTTTCTTCACAATGTTTGCAAGATTCTAAACATTTCAGACAAGGTTTCGTGATTTTCACAATCTTTTCAACCTCGACAACCTTCTCAACTTCAACGATTTTCTCAACTTCGATGATTTTCTCTATTATTTTCTCCACTTCAACAATTTTCTCTACTACCTTTTCAACAATATCTGGTTCTCCATTGAATTCTAACTCTTTTTCCCATCCTTCAACTTCAACCTTCTCTGTTGAACTTTCTTCACCTTCTTCTTTCTCAGCTTCCAGTTTTATCTTTTCTTCAGCAATCCTTTTTGCTTCCAACTCTCTCTTCAATCTGGCAGCCTTCTTCTCATTCAGCATCTCAACCTTATCTGCAAAGAACAAATAAAAACTATCAGTATCCAGACCTTTTCTAGCTTTATTAATATACTCTTCTTCATCATCTGTGTCTGCATCACTTCCTAATTCTGGAAAAATTGGTATTCTTTTTGACTGAGATTTGACTGATTCTGCTTCCAAGATTTGAGCAATAAGAGCTGATTTCTTTAAAAATTCTTTATCTGGCATGTAGTTGTCCCAGCTAAAACCCTCTACTAATTTTTCATCATCTTGATTGACAAGAAAAGCTTTCTTCTTTCCATCTTCAATAGCACGTGATGATGATGGATGTTGTTGATCTAGTTGATGAAAGATTGATTTTTGATAATAATTGTTGTTTCCAGATGAGCTTTGTCTTTCAGTTGCTTCTTTATTTTTGCATTCTCGTTTAAAATGTCCTTTTTCTTTGCAACGAAAACACGTGACTTTTGATTTGTCAAAACCTATTGGAGAAGCTCCCATTTCATGAAAATCATCTCTACCGGTGATTTGCTGGAATTTTTCTGCTCTTCTTACAACACTAGCTAAACACCACTTTATATCCATCAACTCAAGTTCTACAGCATCAATCTGATCATAATCCTCTTTTGTGAGCATCGGATTTCCAATTCTTCTTGCAACTAAACTTTCATACGACTCTAACATAGTAACCAGTGATGCCATGTGTTGCTTAGCCATTTTCGGAGAAAGATTTTGACCATTTTGAATGTTCAATGTAACATTACATTGCAGATTCGTTGAATTCTGTCGCTGAGGACTTGGTGTTGCACAATTTGGATCAAAACTTGAAAATGATGATGAATAACCTCCACTCTGAGTTGTAGTGCTAACATTTGAACCAGAAGAACCATCAGCACTAAAAGCAGTCTTGATCTTTGGAGTTGGAGTGGTTTCAAATTTATTTCCTCTGTAATACAAACTGACATCTTGTTGTGCATTTGGATTAGACATGATAGCCATTTTCTGAATGTCCAATTCATGTTCTTCAATTTTTTGAATGAACTTTGCCAAATTCATACTTTCAGATTTTCTCAAATGTTTCAAGATCAACAAATATGTTCCCCATTTATTCTGAGGTAACGCATCAGCTAGCTTATCAACCCATTCATCGTCGTCTTTCTTTATATCCAACCTTCCCATTTCCTTCCCATTTCCAGAACCAGGTGACAATATCTATCAATGGTCGCTTTTGTTGACTCTCCTTCAAATGCTACAAACATATCAAATGATTTTTTTAATAAAGCCTTTTTGTTTTTTATCATATCAGTGCTTCCCTTGAACTTTTGAATCAATGCAATCCAAATTGATCTTGCAGTACCCGAATGTTGAAGCAAAACAAAAATATCTTCTTTAACTGCTTGTTGGAGAATGCTAATCATCATTTTTTCACTTGTGTATTTCAATTTTTCATCATCTGAATAGTCACTAAATGCTTTTTGAAGTCCACGTTCATTTTTCGGTTTCTCATAATCCACCTCTAACGAACACCATGCATCGAATTTATAAGCTTGCACCCAATTTTCAAACCGATTCTGCCATCCTCTAAAATCTTCAATGTACATAAGCTTCGGTGGTTTTTGATAAGTTCCCGTCTCGTTCTCACTGTAAAGAGTTTCAGCAGCTGTAATAGGAGCAACTGGTGTAGCAAATGCATTGTAAAATTCTTCATCCATGTTTCGGAAATATTTCACAAAAACACAAGTTCACACGAAATACAATCTCAAGCGAAAACACTTTTTGGTGCAAAATACCCTTCAAGCGAAATACTCTTCAAACGAAATAGCACCAATTCAAACGAAATAACCCTTTGGTTCGAAATGACAACTGGTTTCGTGCGAAACGAGGTGATTTCGTACGAAATAGGTGATTTCGTACGAAATAACAAGAACTAAGGCTATTCCGTGTGAAATACTGCTGATGTCATCATTCGATTAGTTTTCAAGCGAAATAGACAAAATGAACAAGTTTTAGATCGATTTTAGGTCCAATTCTTTCAAGGATTCTTTAAAACATCGTTTCGCTTATAATGTGTGAAATTCAATCCATTTTATCCGTTAAATCTGGTTTAATTTTGAAAAGAAGATGTAGAAGTCAGATTTTTGAAGAAAAACAAGATTAATTCGGTAAGAACTCTTCCTCCTGAGCTCTGATACCACATGTAGGATCATGAGATGATCGAAACAAGTCTATCAGAAGAGTTCTCGGTCTAATCAGAGGCAGAATTCATTGATTAGACTTTGTAACAGCTTGATTCACTTTTAATTGTCTTGTTTTATTGATATAACACGTTTACAGATCAATTGACACGTCGGCAGCACTTCGGTACCGGAATCATGAACGTTACAAATGACTTGACAACTTGGGTATTTATAGTGGTGGGTATTTCGCACGGAATACCATCTTGCTATTTCGTGCGAAATAGCCAATGGGTATTTCGTACGAAATAGCTCTTTGCTATTTCGTGCGAAATAGCTCAATCACACCCAAACCCTATTTTCCTCGTACAACGTGCCCTGATCTAACAATTCTATTACAAGACTCGATACAAGACGAAGTTGACAGACGTATGCACCAACACCATCTCTCACTAACTCTCTCTCCCTCTCTCGGCTCACCTTAAGGCCGGCACCACCACCATCATACAACCACCATATCCATCCACTTTCAAGCTCCATTCAAGTATTAGAAGATGCCTTGTGAAGGTTGAGGCTTGAAGAACTTGAAGGAACTTCATACATTGCTTTCATTCACCATCTTTGTCATCTTTTTCTCTAGTGATCTTCCCTAGCTTTAAGCTAGTTGTAAGCTTCTTGCTACTTACTTTTACTTCTTATTTTGTTGATTTAAAAATATGTACATTGTTAAGAATCACAAGAACACTAAAAGACTTAAAGAAGGATCATGAACATGAAACTTAAAGATGATGAAATCTTGTTAAAATAATGTTGTTAAATACATGCATGGCACTTGATTGTTGATTTCTTGATAATATGATGTTGATCATCATATGGAACTTGTTAGAAGGTGTTGTGATCGTATGTGTGCATTTTAGTGGCATTTAAGCTATAAACAGCATGCTGAGTGACATTTACAGCCAACTTCAATTGGCTGTAAACGGACCGTTATAAATCGAAAAATTGATTTTCTGAAGTCTAAATTATGTATTTTCGAAAAACGAATCAAATGGCACTAGAATCATATTTTTTCGAGGGTCGTTTACTATTTTAAAGGTCCGTTTTATACAGCAGCAAAAGCTGCGTTTTTACTGCAGAAAATGTGTGTTATGTTTTTCGTCATAACTTGAAATCTGCGTAGAATTAGCTCATGAAATTTGTACTGTAGATGACCGCTGATGTCATTGTAATTCTCCAACTGGAATTTCGTCAATCGGACTTACGATGAATTTTAAATGAATTATTACGTGGACTGTAGTCAGAAAGTGACGAATCTGATTGTAGTCCGGTAAATGATTTTTTAATAAAATATTGGTAATGAATTAGACCCCGATATTTTTACACAGTAGTATTTGGATTTTTAAAACATTCTGTAAAGGTTTGGGAATTTTTGGAGTAAGCTAACTATTTTATTAAAATACCCGAAAACAGTCCAGTTTTGGATGTTCAAGCTGAAACAATATAACTAGTGATTTGCATGTCTAAATGTCGGTTATGTTATCCGATAATGATCTAACGTGTTATATGTCAATGAAAGTGTTATGTGCAATATCGTATGCTTGCTCTTGAGTAGCTATAAGTGGAATGTTTATATGGGCGTGAACTATTAAAGTGAGTGCATGTTATGTAGTAGATACGTGTAGGAACTTTGTGCTCTATTTGAAACCACTAAATGACTAACTGGTAATCATATTAGGACGTGATTGACCGACCTTGACTGTTAGCTATTTTTGAGAGTCAAACCGAGCAACCAAAGGTGAGTTCACACTCTTTCTAAGGCACGGGATTCCCGGTGGTTGGGAATGGGTTAAAGAACTAAAACGGAACCTGCATATCCTCCTTGGGTAGGATATGTACCGCCATCCTCCATGGGTAGGATGCCAATATTAATCCTGCGTATTCTCCTTGGGTAGAATACGTACGTTCGTCCTCCTTGGGTAGGACAACAACCTTAAACTTACTAGACAAAACTCTATCATTAAGTCCCTCATTTTATATCGACTTAATCGTCGGGCCAATGGCGAGCGGGTCATTAGTTAATAGCGCTATTAGGGTTGACAAGCCTCACACCGTACTGGTAGGATGGGCGTGTACTAATGGATCTGGGCACTCAGTCAATGATGATATACATTGACTTAGGGCACAACTTACTTTCGTCAGTTGTCGATATGGTAATGGTCTAGTGGTTCACATGGGGAAGCCCCCACTAATTATGGATATGGTGTGGAAAAAACAAAGATACTGGTTAACTCGTGGTTTACGAAATAACTTACGGTTTTCAAAACAAACTTGCAAAACCAAACAACCAACTGTGAACTCGCTCAACTTTGTTGTTGACTCCTTGTTACATGCCTTGCAGGTCGTTAGATGCTTATGGAGCTTGCACAGGGAGGAGTGGTCGTTGTGGGACATGGACTGTTGAGTCTCATGTCGAACTTTTAAACTTTATGAACTTATTACTTATGTTTGGGTTTTATATTTTATGCTTCCGCTGATAACTTAAAGGTGGTTACTTTCTTTTGGACACCAATTATATTGTGGTTGGTTTTATTTACCAACTGTGAACTCGCTCAACAGTGGATAAGCTTTTGACAGCTTTTTGAACATTTGCTGCTCTGAAGAAAAAAAATGATTTTGTCTTGTGAAACCACCATATCATGTTTAACATCTGTTGATGGTGATTATGAAACATCTGCAAGATTGTTATCCTCAACAAAACACATTTTAAATGCTAATTGTCAAGTTTAATATGTCAGCAGTTTTTACAGGAATTTGCATTCAAGGTTCTGCCACATGTCTATTACAAGTTTTGAATCTTTTATAGATTACTGACAGTGGTTTAGTACCCCAGATTATGGAAACCTTTTTACTATGGCAACTCATTTTGTGTCATAATATTTAAATTAGAACATGAGTACCACGTATTTTAAGGTCTTGTTAGCAATCAATTTCTGATATGTGTTAAAACAAACTTGAGTTTGACATGACTTAGACACTTGTACCATTTCCTTTTGACCTATTTTCAAGGATAATATCACCAAAAATAAGGGTTCTATATCCTGACAGGTGTTTGAAACTTTTGCTATAAAAAACAAGTAAAAGTTCAAAATATATCACTCTTTGAAGAAAAAAGAAAATAAAGAATAACATATCCTGTTTTATTTGAGAAAAACCTTTTTAAAAAAAAAGAATTAAAGGTTTTTCTGAAAACAGCATCAAAAAGGATCTGGTATATTTTCAAAATAAACTCATAACCACATCACTCTCAAGTTTCATGAAAATGGTCAGTGGTTTGAAATACATTGTAATAACCACTGTTTGACACCATTTTCTTGTTAATTAATTGCAAAAATGAGGAGACATGTTCAAATAAGTTTTGAAAGTCCGGTTATAGACTTTGTTACCATGTGATCGCTCTGAAAAACTTGTCTAGTCCTTTTGTAAGTTTAATCACTGGTGATACTATTGTTACCTGAACTTTCCTGAATCAATGAATGCACACAGTTACTTGATGACCATTTTTTACCCAATTTTGAACTCTTAAGTGTTTTACATTTATGCTATTTTCTTTTGACTTCAAAAGTTTTGAGATAAACACACTTTTGAGTTTTTGAGATTTTTCTTCTTCCCTTTTTACCCTTCCCATTCATAAGTACTGAAATACTCACTGGGAGGTTTTTTTGAAGGAATACTTATTCCAGAATCATTTTGCAGCAATGTTTTGAGAGATCTGATCATATTTGTATATGCTTATATCAAATCTCACATTACATATGATTTGGACAATTTCAACACCTGATTTTCTTAATGTATTTTTGACAAAGTTGATTTGGTCCTTTTTAACAGGATTCTCAACCTGTTTTTCAACACATAAGATTTAATAACTAAGGCTTTAATTTCCCTCTTTTTATGTTAACAAAAACACTAAATACAATCAACCTTAGCATCAGTGATTTTTGAGCTGAACTGTTATGTCAAATTGATTGTTAGATCAAATTTGACTGTCCAAGCTCTGATACCAATTGTTAGGATCGGAGGCTCTCATGATTGTGTTTGTATGTAATAGATGAATGATGAACGAACATGATTAAATGATTTATGCAGCGGAAATGAACACAAACTTTGTAAACACAATCAAAGAGAAAAATAGTTTAGATAAACACAAGCATTCCATTAGTCGAAAGATTACAAATCAAATCAAAAGATTATAATGCATGCTTACAAACTAAACTCCCCCTCAGCCTGATGCTCCCTGGTTGATTGCACAAGATGAAAGGATTGGAGGAGAAGAACTCACTCAGTCAATCAAATGTAACAGTACAGGGTACTGTTCCATTTATAGGCAAATCAAACCACTGAAGCATCTAAGCTGACGTCACCATGAAAGTGACATCTAACAACCTAACAACCTTTAACCACTGTTTTTATACAAACACTGCTAACTTAACCACTGATTCTATACAATATAAGTGACACACTAAACTACTGCTTTCTCCTTCTATCAGCACTGATGTTTGACTATCAGTGTTTTCCTCAAAGTTGATCAGTCCTTGAGTGGGCAGTCCTTTAGTCAACAACAGTACTTAGATAGCATCAGTAGATTGAACCAGCAGTGTTTAATTCTTAACAGTCTTCAGGGCTTCATCAGCAGTTTGAAGGACAGCAGCTGTTGTATACGGAGAGTGGATATAGGTCATCAGATGTTATAAACACTTTCAAGGGGAAAGCTTGGTGTAAACTACTGCTTATGATGAATCCACTGTTGTGAACCAGTTTTGGCTTTTATTATCTGTTCCTCTGATAGGGTTCAATCCCAACAATCAAAGAAAGAGAAGAGAAGAAACCATTCTTCAACTCAAGAATGATCCAAATTGATCAAATTAGGATGGAGATTGGAGCCAAATCGGATGCATGAGCTTAGATTCTTAATCATCTAGATAAGATGAACATGTGGTAAGTTGAAATTTGTGATTTGGTGATATTGTATGAAGTGGGTTATGTTTAATCCACAAAATTGAATGAAACTAATCATGTATATGTGTTAGAATCGCCATGTAGAACATGTGTTATGCATGATTTTGATTAATTTGATGTTTGGGGGTGAAACCCACTTGTAGTGGTGAGGAAGATGAAGTGAGTGAATCAGCCATGTTCAATGTTTGTGTAATTCTTGATGTATCATGTTGAATATGATGAACTTGGAAGATTATGCATGAATTAGTTGTAAATTGTGCATTAGATGAGATTGCATGCAAGTAATGGAAGAAAATGTATAATATGAGGATGTCATGTATTTTGTCGTAATTGAACATAAGAAATGTATTTTCGATGGAATACTTGTATGATTTTTGGTTAATTATATGATTTGGTAAATAGTATGCATTAGAAGTTGTACTCGATGCTTGGGTAATATGATGCACATTATGTTTTGATTTACTTATGGTTAGATGAAATCAAATGTGATTTGGTGTTAAGTGTATAGAAAATGCGTATATTAGTAAGTAGAAGTTCATATGATAAACCGTTGACTTCTGAAAGTCAACTGTGCATAAGTAGCAAGGTTAGGCTTTTGTCACACTTGCAGTGTTATAGAATGTCAAATGGTACGTGTTATATCAATATGTGTTATATGTGATGACGTGATGAATTATATGAGTTGAAAAGATATGATTGTGGGAATACGACTTATGCTTGTTAGAATTGACTAATGAAAGTCAAATGTGAGATACGCATTTGATATGATCGTTAATATGTACAATCATGTATGCTAACAAGAATGTGATTGCGATGACATGAAAGTATAGGGATCATGTCGAGATGGAATCAAGCACGAAAGGCTAACGGGCCAAGACGAGGCAAGGAAGCGGATACGAACACGGACGCATAAGGATGTTCACTCAACAGTTGGAACTTTCACTCGTCAGCAAGAATGTTCACTCAACAGTTGGAACGTTCACTCGTCAGCAAGAATGTTCACTCAACAGTTTGAACGCTCACTCGTCAGCAAGAATGTTCACTCAACAGTTGGAACGTTCACTCATTAGCAAGAATGTTAACTCAACAGTTGGAACATTCACTCATCAGCAAGAATGTTCACTCAACAGTTGGAGCGTTCACCCATTAGCAAAAATGTTCACTCAACAGTTGAAATATTCACTCAACAGTTGGAACGTTCACTCATTAGCCAGAATATTCACTCAACAGTTGGAACGTTCACTCATTAGTAAGAATGTTCACTCAACAGTTAGAATGTTCACTCATTAGTAAGAATGTTCACTCAACAGTTGGAACGTTCACTTGTCAGCAAGAATGTTCACTCAATAGTTGGAACATTCACTCGTCAGCAAGAATTTTCACTCAACAGTTGAAACGTTCATTCATCAGCAAGAATGTTCACTCATGAGCAAGAACGTTCACTCAAAGTATGTGTGGGAAAGAAATAAGCTTGGAGATATGTATTTGTATAGATCTACCTACATGTTAGTGACGGAATCCATAGGTAAGCATGAAGAGAAATGAACATGCACGTAAGTTTGTACGTATGAGACTTATTTATATGGATGTTTATGACTAGGATATGTTAGTAAAAATTATATGGGAATGTAAGTGGTATGTAAGAGCTTGTATGAATGTATGTGCGTGTGTATAAATATACGTATGAGTGTGTATGCACGAAGTGGGATTGATTGTACACGAAAGAATAGGGCTTGTATACATGTATGCATGGCTACAATACGTTTGAGTATTAACGTTACTAATCAAGTTCTTTGAGAATGAAATGAAATGCAGGTATACTATTGTTGTCCTTATGAAGATTTAATGATTGGGATGCAAGATTGTACTTGGAATGATAATCGAAAGGATTCGCATGAGTAGAAAGAATGTGACATGGTCATTTAATTATGTATGTTTAGATTTTGAATGACGTCACCAAATATTAATGATGCGCATGTATGTGGTGATTGCAGGTTGCACGGACTTAACATCATTATGAAGTCTAAAAGGTTAAAGATCGAGTCAAATAGCAAGGATTGTACGGGAAGAGCAGTCACATGGCTTTTATTTATATATTACACTTGATGCATTAATTAAGAATGAAGGTTGTAAATCTTTTCAAGAAAGTGTTTGACATTTTAGAAATGAATCTCCAAGTATGTAATATAGATAAGAAAGAAGGAATTTTTGAGTCGGTATTTTCCGCTACGTCTCTTTTGGTTAAAACGTGTTAGGGTCTTACAAGTTGGTATCAGAGCCCTGGTTTGAGAGAATCAAGTACGAGGAAGTAAGTACTTGAACTCAAACCCGTGTGCTCTTGTGACAAGGAAACCGTATAATCCAAGACTCGATCAAGATCTAAAGGTAGAAATGAATGTAAGCATGTTCTTATATATTCATATAAAGAAGCTAACTGTATTGTATATGCAAGGTAAGCTTAAGTGTTTGAGGAGGATGATCCGAGGATGCGGTCTAGGATGAATACCAAAGCATGTAATTAGACAGATGGACCCCAGGTACACAATATTAATATATATGGGTACCAATGTTAAAAGAAAAAGGAAAAATCTCCTTGGGTAGGGTAAATATTAAATGAAAGACAATGATATTGTCTTGGTAAGGTTTTAAAGATGTTGCACGAACTGAAACCCACTTCTTCGGACATAAGGTGATGATTATATGAAGGTACGAAACTAGTATGTGGATTGTGTGCCTGGCCAGTACGCAAGAAGCATATGACATTCGTGAGACCATGATAATTATCGCAGGTATGTCCTCTAGAATTGGGTAGTAGGTGGACGTGTAGGTGAAAGAAATAGTAAGACTTTCAAGAGAATGAAAGTACTTTATAAGAATGAATGGTAAGAATGAAAATGTTCGAATCCGTAAGTAAAGTACAGATTAAACAAGTAAGAATGAATGGCAAGAATAAAAATGTTTGAATTCGTAAGTAAGTACGAATCAAACAAGTAAGAATGAAAGGAGGGAATGAAATTTATGGATGAAAAAAAAACCCCGTAGGTGAGTACGGATTGAACATGTATGAACACGCCTGGATTTGATTGTAGCCAAATGATAAAAATGTGAATAAGAATATACGTACGGGTTGAGTTTCTGAAAAGTCAAAAGAAGATGATATTGTTAGTTAGAAAGCAAGTAATGGTAAAATAACACGAAAGGTTCGATATGCTAACTGAACAAACCGTTGAAATTTGATGTCGTAATAAATATATATATGCGTTGTGTGAAAGAATTATTGAATAAAGCTACGAAATACACATATTAGAAATTAACTCATGAGAGAGTTAGGATGAATGGCGGTTAAGACCCGGAAGAATGGCTCAAGTATAGACGAGAATGAAAGGTTTTTTTTTTTCAAGAAACGCTAAAACAATGAAAGGATGTTTTTGTAAGCATGTTTGATCTGGAGGTAAGTACAACACATACTCAAAAATAGGTAAACAAAAAAGTAATAAGTGGCAGTTTGACCTAGAAAAGCCAAACTGCAGAAGTTGGAAAATAATTATTTACAAATTTTGGAAGTATTACATAAGGAATGCAATGCGTAATATAGGATACCCATTAGTAAGGGATTTGCGAAAGAACATAGGTGAATTAACACCGAATACAATGAAGAAACGGGTAGAAATGGTATGTTAAAGAATGGTTATATATTGACTCGTTATGAATGGGTCAAACGAACTAATGTTTTAAAGGAATCTAGAAATGGCTAGCATGTAAACATGATGATTTAATAAACGCTATACTTGAATAAATGTGAATGAAATGTGCTAATTCTTCATTTTATAGATAAGAATGATAGGACTCTTGGTGAGTAAAGCTAGTTGGATTGGAAAAAAAAAGAGATGTGTATGAGCGGAAGCTCATCACATGGATGGACGAGGTCAATTCTATAACAACCCTCCTAAACAAATTTTTTCGACACCCCTAATATGTTTAAATTATCCCTATATATCTTAAAACATACGCCGTATAGGAAAACCGAGCCCATAATACCCTATATAATTAAAAATTAAATAAAAACAAGAAAATGGTGTCGCTCGCGGGCGGCGAAGGCTTTGCCTTCAGGCTTCGCGGGGCGCGACAGATAGGCCGCTAGGAGACGCCCGGTGCCGACACATGGCACAATCGTGTCAAGCCTAGTGTGATGACCCGGATCAGCTAGAGCCTACCCACCCTAGGTCGCGGGCCGCGTAAGACGACCCTTGAGTCTTCGCGGGCCGCGAGGAACTGCGAAATCATCACTATAAATAGGTGGGATCGGCTCCAGTCCCAAACCGTTCAATCTTTCTTTCTCTCTCGAAATTTCGTATAGTATAAGCTAATCTCGGGCATAATACCCCCCCTAAATAACGAAGTTCTGCCTCGTTGTAAATATCATAACCCCGGTTACGTATTAGATACGCTGCCCGATTGATCCAGGGTTCCGTAACGGCTGTCGTGGTTCTACCCGACGTAGTCGTTGGAATGCCATCTCGGGGAGGGTATCATTAATATAAATATTGGGTTATTATACTAACACGTGTGCATTTGTGTAATTAATAGATAATCACCAGGAAATCCTTAAGGAAAAACCCTAAGACAGCAATGTGAGTAATCTCCTTTTTGGAAACCTTTTTGCAAACTATTTTACAAAACCTTTAATTATTTAAATTATAATTAGCAGTGATTGAGTCTTTCTAATTCTTCAATTACTGTCGGTATGTTGGGGTTTTGTATACAAAATGTGGAACACATTACCATTGGACAAAGAGTTAGCCAATGTGTAATATGACCCACTAGTCAGGATTGACAGTACTGAATGAGTAATTGTGTAGATATAAACATTGTAATCGCTCTCAATATTGTTAAAAGATAAAACTCTTCTTGATTAAACTGGGATTCACTCACCAGTATTTCCCACTGACAAAATGTTTTTAAACGCGTTTCAGGTAACAAAATGAGAAAGCCAAGTAGAAGCCAGCTGGACAGCACTGAAGGCTTGGAAAAGTGGCTATAAAAGTTACCTAAATAAAGAGATGTTTTATTTCAATAAAATAGGGTTTACCCCTATAAATCAGCTGTAATGAAAATTTGGGTTTTATCCCAATGTGTTTATTTATATAAAAAATTATGGTGTTTTACTCTGATAAAATATTTCCTAACTACGGTCCTGATGTGATTTCCGCTGCCAAATTGATAAACACTGATACCACTGATACTGATCTCGCGGCCGCCCGTTCCCGGGACAGATAGGGGACGGGGGTTGTGACAGAAGGTGGTATCAGAGCTAAGCCATTGATTCAGCCACAGAAATGTTCCGCTGACACCAAGATATTATTCAAAATGTTAGGAAATAAGTTATGGAAATACGTGCATATCTGCATTTTATTGTTGTGTGTTATTTGACTATTTGTTAGTTTACAGTATGAGCGACCAATGACCTTCCGACACCTACCGTCAGTTGTCCAGCTCACCTAGAAGCGAAGGCACCTCTTCACAGCCTACCTCTCAGGGTATTCTGCTGACAATGAAGATGGGATATTCGTGTTTAAGGCTCAGTCTGAAGAGCCATTCCCTCCTAAAAAGAGAGGATGGTTCAGTAGAGGAGCGCATGAACGTAGGAAAAGAATGAAAAAGTTACAATAGCAACGTGCTTTAGCAACCGTTAAAAGAGAAACAGATGCTCACACCCAGGATATGCTTAATAGGAGTCTAGCAAACTTCCATATCTTAGCAACTACAGCTGCCGACCCTAACCTTGAGCAACTCATAGCACCCCAGCCCTTACCACTATTTCCCGCACAGCCAATGGAAATTGAAAATAACCCAGAAAATCAAATCCCAATACCTGATTTCAACCCAGCTGGGATACCTAGAATACCAGTACCCAATCCCTTAGACCCAGACTACGACCCGTGGTTAGACGACAATACGGATTACCAGCAACGTTACCCAATACCAGAAGATGAACCCATGCCAAACTTAGCAGCCTACCCAAACTTGGACCCTCTAGATCCCTACTACGATAATGACCTATACATCAGGGAAATTTTAGAGAATCCTTATCCTTACCAGGAACCCATGCCCCTGTTCCTAAACCCAGTACCAGCTCCTGCACCCCCAATGAGTGCAGATAATGTGCAAGAACTCCGAACCTTTGGTGAGGAGATTTTAGAAGGTAGTGAGATGATGAGGCAGATCGGAGAACGACTCGTCTGGAAGTATGACGAGCGTAATATGGAGTTCTGGATGAACCCATATCAGTGATGATAATAATAGTAATAATAATAATAAAATAATAATATATAATATGTGTGTATGTTTGAAAAAAAAAAACTAGACAATATCTACTGATGCCTAATAGTATTGTAATTTTATATTCCAGTTCCAGTTTGTATTAGATGCATAATATATAAGAAAGAGTAAGTCGCAATGTTCGACGATTTTGATCAATATGCGTGTTATGTGATTGTTTGCATTAAATATTATCTTGTGATATTAATATGCGGTAATTGTTTATAATTCAGATGGACAACGAAGTAAACCAGGAAAACCAGAGTCAATAACAATGGAAACCAAGTGGATAACAGTGCCATCCAACACATAGCGGCACAAGGAATAATAGATGCAATGCCATATATTATTCAAATAGTTAGGGAAGCTGATAATAAAAGTAACCGTGATAGTAAACGACCCACTGAACCAGAAAACAGCGTGAACAATGGACCCATACTTCAAGTGCCCATTCCCAAAAGAAGAAGAACCATGTCTTATGGTTGTTCTTATAAAGAATTCTGGTCTTGTAAACCAATAGAATTCTCAGACAATGAAGGGGCCATTGCAGCTCTACGCTGGATAGAAAAGACTGAGGCAGTCTTAAAAATAAGCAAGTGCGCAGAAGAGGATAAGATAATGTTTGCTTCCAATCTATTTAAGAACTCAGCCTTAGAATGGTGGAACACTATCCTCCAATCTAGGGGAAGTGACATGGTTTACAATATGGAATGGGAGGAATTTAAGAACATGGTAGAAAGGAAATTCTGCCCTCCCAATGAAAAAGAACAGATAGCAAATAAGTTCTTGAACCTTAGAATGACTGGAGTAGATAGTAAGGGATACACTACATTATTCTTTGAATATGCAAGAATAGTGCCAACCCTTGCATCCCCTGAACCAGTATTAATCTCCCGTTACATCTGGGGATTAATTAGTGAGATTAGGCATGTAGTCAAGGCAGCTAGACCTCAAACTATAGAAGAAGCTGTAGAACTAGCAAACACCTTGACTGATGAATTAGTGCGTACACAAGAAGAAAACCAGAGGAGAAACCTAGCTCAAAAACTTACCCAAGAATTTCGTTATGGAAATTCCAACCGTGGGAAAAATGTAGGTTCTACTTCTGCACCCTACTGCAAGTATTGCAAAAGGAAGCATTCTGAAAGATGCTCTATATATTTCATTTTTTGCAAAATATCTGGACACAAGGAAGAAGACTGCAGGAAGAAACCTAACAACAGGATATGCTACAATTGTGGAGAACAAGGCCATATCAAGCCAAATTGTCCGAAACTAGCTCCATCCATGAACAACAAGACTACTAAAAATGCTAGACCATTTGTTTTGACAGCAGATGAAGCCAAGATGATTCCGGATGTGATAGCCGGTACGTTTTTAGTTAATGATGTCTTCGCTAAAGTATTATTTGACTCTGGTGCAAACCAAAGTTTTATTAATACTTTATTTTGCAAACTTCTCAATCAACCATTAACTAAACTCCCACAAGAATGTCTAGTAGAGACAGCAAATGGAGAAACCATTAAGATTTCTGAAATCCTGCAGGGAGCAAGAATATAATTTTTAAATCAAAAGTTTATTGCAAACCTTTACCCAATGAATCTGGCAGGATTTGATGTTGTATTAGGAATGGATTGGTTAATAGCCAATAAAGACAGTATTTTATGTGATCAAAAGTCAATCCAAGTAAATTCACTGAGGGGTGAAAAGATCACAATTAAAGGAGATAAGCCGTCTAGATCTACAAAATTCATCTCCGTGATGAAAACCGCAAGTTATATAAGAAAATGGTCATTAGTGTATTTGATTTCCATAATCACTAACACTAAAGGAAATGAACTAAAAGATATCCCAGTAGTGTCTCAGTTTCCAGATGTATTTCTAGAAGAATTACCAGGACTACCGCCAGACAAGGAAGTTGAATTCAGAATCCACCTGCTACCAGGGACAGCACCAATTGCCAAAGCGCCGTATCGTTTGGCACCCGCAGAAATGCAGGAACTGAAGAAACAGTTAGACGAATTGTTAGAAAAAGGATTCATACAGCCACGCTCATCGCCATGGGGAGCGCCGATCTTATTCGTTAGAAAGAAAGACGGATCGATGTGTCTGTGCATTGACTACCGCGAGTTGAACAAGGTCACGATAAAAAATCGGTATCCATTACCGAGAATCGATGATCTGTTCGATAAATTGCAAGGAGCTCGATTTTTCTCAAAGATCGATTTACGGTCAGGATATCATCAATTAAAGATACAGGAAGAGGACATTCCTAAGACTGCTTTTAGAACAAGGTATGGTCTTTATGAATTTATTTTCATGCCATTTGGTTTAACCAATGCCCCAGCTGCATTTATGGACATGATGAACCGAGTATGTAAGCCATATTTGGATAAATTCATAATTGTCTTTATAGATGATATTCTCATTTACTCCAAGAGTAAGGAGGAACATACAGTGCATCTTCACGCACTCCTAAGTTTATTGAGAAAAGAAAAGCTTTATGCAAAGTTTACAAAGTGCGAGTTTTGGTTAGAACAGGTATAGTTTCTTGGACATTTAGTCAATTATGATGGAATCCATGTAGATCCCACCAAGATCGAGGCAATTACCAAATGGAAAACCCCTGAGTCACCAACCGAGGTTAGAAGTTTCTTAGGATTGGCCGGTTATTATAGGAGATTTATTCGAGATTTTTCTAAAACAGCCATTCCCTTAACTAAGTTAACCTGTAAATCTATTAAGTTTGAATGGGGACAAAAACAGGAAGAAGCCTTTAGAATTCTTAAGCAAAGATTAACCAGCGCACCCATACTAGCGTTACCAGAAGGAACTGAAGACTTTGTAGTCTATTGTGACGCTTCTAAGTTAGGGTATGAATGTGTGTTAATGCAAAGCCAAAAGGTTATAGCTTACGCCTCTAGACAACTTAAGAATCATGAAGATAATTATTCAACCCATGATTTAGAATTAGGAGCTATAATTTTTGCCCTTAAGATCTGGAGACATTACCTTTACGGTAATAAGTTTACCATTTTTACAGATCATAAGAGTTTAAGATATGTTTTCGGGCAAAAAGAGTTGAATATGAGACAAAGACGCTGGATGGAAATTCTTAGTGATTATGATTGTAATATCCAGTATCATGCAGGAAAGGCAAATGTAGTAGCCGATGCTTTAAGTCGAAAGTATCACGAGAAGCCAAAAAGAATACGTTCTCTTAAATTAAATCTACAGGCAGATTTAAACGAACAGATTAGAAAGGCACAAGAATCAGTAATCAAGGATGACACTGAGAAATTGAAAGGAATGATTAAGGAACTAGAACAAGAAACAGATGGAATTTTGAGATTCCATAAGAAGAGAATGTGGATACCTAAATTAGGAAACCTACACCACCGTATATTAGAAGAAAGCCCATAAATCTAAGTATACGATGCATCCTGGAAGTGATAAGATGTACCAGGATTTAAGAAAGAATTTTTGGTGGATAGAAATGAAAAAGGATATCGCAGCATACGTTTCTAAATGTTTAACATGTTCACAAGTTAAAGCTGAACATCAGAAACCCTCAGGTTTATTGCAGCAGTTAGAAATGCCGGTGT
The DNA here is from genome assembly GCA_030545235.1 of Helianthus tuberosus. Lineage (NCBI taxonomy): Eukaryota > Viridiplantae > Streptophyta > Magnoliopsida > Asterales > Asteraceae > Helianthus > Helianthus tuberosus. Next base: position 202,680,591 of record CM060445.1, on the reverse strand, counting down.
GGAAGTGGGAGTTGATAACAATGGATTTTGTTACCAAATTACCTAAAACAAGGAAAGGTAATGATACAATCTGGGTGATTGTAGACAGACTAACTAAGTCAGCTCATTTTCTACCAATGAAGGAAACTTTCAGTATGGAACAATTAGCTAAATTGTATGTAAATGAAATAGTTTCATTACATGGAATTCCTTTATCAATTATTTCTGATAGGGATAGTCGTTTTACCTCTCATTTTTGGACAAGTTTCCAAAAAGCCATGGGAACCAAGCTCAATCTAAGCACAACTTATCATCCTCAAATGTACGGACAAAGCGAAAGGACAATTCAAACGATGGAAGATATGCTTAGAGCTTGTGTAATTGATTTCAGAGGTAATTGGGACGATCACTTACCATTAATAGAGTTTTCTTACAATAACAGCTATCATACAAGTATCAATGCTGCACCATTCGAAACACTTTATGGACGAAAGTGCCGAACCCCAGTTTGTTGGGCAGAAGTTGGAGAAAAGCAACTATCTGGACCTGAGATAGTACAAGAAACAACTGACAATATCATTCAAGTCAAGGAAAGACCGAAAGCAGCACGCGATCGACAAAAGAGTTATGCTGATAACAGACGAAAACCGTTGGAGTTTCAAGTAGGAGACAAAGTGTTATTGAAAGTCTCTCATTGGAAAGGAGTGGTAAGATTCATCAAAAGAGGAAAGCTAAGCCCCATGTATGTTGGACCTTTTGAGATTATTAAAAAAATAGGACCTGTAGCCTATCAGCTACAACTGCCAGAGGAAATGGCAGGAATACATGATGTATTTCATGTATGTAATCTCAAGAAATGTTTAGCTGATGAATCACTGATAATGCCTCTTAAAGATATAGAGGTAATGAGCAGTTAAAATTTGTAGAAAGACCTCTACAGATCGAAGACAGGAAAGTCAAGAATCTCAAACACAAAAGATTAGTTCTGGTAATAGTGAAATGGGACTCCAAAAGAGGACCAGCGTACACATGGGAGCTTGAATCAGAGATGCAAAGGAAATACCCACATCTGTTCCAGTAGACCTCGAGGACGAGTTCTAAAACAAGGCGGGGGAGGATATAACAACCCTCTTAAACAAATTTTTTCGACACCCCTAATATGTTTAAATTATCCTTATATGTCTTAAAACATACCACGTATAGGAAAACCGAGCCCATAATACCCTATATAATTAAAAATTAAATAAAAACAAGAAAATGGGGTCGCTCGCGGGCCGCGAAGGCTTTGCCTTCAGGCTTCGCGGGGCGTGACAGATAGGCCACCAGGAGACGCCCGATGCCGACATGTGGCACAATCGTGTCAAGCCTAGTGTGATGACCTGGATTAGCTAGAGCCTACCCACCCTAGGTCGCAGGCCACGTAAGACGACCCTTGAGTCTTCGCAGGCCGCGGGGAACTGCGAAATCATAACTATAAATAGGTGCGATCGGCTTCAGTCCCAAACCGTTCAATCTTTCTTTCTCTCTCGAAATTTCATATAGTATAAGCTATTCTCGGGCGTAATACCCCCTAAATAACGAAGTTCTGCCTCGTTGTAAGTATCATAACCCCGGTTACGTATTAGATACGCTGCCCGATTGATCCAGGGTTCCGTAACGGCTGTCGTGGTTCTGCCCGACGTAGTCGTTGGAATGCCGTCTCGGGGAGGGTATCATTAATATAAATATTGGGTTATTATACTAACACGTGTGCATTTGTGTAATTAATAGATAATCACAAGGAAATCCTTAAGGAAAACCCTAAGACAGCAATGTGAGTAATCTCCTTTTTGGAAACCTTTTTGCAAACTATTTTACAAAACCTTTAATTATTTAAATTATAATTAGCAGTGATTGAGTCTTTGTAATTCTCCAATTACTGCCGGTATGTTGTGGTTTTGTATACAAAATGTGGAACACATTACCATTGGACAAAGAGTTAGCCAATGTGTAATATGACCCACCAGTCAGGATTGACTGTACTGAATGAGTAATTGTGTAGATATAAACATTGTAATCGCTCTCAATACTGTTAAAAGATAAAAATCTTCTTGATTAAACTGGGATTCACTCACCAGTATTTCCCACTGACAAAATGTTTTTAAACGCGTTTCAGGTAACAAAATGTGAAAGCCAAGTAGAAGCCAGCTGGACAGCACTTAAGGCTTGGAAAAGTGGCTATAAAAGTTACCTAAATAAAGAGATGTTTTATTTCAATAAAATAGGGTTTACCCCTATAAATCAGTTGTAATGAAAACTTGGGTTTTATCCCAATGTGTTTATTTATATAAAAAAATATGGTGTTTTACTCTGATAAAATATTTCCTAACTACGGTCCTGATGTGATTTCCGCTTCCAAATTGATAAACACCAATACCACTGATACTGATCTCGCGGCCGCCCGTTCCCGGGACAGATTGGGGACGGGGGTTGCGACAAATTCAGTTCTGGCTTGGACTCATGAAGAAGTGGGCCAATCGGGGTCACGAGTTGTCGATCTATGTAGTAAAGTCAAGGTTAGTAAAATGTTTAGTTCATGATTTATAAGTAAGGAAATTGTAGATCGAATAGTACTTATGAACAAAATGAATGATAGGATAGATTTGGTATGGTGTGGAATGTTTGACTTTTAACAGTCAACATAAGGAGAAATTTATGTCATCAAAAGGACATCTCAAGAGTCTTGCGTGAAAATTTCTGGCATTGGTTAAACGATCGTACGATGAACCTGCACGGCATACTTATTTAAGTAAAATAAGTAGTGCGTGAAGAGAGCTAATAACAAAGTAACATGAATGAAAGTATCCAATGTTAAACCTAAAGGCGTGTATAGTACAAGTAGCTGTAGAAAATATAGAATGTTGCTTAATTCTCATATCAAGTACGAATAAGTATGAGAATGGTAGTTATGTTGCAGTATTAATAGATAATTGAATGTTTATACCATGCGTATGATGACATGTTGATCCCTCATATGAATATGAAAATATTTAAAAGGAATGTTAGTAATGGAATGTTATGGTTCGCTTAGGATTAACAGAAATGAAATAATAACTATTTAGAGGTAATGACAACCCCAAAAAAATGTTGGTAATATGTGTATATACACGGTTTAAATTACCATGTGCCAACGAAAATACTCGGAAAGAATGCTAATAATAGAATATTGAAGTAAACTCACGACAGGTACTTGTGTGGCTAACGTTAGAATGGAATATCATGTATCACACGGGTGTGAAATGGAAAATTTTTGATCCACTAAGATTGGTGAATGTTAGAAAGTCTTATGCTTAGTTATGGTGGCAAGAACTAGACCTATGCAAATTGTTATGCATGAATACTACCTCTTTAAGGAGTCACAAGTGTTTTCGTGTTGTAGTAAGCATCTCAAATGGATTGATTCAAAAGTAAGAATAGAATAGGTCTATTAGGAATGAGAAAGGTTTCGGGGACGAAACCTTCTTTAAGGGGGGTAGACTTGTAACATCCCAAAAACCAGAAGTTTTATTCCGCCAGTATGTTCCTTGGGTAGTGGAAAAAATAAAATAACTAAGTCTTGTAACCTAGTTAGGATACGTAGGATAAGTAGTAACAACTAAAGGTTTGTGACGAGAAGAAAGAATGGCAAACATGAGGGGCCAAACTTGGCAAAAAGAATGGAAGACTTATAAAAAAAAATACCTAAGTATGTGTGGTGTGTGTGTATGTATTCGATCAAAGAGAGAGAAGAGAAGAAACCATTCTTCAACTCAAGAACGATCCAAATTGATCAAATTAGGATGGAGATTGGAGCCAAATCAGATGCATGAGCTTAGATTCTTAATCATCTAGACAAGATGAACATGTGGTAAGTTGAAATTTGTGATTTGGTGATCTTGTATGAAGTGGGTTATGTTTAATCCACAAAATTGAATGAAATTAATCATGTATATGTGTTAGAATCGCCATGTAGAACATGTGTTATGCATGATTTTGATTAATTTGATGTTTGGGGGTGAAACCCACTTGTAGTGGTGAGGAAGATGAAGTGAGTGAATCAGCCATGTTCAATGTTTGTGTAATTCTTGATGTATTATGTTGAATATGATGAACTCTTGCAAGTTAGGTTGAATATGGTATGAAGTTAGTTTGATGTTTAGTTGTGTTAGTGGTTGAAAGTAAGAACTTGGAAGATTATGCATGAATTAGTTGTAAATTGTGCATTAACAATTTATTCCATGTTAAAAAAAATTAAGCTATTATTCGCTAAGCTAAATACACGGTTAACCACCCATAACCGACCCGCTATAACCATCAAAATCGAATAACCATAACCACCATAACCGATCGGTTATGGTTATGGTTATCCAATAACCGACATCACGGTTATGGTTATGGTTTTTGGTCAAAACCGACCCATACACACCCCTAATATAACCTACAAATTTAATATAAGGGTGAAATCATACACAAATTTAGCTTTTATACGTTAGCTGCAAATTCCACTTTAAATATAATTTTTTAGTCAAAATGTTATCTAAGGTGTAAAATAGGGCTGAAGGCTTTACAGGTACCAATAAATAGGGTCGGACGCTAGGCTGCGATTTATATTCAGAATGAACTGTACTCCCATATAGAATGGATAGCTTGGAAGTTCTAATATATGCATGACATAATAAGAAAAAACTAGCAGATTGTAGGATCGTTTTCTGACCCGAATGAGTCGATCAGAAAAGTTTTTCTTAATACGAAAGGCGGAAACAAACGTATCAAGTTCAATTCAGCTAGATATACACTTTAAACTGTCTTTTAATTGATTTAACAAAGATTTACAGCGAGTAGACACTTCGGTAGCACTTCGGTACTGAATCCGGAAAAGTTACAAATGACTTGGCACACCTAGTATTTATAGGAGAGCTAATTTCGCACAGACCAGCTCAAGCGGAATTAGATTTTATGCGAAATCCAATTTCGTGCGAAATTACTATCTAATTTCGTACGGAATAACCTATGTGTTATTTCGTGCGAAATTACCCACAAACACACTTTTCTCATTTTGCGTGCCCCGATCTATCTAATACAATACAAGACTCGATACAAAACGAAGTCGACAGACATATGCACCAACAGACTCCCCCTTGGATGTTGACGAAGTCTTTAGTGTCGAGTCTTCAATCTTCATTCTTTATCAGTCTTTCCGACCACTTCCGAAATATCTAACAATGTAAAGCATCCTCAAATTTTCTCTTCTCTTATTTTTCATTTCCAATATCTCATCCTGGCTCTAATCTCTCTCTAATTCTCTTGATCAGATCTATTGATTCCTTAAGTTCATCAGCATCATCAGCTTGCATGAACATCTGGTCCAGGATCAGAACTTGGCTCTATACAACTTCAGACTCCCCCTTAAATTGTGCTTGGGATCGCAGTCTGGCTTTCACAGGTTCAAGATTGTGACCTGGCTCACATCCTGCTCAGGATCAAAACCTAGCTAACCTGCACATTCTTAACCCAGAAATAAATTTCACAAATTTAAAATTTTACAAATTTATTCTCTGCTTACCACTTGTAAACACAAATCAAAAAATGATTTTACAATGTTAAACTCTGATAAACCACTTGTAGAAATAACATTTTCATTTACAAACAATTTTTTTTTAATTCAAACATTTCAAACACTCTCCCAAACCTTTTGTCCGACATGTTTAGCACTTGGAATTTTGAAAATCAGCTCTACAACATCAGTTGTCAAAAATCTTTTTGAATTTTTCAAAATTTATACTAAAACACAATCTTTTTGGATTTTTATAAGATTTTCTAATTTAATGAAATGCAGTAAAGAAATATTTACAAACAATAATTTTCGAGTTTGTGTAAGAGGATCATATCAGTTTTTTGAGACCAATCACCAACACCGTTAAGCTTTAAACATTTTCAGTTTTAAACGATTCACTTAGATTGTCAGTATACTGATCCACTTAAATTCTTACACAAAGTTCAACTATTTCGAGATACGAGATTAGTGTTTTAGAGACTTAAACTTATTCGCGTGTCCCACCTCAGAATATACTCCCGTATCCAGATCCCAATATTCAGTCTTACAGGTGAGTATACCTAGATGATATCTGTAAAGGGTTAAAATGCGAGGGCCATGAGAGCTCAGGCTATTGCTTCCGCAAAATTAGAGAGATGATGGCTTCGACTTTAGGTGTGTTCCCTTTAGAGAATCTTTTCTTCAACAGCACATGATTAGCATTTTACAATGTTTCATCAATTTTTGTACTGAAGGTGATGCTATATTTCAAGCAAGCATAAAGTATTATACGGGGACTAGGCCATTGCTTCCGCAAAATCAGAAGTCCCGGGATAATACCCCAGATATCACTGAGTATAAAGACCTAGTATCTCAGAAAGAGGGACCTTTCAAACAAGATTTCGGGGGTTACCCATATATCCGAGAGATGTTCCCCACGATATAAGTAAGTTTGAAATTTAGGTTTATATCTCGAACACAATCTACTAAATGTGTAAAAACCTACTGGCACATCATCAGTGAGACCATTTATCACATTTGACTTTCCAATTCTTTAGCATGCTGTGATAGTCCACTGATGTACTATCATTTCCTCTTTTTCACAACAAAACTCATTTTTGATTTTATCATGTTTTTGCCTTTTTCAAATTCTTCTAATGTTTTTGGATTTTCTGAAATTTCTTACTCCCCCTAAAATTCAAAACCATTTAAAAGAAATTTGAAAACAAACTGTACAAGTAAAGTAACAACTGGTGTGAATTGCTTCAAATCGCCATCCACTTGGCATAAACAATCAGAACTCCCCCTCACAACAAACTATTTTCCCATTATGATTTCAAAACACTTAAGTTTGTTTTAATCAAATGGTTTTTCTGGAAAATTAGTTTTCTTGATTTCATAAAATCACTTGTAGGTTAGGGGATCAATTCATCACCTTGTTCTTTCAATCATTTGAAAAATTTAACAGTTTTAAATTCAATCACCAAATACTACTTGTAGAAAATCAAGTACAACTAAATGTCCCTGATTTACCACTTGTAAATCGAAATCACTTTCGTGAATTTCTCAAGAAAAATGCCGATTCCTGCTTCACTCTTACCAACCTGGAAGCTCTGGCAAGTCCTGGTGTTTCAATCATAATAGGTTCCATCCCAGTCACAAACCTGGGATGACCCATCTTTACCTGGTTTCTTCATTTTCTTCTCATAAAATTCTTTCACCCCTTTGACCTTCCCGTCAACCATTTTTCCAAAAATACTTTGAACTGTGGGGTTAAAGGCTTTTTCAATATCAAATTCTTTCCTTTCAGAGAAAAATTGATTTGAAATCTCAATTTTACCAACTTTTTGTTTAAAATTTTCAGCCCTCAATGGTGGAAAATTGACATCATCCATTGGCGGTACTGATGTTTCCAACTTTAACTCAACACGTGGATCCTCTGACTTTATGGAATCAGATTCATCGCCTGAAAATAGCTCCTCTGATTTTGACAAATCAGAATCATTGCTAGAACTATCATCAGATTTCTTAACAATGCACTTGTGATTGTCAGGATTTGCTTTTCTTTTGTAAAAACCTCTTGAACACTCACCAACTTCAAACTTTGAATTTTTGAAAACTTTGAAGTGTTCAGTTGGTGGTTCATTTTCAACCATCTTTTCTTTGAGTTTATCAGAGACTCCCTGTTTTGATTTGATTGCCTTTGGACAATTCCTGGCAATATGACCAAATGTTTTACATTGAAAACAGGTTCTCGTTTCCTTTCTTTGAGCAGCTTCATTCTTCATTTCCTCTTGCTTCTTAGCAAAGAATTCTTTGTTTGTCTGCTTTCTGAACAATTTCTCTTTTTCTTCTTCAGATGATTTTCCTGTAACAAACACAGTTTTTTATTTATAAATTTTCTCATTTTTATGATTTTTCGGTGGAATAAAACCTAGACCTTTTCTTTTGAAATTACCGTTATGGTTTGGTTTCTTTTGAAAACCAGAACCAGAACTGTAACCCTTTTCTTGTTTTCTCTTTGTTGAACTCTTGAGGTGTACTTTTTAGGTTTTACAGAAAGATTTACATTTTTTATTTCAGAAATATTAATTTCTGTTAGTTTGAAAACCTTTTTGATCATGTCAAGTTTAACACCTCTTATTGGAAATTCTTCACCAGAATATAATTTGTCAGAATCATTCAAAGTATAAGCTAATTTGAACGTTTCGTCATTCAAATTAGACTTTGATAACAAAAACTCTTTATTGTAAACCCGTTTGCCCTTTTTGACTGTTGGACTTGACATTTCAGACTTTGACTCTGAATTTGACTCCGAGTTTGACTCCTCGGTTTCATCTTTATCCAACACCTGATCGACCACTTTCTTTATTAACTCGGACTCATGATCAGTATCAGACGACGTAAAAGTGACATCAATGTTGTCGGGCAAATTATCTAATGGTTCAGATTCCCACACTAAGTTGGTTGCCTTTTTTACTCTTTCTGAATTTGGATTTCTAGGAGAATATCCATTTTCAAGCGGGGGTGGACACTTGTTGTATCCGGCACTTTGTTTCTTACCAGAAATCTTCACTTCAGTATCCTTCTTCTTTTCAGAACTCTTGTCTTCAGATACTTCCTCTTCATCAAATGCCTTCATGCCTTCAACTGTTGGATAAATCCTGTTAATAACATAAGAAGTACATGAGTAACTTTTTAACAATCTATTAACTCTTTCTGTTTCAATCCTTTGAGTTTCCAGTTTCTATTCCAGCACATCACACTTCTCAATATAATTGTTGACAACTTTCTGCTTTGTCATGAAAGCTCCTTGAAGTGTTTTCAGGCTGTTGCTTGTTCACTACTTGACTGATTGTACTGATTCATTGCTTTGTTCAGAACATCATAGGATTCTTTTAATATGTTCATGTTATGAATCAAAGTACTGTTTTGCTTTTTCACTACTTCACAGTTTTCACATATCACCGGAATCTTTTGTGCATCAGCTTCAGCTTCAACTATGAAAACTGGAATGTCTTTGACCTTTTTCCTTATCACTCGAACTTCTTCATCATCACTGCTGACAGGTTTTTTAGTTTTCTTCTTTTTCTTTTTAACTTTTCCATCATCACTATCACTCTCTTCCATCAACTTTAAGTGCTCTTTCATTCTCCTTACGTAATAATCATCATCATTATCACTGTCTCTAGCAACTCGAGCAACAAAAGCTTTGTGATTTGAAGTTTTGTTAGGATCATAGTTATCCCAACTGAAATTTTTCCAGCTAAAACCTTCTGGTAGTCTTTCATCATATTGATTTATCAGACATGCTTTGCTGTCAGCTAAAATATATTTATCCCAACTGAATCCTTTAGACAAACTTCCATCATCTTGATTCACCAAACAAGCTCTCTTTGATGATTCTTCAATTGTCTTCCTGGCATGTGCAGTTTGTGGCTCTTGTTGGTGTTGAGCAACTTGATGATAAATTGCTTTTCGATAATAGTCATTGTTGTTGAACGGATTTTGAGCTCCACTTGCTTCACAATTTGTGCACTCTCTCTTGAAGTGTCCTTTTTCCCTGCAACGAAAACAAGTAACTTTAGATTTATCAAAACCTAAAGTAGAAACATTTGCATCACGGAAATCATCTCTTCCAGAAATTTGTTTAAACTTTTCGGCTCTCCTCAACACACTCGCCAAACACCACTTTATATCCATCAACTCCATCTCCTCAGCATCAATCTGATCGTAATCCTCTTTTGTCAGCATTGGATTTCCGATCTTTCCTGCTACTAGACTTCCATATGATTCCAACACAGTCCCTAACAAAGACATGTGACTTTTTGCAACCTCTTCCGAGAAATTCTGATCATTTTCAAGGTTTAATACAATGTTGCAATGTAACATCTTGCCATTCTTGGTTGCAGAAATGTTTGGATCAAATGATGGATATGAAGAAAAACTTGTTTTGCTGTTTGATCCTTTAGATGACCCTCCAGATGAACTCTTAGCATTGAATGCAGTTTCAACCTTTTGTGACATATTGGTCTTATCACTGATACCTCCTTTGTAATAAAGACCGATATCTTGTTCTCCATCAAATCTTTCATTCTTGAGATCTTTCTTTGCTCCATCTCTTGAGCTTCAAGTTTTTCAATGAACTTTCCCAGTGTCAAATTCCCAAAATCTTTCTTATTTCTCAACATCATAAGATATGTGTCCCAAGTTTCATGTGGCAAAGCATCAGCCAAATTTTCTATCAACTCTTCATTATCTTTTGTGATGCTTACTCTCTTTATTTGGACTAACAAATTGCAATATCTTTCGATGATCTGCTTGGAGCTCTCAGTTCTCAAACCAGGAAATAGATCAAACTCTTTTTTCAAAAGTGACTTTGTGTTTTTAATCATCTCTTTACTTCCAAAAAACTTTGATTTTAATGCTTTCCAGATAGAGTATGCAGTTCCATTGTGTTGTAATAAAACCAAGATATCTTCTTTAACTGCTTGATGCAATAGACTAATCATCATTTTTTCATTTTTGTATTTCTTTCTATCATCAACACTTAGATCTTTAATAGCAATTTCCTCTTCATCATCATTCAATGGTCTAATATATTTTGTCTCAACACATTCCCAAGCATCCAAATAATTTGCTTGAACCCAGTTCTCAAATCGTTCTTCCCATCCTTTATACTCCTCAATGTTCATGAGCTTTGGCAGTTTTTGCATGGTACACGTTTCATTTTCCATGTTCAAGTTCTGAGTAACAGATGCCGGAGTAGTCGGGGTAGTAGCAAATGCATTATAAAATTCCTCTTCCATGTTTCGGTAACAAGAATTCACAAATCAGACACTTTCAAACGAAATTAGCCTTCAAACGAAATACCCTATAGAGCGAAATATCCTTTCAAACGAAATAACCAATCTGATGCGAAATTACTGATTTCGTGCGAAATAACACCTTTTCAAACGAAATATGTGATTCCGTGTGAAATACTCAAGCGAAATTACAATTTGGTGCGAAATAGCTAATTTCGTGTGGACCTCTCAAATGAAATTACAATCTGGTGCTCTGATACCACTTGTAGGATTGTTTTCTGACCTGAATGAGTCGATCAGAAAAGTTTTTCTTAATACGAAAGGCGGAAACAAACGTATCAAGTTCAATTCAGCTAGATATACACTTTAAACTGTCTTTTGATTGATTTGACAAAGATTTACTGCGAGTAGACACTTCGGCAGCACTTCGGTACTGAATCCGGAAAAGTTACAAATGACTTGGCACACCTAGTATTTATAGGATAGCTAATTTCGCACGGACCAGCTCAAGCGGAATTAGATTTCATGCGAAATCTAATTTCGTGCGAATTTACTATCTAATTTCGTACGGAATAACCTATGTGTTATTTCGTGCGAAATTACCCACAAACACACTTTTCTCATTTTGCGTGCCCTGATCTATCTAATACAATACAAGACTCGATACAAGACGAAGTCGACAGACATATGCACCAACACAGATTTTAATAATATGAATGATATTTGTCATCTATAAAGTATGGTAATAAAGATCAAGTATAAAACAAACCTCCATTGTCAATCACTTTCATCCTTTCCCTCAAATCTTAAGCCGGTTTTTTATATCTCCAAGAACCTCAGGATTCACCTACATCCCAATGAAAACTTTTCAAAAGTGTGATTTGTTTCTACTTTTTTAATATATATATTTATGCAACCAAAATCTTTTATAAACCTCAACCACATAATTTGGATTGTGATACCTGGCAAAAAAAAATGAACATGATAACTAAATAGAAGAAGATCCCCTTATATTTAAAATGTTAAAACACTAAGTAACAGATTTAAAAAGGGTGTGAACCATAAAAATACAAATACACCGCATACCTAAATAATATAATACAAATAAATAAAGAGAATATACTTACAGAACCATAAAAAATACGTCTTATGATAAAGGGCTCGTATATAAGTCAGTTCCGTGTAAATGTGAAGAATCGCCAAAGCAATTGCCCCAATTGTGCATAGCAATGCTTGTAACTGAGCCAGAATGAGCGTTGTTTGCAATTTCGATTAACTGCTTCAGAACTGAAAAAATAAGTCATAAACAAAAGACCCAATTTTGTTAGTTAATCACCATAAAAAGCTTTGAGAGAACAGTTCTGCACCTTGGAAGGATCAGATCAAGGCCTAAATAATTAGCCGAGCTTGTACCATCGATTGATGCACATATACGCCATACTACTGAAGATAACAGCGACAATGAAAACAACACGCATACAAGGACAGTAGCATGAACTATGCCCTAACTGACCGTATATAGGAATCAAATTGTACCTCTCGGTCTTGCTATTCCTCTTCTGATTCTGTAGAACATGGGCTGTCTAATGGTAGTTTCTTGTATCACGGCAGTGGGGTTATAACAGCGAAGTGCTCTAACCTCTTGGAACCGTCCTCAACCTCCCCTTCTAAAAGGTTTAAATGAATTTAAAGGGCTAAGATTTAAAGATAAAGAGTTTGAATGGTCAGGATCATCCTAAAAAGCAATTACACTTAAGGGGAACATAAGAATAGATAATTACCTTACGATACAAAAATATATTGTCTAGTAAAAAAAGGTCAAAACATTTCGCTGTTATATTCACATTCTCAAGGTTTCATTACTTTGTATAAATCTAGTTACATATAACTGATTTTAAGATCTATTTATATAGAGCATTTCAATGACAATACTTATAAATGATTTTAAGATCTATTTATGTAGAGTATTTCAACGACAATATGTAAATGATTATTTAATAATCATTCCATATTATTCATAATCCTACTTAGACCAAGTGTAGTGGCAATGCCCCTACCTTTGGGCGTTTTGCACCATGTGGCAGCTCAGTCAGCAATGGGGCATTATGGGGCGTTTTCTAAAATGGGTGTAATGGGGATGAGGGCATTGATGTGTGTAAAATGCAACATATAAATTACATCAAATAAGGCATAAAACTAACCATTTTTAGTACTAATGTTGAAAAAAGTGTGTTTTTGTCTTCCTTTTGAATTTACAGGGTCAAATGAGCTTAAACGAACAAAAGGAACAAATATACAGCCAAAACCAACATAAATACAAAGAAAAGGAAGAAATGTGGCATGCCCGACCCCTCGACAATAACTCCCAAAGCAAAAACAAGAAGAAAGTTGAGCATGGGGCTGTGCCGAGCTGAGCATGGGGCTGTGCCCAGCTCAGCACGGGGCGTGCCCAGCTCAACAAGGGGCCGTGTCCAGGATGGTCAGCCCTGGCACAAAAGATAAACCTGTAGAAGCTTCTATTTCCCAACACGGGGGCGTGTCCATCGGACACGGGGCCGTGGTCAACGCAAAGATTCGCAGAATCTGAGCAGATCTTGATAGTACAGATACGCTTCTGCACACGGGGCCGTGCCCAGCGGATACGGGGGCGTGTGGAGCTAATGCAGACAAATTGTATAAATGAAGAAAGAGAAAAGGGTGGACACGGGGCCGTGTCCAGGCTTCTGTACAGGCTATAAATAGGGGTGCTTGGTTCACTTCAAAGGCATCCCTTGGCACACCACCTCTCTCACACTTCACCCACCACCCACCACCACCATAACACCATCATCCACCACCATCATCCATTGTCCATCATAGAGTGTGTGAGTCGTCTCGGGATCCAAGATTGATCTTAAGAGTTCTTGACAATCAAGGCCATGTTTGCCTAAGTCTCTTACATCACTTGGTGAAGACAAAGTGTCTAGTGTAATACTTTTTATTTTTAATCTTTTCGCACTTTTTACTTGGTTATGTATTAATGACTTTAATAACTAGTTTCTTATGTTGAAGGTGATTTTTCCTTATCGTTTGTCCGTGGTGTCTTGGCATTATTTTACTGTCTATATAAAATAAAAGATTTTCACCATTCATATCTCCACGGTCTATATGGAGGTATGTTGGCTACCTGGTCGGGGGTTAAGGGAACGGTTTGGTAAAAGTCTTGCCTTGTTCAGTGTATAGATCCTGCAAGGACCTGGGTCAAATTTAGAAGGACCTCCTTCAATACTTAACGGTATTGGATGGCGGGGGTCCAAACTCTTTGATCCCCTCATATGTAAGCTACTATTAATACTTTAACCCGGCTACTTAGGACCGTATCCCTGCTGACTCAGACTACTTAGCCGAGGGTAACGTCACCTTCAAAAGAGGGGCCTACCATAATATGCATTAATAACTTAATTAATTATCTTTCAATAATCCGACTCTTTAGGATTGTATCCTTGCTGACTCAAACTACTGGGTTGAGGGTAACGTCACCTTCAAAAGAGGGGCCTACTACAATAACTAAGATAATCTCTTAAAAAGTGCAAAAGTGCGGAAATAATCAAAGGTTACACTATACACGAGTCAGAGCCAAGTGATTCATCTTGTCTATCTGTTTTTCTTTTTATTTTATTTTCAGCATTTTAGTTAGTTTTTATTTTTCTAGTTTAAAACATTTTTCTAAACTTTTTTATTTGATTAGACGTTGAGGATAAATTGGTACTAAAAGCTCTTGTGTCCTTGGATGACCTCGGTATCTTACCAACACTATACTACGCTCACGATGGGTGCACTTGCCCATATGTGTGTTTAGTGTTAGTAAATATCGTGTTTTATAAATTTAAAACTTGGCTAAAAAAGTGTAAAAGGGCTTAAAATAAGCATTAAAACCATAACACACTTCACGCACATCAGGCATTGTGGGGCATTATGTTTGTAATAAAATTAAATTAAAAAAACATCAAAAAATCTTATTGAACAATGTAAAGGAAGATAAAGGTGATTGGCCATTCAAACCCTCGATCAGACGTGAAAAAAACAACGCTTCAACCAATTTTCGCAAACAAAACGCCCAGGGGCGGCTTCTGGGGCATTCTCCGGAGTTTTTTTGGATGAAAACGCCCAATTCATGCACGAGTACGGATGGTCTTAGGAAGTCAAATATTTAATATCAGCTAATTTACATAACCTCTTTACAATACTTAACTCACCAAATACTTTTTTAAGGGTTAAACTTGCACATCATGGTTTTGGTGACCGGATTGGACCGGCCGGTCCAACCAGTCCGACTGGAAATCGTCATGCCAAGTGGTCCGGTTGCATTAGTTTTTAGAAATTACAAAAAATCGGTCGGTTTGATTTTTTCTCGGGTGCGGCGAATTCGCCGGTTCAACCGGTAAGTGAGGTTCTCTGTTTGTTTCTCTTCTCAGACTTTACAGCCGTCACCCATCCTCATACTTCTCCATCATCGTTGTGGAAGAAAATAAAGGATGAGATATGAGGGGATGCAGTTGGGATGAGATATGGGCCGAAAACTAAATGTTTATTTTGGGCCAAGTTTGACTATCAGAAACAAAATAGGCCTATAGTATTTCTATTTCATGCCGAAGTTTGGTTAAAATTAATTTATAGACTTAAATGTAAAATTATATGAGAAATACGTGCTCATAACATCAAACAATGATAATCTAACATTTATAATACAAACAATAACTTCAAAGAAACAATACTTGGTTTTATAGTGCCTAATCTATATTATGCAATAGACCCTTTCCTGTAACATCCCAAAAACCAGAAGTTTTATTCCGTCAGTATGTTCCTTGGGTAGTGGAAAGAAATAAAATAACTAAGTCTTGTAACCTAGTTAGGATAAGTAGGATAAGTAGTAACGACTAAAGTTTTGTGACGAGAAGAAAGAATGGCAAACATGAGGGACCAAACTTGGCAAAAAGAATGAAAGTCTTATAAAAAAATACCTAAGTATGTGTGGTGTGTGTGTATGTATTCGATCAAAGAGAGAGAAGAGAAGAAACCATTCTTCAACTCAAGAATGATCCAAATTGATCAAATTAGGATGGAGGTTGGAGCCAAATCGGATGCATGAGCTTAGATTCTTAATCATCTAGACAAGATGAACATGTGGTAAGTTGAAATTTGTGATTTGGTGATCTTGTATGAAGTGGGTTATGTTTAATCCACAAAATTGAATGAAATTAATCATGTATATGTGTTAGAATCGCCATGTAGAACATGTGTTATGCATGATTTTGATTAATTTGATGTTTGGGGATGAAACCCACTTGTAGTGGTGAGGAAGATGAAGTGAGTGAATCAGCCATGTTCAATGTTTGTGTAATTCTTGATGTATTATGTTGAATATGATGAACTTGGAAGATTATGCATGAATTAGTTGTAAATTGTGCATTAAATGGTGTACGCACACCAAGTGTTTGATGAAATATCTAGGTGAGATTACTAGATGAGATCGCATGCAAGTAATGGATGTAAATGTATAATATGAGGATGTCATGTATTTTGTGGTAATTGAACATAAGAAATGTATTTTCGATGGAATACAAGTATGATTTTTGGTTAATTATATGATTTGGTAAATAGTATGCATTAGAAGTTGTACTCGATGCTTGGGTAATATGATGCACATTATGTTTTGATTTACTTATGGTTAGATGAAATCAAATGTGATTTGGTGTTAAGTGTATAGAAAGTGCGTATATTAGTAAGTAGAAAGTTCATATGATAAACCGTTGACTTCTGAAAGTCAACTGTGCATAAGTAGCAAGGTTAGGCTTTTGTCACACTTGCAATGTTATAGAATGTCAAATGGTACATTTTATATCAATATGTGTTATATGTGATGACGTGATGAATTATATGAGTTGAAAAGATATGATTGTGGGAATATGCCTTATGCTTGTTAGAATTGATTATGAAAGTCAAATGTCAGATATGCATTTGATATGATCGTTAATATGTACAATCATGTATGCTAACAAGAATATGATTGCGATGACATGAAAGTATAGGGATCATGTTGAGATGGAATCAAGCACGAAAGGCTAATGGGCCAAGTTGAGGCAAGGAAGCGGATACGAACACGGATGATTAAGGTAAGTGATTTCCGAAATCACTTCTTATTTATAAATGAAGTTAAGGTGGTAAGTCGTTGGTGGTCATTTAAGTATGGAACTACACGGTAGAAGCGAACGAGTCAAAATGTAGAAAGAAACATAGCGTAATGCGGTAGATGGTTTGATCTTGGGGTTAAGTAGTAAAAGGATATGGGGGCTTGAATTATGGTCATGTTACGTCTTGGAAGCATGAAAAATGTGGAAGAAGGAAGTTCGGATATCTAACGGTTGTCTTGTGAAAATTAAAAAGGAAGAAGGTTTAGAGTGAAAGAATCCGTCGTAAGCTACGGAAGATCAGCCGTAGCTTACGGCCAAACAAACAAGGGGAAACAGCAGCAAGCTGCCGTAATCTACGGCCAATGTTCACTCAACAGTTGAAATGTTCACTCACCAGTTTGAACATTCACTCGTCAGCAATAATGTTCACTCAACAGTTGGAACGTTCACTCGTCAGCCAGAATGTTCACTCAACGGTTGGAACGTTCACTCGTCAGCAAGAATGTTCACTCAACAGTTTGAACGCTCACTCGTCAGCAAGAATGTTCACTTAACAGTTGGAACGTTCACTCATTAGCAAGAATGTTCACTCAACAGTTGGAACATTCACTCGTCAGCAAGAATGTTCACTCAACAGTTGGAACGTTCACTCATTAGCAAGAATGTTCACTCAACAGTTGAAATGTTCACTCAACAGTTGGAACGTTCACTCATTAGCCAGAATATTCACTCAACAGTTGGAACGTTCACTCATTAGTAAGAATGTTCACTCAATAGTTGGAACGTTCACTCATTAGTAAGAATGTTAACTCAACAGTTGGAACGTTCACTCGTCAGCAAGAATGTTCACTCAATAGTTGGAACATTCACTCGTCAGCAAGAATGTTCACTCAACAGTTGAAACGTTCATTCATCAACAAGAATGTTCACTCATGAGCAAGAACGTTCACTCAAAGTATGTGTGGGAAAGAAATAAGCTTGGAGATATGTATGTGTATAGATCTACCTACATGTTAGTGACGGAATCCATAGGTAAGCATGAAGAGAAATGAACATGCACGTAAGTTTGTACGTATGAGACTTATTTATATGGATGTTTATGACTAGGATATGTTAGTAAAAATTATATGGGAATGTAAGTGGTATGTAAGAGCTTGTATGAATGTATGTGTGTGTGTATAAATATACGTATGAGTGTGTATGCACGAAGTGGGATTGATTGTACATGAAAGAATAGGGCTTGTATACATGTATGCATGGCTACAATACGTTTGAGTATTAACGTTACTAATCAAGTTCATTGAGATGAAATGAAATGCAGGTATACTATTGTTGTCCTTATGAATATTTAATGATTGGGATGCAAGATTGTACTTGGAATGATAATCGAAAGGATTGGCATGAGTAGAAAGAATGTGGCATGGTCATTTAATTATGTATATTTAGATTATGAATGACGTCACCAAATATTAATGATACGCATGTATGTGGTGATTGCAGGTTGCACGGACTTAACATCATTCTGAAGTCTAAGAGGTTGAAGATCGAGTCAAAGAGCAAGGATTGTACGGGAAGAGCAGTCACATGACTTGTATTTATATATTACATTTGATGCGTTAATTAAGAATGAGGGTTGTAAATCTTTTCAAGAAAGTGTTTGACATTTTAGAAATGAACCTCCAAGTATGTAATATAGATAAGAAAGAAGGAATTTTTGAGTCGGTATTTTCCGCTGCTCTCTTTTGGTTAAAACGTGTTAGGGTCGTACAAGTTGGTATCAGAGCCCTAGTTTGATAGAATCAAGTACGAGGAAGTAAGTACTTGAACTCAAACCCGTTTGCTCTTGTGACAAGAAACCGTACAATCCAACACTCGATCAAGATCCAAAGGTAGAACTGAATGTAAGCATGTTCTTATATATTCATATAAAGAAGCTAAATGTATTGTATATGCAAGGTAAGCTTAAGTGTTTGAGGAGGATGATCCGAGGATGCGGTCTAGGAAGAATACCAAAGCATGTAATTAGACAGATGGACCCCAGGTACACAATATTAATATATATGGGTACCAGTGTTAAAAGAAAAAGGAAAAATCTCCTTGGGGAGGGTAAATATTAAATGAAAGACAATGATATTGTCTTGGTAAGGTTTTAAAGATGTTGCACGAACTGAAACCCACTTCTTCGGACATAAGGTGATGATTATATGAAGGCACGAAACTAGTATGTGGATTGTGTGTCTGACCAGTACGCAAGAAGCATATGACATTCGTGAGACCATGATAATTATCGCATGTATGTCCTCTAGAATTGGCGTGTAGGTGAAAGAAATAGTAAGACTTTCAAGAGAATGAAAGTACTTTATAAGAATGAATGGTAAGAATGAAAATGTTTGAATCCGTAAGTAAAGTACAGATTAAACAAGTAAGAATGAATGGCAAGAATAACAATGTTTGAATTCGTAAGTTAGTACGAATCAAACAAGTAAGAATGAAAGGAGGGAATGAAATGTATGGATGAAAAAAAAAACCCCGTAGGTGAGTACGGATTGAACATGTATGAACATGCCTGGGTTTGATTGTAGCCAAATGATAAAAACGTGAATAAGAATATACGTACGGGTTGAGTTTCTGAAAAGTCAAAAGAAGATGATATTGTTAGTTAGAAAGCAAGTAATAGTAAAATAACATGAAAGGTTCGATATGCTAACTGAACAAACCTTTGAAATTTGATGTCGTAATAAATATATATATGCATTGTGTGAAAGAATTATTG
Organism: Helianthus tuberosus; assembly: GCA_030545235.1. Lineage (NCBI taxonomy): Eukaryota > Viridiplantae > Streptophyta > Magnoliopsida > Asterales > Asteraceae > Helianthus > Helianthus tuberosus. The sequence continues at coordinate 202,660,812 of CM060445.1, read as the reverse complement.
AATAAAGCTACGAAATACACATATTGGAAATTAACTCATGAGAGAGTTAGGATGAATGGCGGTTAAGACCCGAAAGAATGGCTCAAGTATAGACGAGAATGAAAGGGTTTTTTTTTTCAAGAAACGCTAATACAATGAAAGCATGTTTTTGTAAGCATGTTTGATCTGGAGTTAAGTACAACACATACTCCTAAATAGGTAAACAAAAAATAATAAGTGATAAAACTTCCGAATGTCTTTTCTGATGCATTTATTCAATAATGGAGATGAAAAGAATATTAAATGGAGTTAATACAGATGTTCCATTTACACCCCTTGGGTGCATTTAAGTTTTGTAAAATTTATACTTTACCCCTTTTTCTTTGAAATAATGTAATTTTAGCACATTTTACCACTGCTTCAATATAAATTTAATGTTAAATAACAATAGCTTATGTATTAATTCATGTATTTACAAAATTAAAAATAGTTTTTAAAATCTCGATATTAAAGATTATTATAAGTCAAATAAATAAACAATTACATAATAGATAAGTATCTTATTTTCAACAATCCCAATACAATCTTTTCTCTTCTTCTCCGGCGAAAAAACTCTTCAGTTTCTTCTTCTTCTTCAGACTTAATGATCAGAAGTTTAAAGTTTTAGATCAGGTATTTTTTTTTGTTCTCTTGTGTATTTTACAGTTATGTTTTGACATGTTCGTTTCAGTTTCTTCATTTCAAATTATATAGATATCAAAATCATAATCTGCTGATGTTAAAAGACATAAACTTATATGAACTTGTTTTCTTTGTTTTATAATAAGACTTAAATGAACTTATTTAGTTACATTTTTATATATTCCATCCAAATAAGAATCGGAGATAATGTTGTTTCATAAATATATGAACTTGTTTTCTTTGTTTTATAATAAGATTTACATAAACTTATTTAGTTACATTTTGATACATTCCATCCAAATAAGAATATGAGATAATGTTGTTTCATAAATATTTGGTTGTACATTTTCTGAATGGTTTTAGAATTATTGTATAAACTGCGATGTAGTATTGATATATTTCTTCTATCAATCTTAATTTTTGTAAAATATTCTGCAATCAGTTTATAGTACTCATATGTCTGATTTGTAAGTGAATATAGTGTTGGTTGCTGAAAAGAATTAAAGTTTGAAGTTGACACCAACATGGATATTTGGAAAGTTTAATGTCATATAATATTTTTTATTGTACAACAATATAAATTTGGTCTTACACGATGTTAGACTCATATTGTTGGTTGTAGGGACCAAATTGAAGTACACAACATATAACTTTGGTCCTACAGGGCGTTGGATATTTTTTATAGCATGCTTTTCAAATAGCATGCTTTTCAAATACAATTGATTTTATGTTTAAGTATTTAATTGTTATTGTATTTTTTACTTTCAGATGGAGTTTATGATAATTATCAATGTCTCTGAATTGATAGAGCTAAGTGGGGGATTTGTAAGCTATATTCTTAGAACAACTTAACTCAAATCACAATTGTATGCTAAAAACTGTATTTATAATGAAAATATAAAATTAAATGTCAATAATATTTTATATACATAGGTACTTCCAAGGATAATGAGTAACCAATTACCAAGAAAGTGTGAAGTAATAAAGCTTGTTGATTATATGGGACTTAAGTATAAGGTTGCGGTACAGAGCATCGGTCGTAAAAGTAAGAGGATAAACGGGCCAGAATGGATTCGGTTTGTTGAAACTTACAAAAATAAGAATATAGAGAAGCTGTGTTTAAAAAAAATTAAAAGAAGTAAAATTTGAGATAAGTGTTTTGAACAATAAGGGTTTGGAGGTTAGAAAGGATGCCTCAGACAGAGATTATGTTCATGGTTGCTTGATACATACTGAAGAAGAAACATACAGAGATTATGTTCATGGTTGCCAGTGTTTCTTTTGGGCTGTTAGAAAAACTTCTAATTTATATTTTGTATTCTGTATAAAGTGTAATATGACATTTCTGAAATGTATGAAAATTATAGGATTTATCACACGATTTGCTGAGGTTGTTGTCATAGAGGAGGTTAAAAGTTGATAACTTGGCTGCAAAAGTACATGGACCAAAGCAGAGTTGTAAAGTTGATGTGTATTATGTTTTCTCTCCTGAAAATGAAAAGGGGTTGGCTGCTGGTTTTATGGGATCATGATGGACAACCTTTTGCTTTGAAAATGACATTGAGTAAAGCTGCCAACTGTTGTTTCAATGGATGGGAAGTACTCCTGAAGACCACTTTAACTTCATTGTCAAGAATTTTAACAAAGACGAGATTGGACTTCACATAGGGACTAAACATCACTGCAGCCGTAGCAACCATTGACACTGCAAAAGGCGTCCACATTATAAGAAACAGTTTGAATACCATGTCATAAGGACACACAACCTGGTATTACATATCTACTTTTAATATGGTTTATTTTACTTATAATGTTGGATTTATATGTTACTTAAAGTATATGTTATGGAGAATGAATAACCAAAGAAAGAATTTACTTTTACAGACGGTGGCAAAGAAGTTTGTTCGAGAACACCAACTAAATCAGTACTCAAGTGCTGTGTTGTCATTTGGTTATATCAAGTTTCTGGTACAGCTGCTTGTAAGGAGGGATTCTAGAAAAGGTGATGAAAACACCCATTTTGTAATGTATTCGAACTGGCATCGTATCATGGATGAAGCGGGAATGTCTATGGGCAAAATGCTAAGGTTTGAGATGGTTGAAGAGAAAAGTGTGCCCGGAGATAAAGTACACTTTGAAGTTTGTTGATATGGTCTCTAAACATCTTTTTCAAGTTTTTTATTTATGTTTTTGTTGGTATGTTTGATGGACAAATTTCCTCTTCCAGAATTAACTGAACATAGGATGAAGTTATGTAGTGTTAGTGTATAAAGTTATATACTTTACAAACTTTGTGGATTTAGCTTTTTATATTTTGCATCTAAACATTACTATATAGGTATCTTGTAATTGGTTTGTGTTGCATCACATTTTATGGTCGTTGAAGGAAAAGAGATATAAGATTCAAAATTAACAAAATGCTATACAACCTCTAATTACAAATAACAGTCTTTTAAACATCTGCTCCTACCAAAGGGATAGACTCAACATCTATTTCGCTAAACTTTGCAAACCAAAAGGTCTGTTGAAGACAAAGTCTGTTGAAGCAAAGTCTGTTGAACCAAACAACCTCTGCTGATGAACCAAAAGGTCTGTTGAAGACAAAGACTGTTGAAGCAAAGGTCTGCCATAGAGAACCTCTGCTGATGAAGCCAAATGTATGATGAATCTAAGTTCTGCTGTGGATCAACAGATATTGCAATTTAACAGAAGATCTTTAACATAACATCTTTAACAGATGATGATCAACAGATGATGTAACTCAGATCCTAACAGTTCTTAGGCGTTAATAGATGTTAGGAGTCTGTAACAGTTCTTAGCCTCTAACAGGTGTTAATGTAACTCAGACCCTAACAGTTTTCCCACTCACCAATTGATTAAATCTACATTCATTCACTAACAATAATATACAACCCTACTACTTGTGCAATACATGAATATCAATAGTAATATATACAATGTATAATAACAATAATATATAACAAAGAAAGGTCAAATTTACATGATATTCAAATTGTAGACATTACATTCCAAATCCATCAGTTTAGATGTTTCAAATTGTAGCCATTACATACCAAACTTTTAACCACAACATGTTAAAACAACAGTTAACAGACATAAATAAAAACCACTAGGTTTGTTGAAGACAAAGTCTGTTGAATCAAAGTCTGTTGAAGACAAAGACTGTTGAAGCAAAGGTCTGCCAAAGAGAACCTTTGCTGATGAAGCCAAATGTATGATTAATCTAAGTTCTACTATGGATCAACAGATGATGCAATTCAACAGAAGATCTTTAACATAAGATCTTTAACAGATGATGATCAACATCTGATAAGGTCTGTTGAAGCAAAGTCAACTCAGATCCTAAAAGTTCTTAGGCGTTAACAGATGTTAGGAGTCTGTAACAGTGCTTAGCCTCTAACATATGTTATTGTATCTCAGACCCTAACAATTTTCCCACTAACCAATTGATTAAATTTACATTCATTCACTAACAATAATATACAACCCTACTACTTATGTAATACATGAATATCAACAATAATGTATAATAACAATAATATATAACAAAAAGGTCAAATTTACTTGATATTCAAATTGTAAACATTGCATACCAAACCCATTAGTTTAGATGTTTCAAATTGTAGCCATTACATACCAAACTTTTAACCACAGTATGTTAAAACAATAGTCAACAGAAATAAATAAAAACCACAAGGAGTCTTAAAAAAATAAGTGGTTTCTACTTATCTCTCATAAGAAATGTTTTTTCATAAGCATCTAATTGTTAACCTTAGACAGCTTCTTCTGGGTTCTTCTCACATTAGTGGATAGCTCACCAACATTCACAACATCAACATCTTGAACTGTCCGCTTTCCATTGGGACTTGATCTAGAATCCTTTTCAACTTCAACGGCTGAAGAGTCGGCCGTAACAGAGACAACACCCTTGCAACAGATCACAAAACAACTATTGATCTCATTTAATAAAATAATGAACTCTAAAAACATATTAAAAATACTTTCAAAAATAAATACTCACCCTTGAAGTTCGTTCAGCAGACATCTGGGAAGATTCTGAAAGGTTAACATCTTTAACTTCAGCTACTTATTTAGTAACCTAAAGGATCATAATATATGATATTATATAAAAAAGTGCAGAATCCAGTTTTTGAACCTCAAAAGAAAAATAAATAGGTTGAAAAAGTAATTTTATATACTACCTCATCAGCATTTTCATCACCATTACCATCTCCACCAACCAACTCAGCAATTATTACTGAATCATCACATGTTTTTTGCACGGTATAAACACGATAGTCATTTTTAAGATTGAATGCTAAAACATCAATCATAAAAGCGACCTTCTTATCAACCAATCGAAATATCTCATGAGGGAAACATTCAGTATCATTCGCCTTCACCTACCTTTCTCTTATGTCACTCGCCGCTAATCCAAGAAGCTTCTGAACATCTCTAACAAACATAACAAAAGAAACACTACCACTCTCATCCTGCATCCGGACTTGCACCTTGAACCTGAAATATATACAAATGCCTAAGTAAGCTCCAAAATTATATTGACATATCAGTCTTAAATTGTTATTTATATAAATAAAATGTTAAATAATTATCATTGCTTACTTTGTGGTGATGGATTTACATTCACTACGACATTTGGGACAAACCAAAGAAGTCGCAGGAAATTGAACAATATCATCCGAAACATTTTCAACATTATGTAAGTATTCACTTTTAGCCATAACCTTCTTGAAACACTTATGACAGGTGTAACAACTCTCATCAAAAGTCATAATTATTAAATTAATTAGTCCAAAAGGAAACCCTAATTGAGACACCCAAGTGATTCTGAACAAACCCTAAAATTTTCAGAATTTTCAGAATCAGGATTAGGGCCCCTAAAACTCAAGGGGGGTTAAACCCTATTGACGATTATCCAAATTGTGAGCTGTAGAAATCAAATTTTCGAAATCCACCAACTCAGCAAGCCTACCCATGCACGTAGCTACCCTATGAATATAGGTTGGCAGTCGCGTAGCGCGACGACTAAGGGGTAGGCAGTCGCGCTACGCGACGGGGTAAAATTTTCAGTATAAATAGGTTGGTTTGGGACTTGAATTCTGGTACTGAAACGACGGAAAAATTCGAAGTATACTCTAAGTTATAGCAGGAATACTCTAAATAACACACACGGGTATCGAAATTCTGCTACAAAACAGGGTATTAGCACAATCGCTGCTACGATTCATTTATCCGACGATCAATATATCCAATGAATGTTTAAGTGCCGCCCACATTAGGGTTATACTTTATTATTCGTCATTAATTTGACGGATCATCGTTAATTCGATAGATAAAGTATTATACTTTGTCATTCGTTGTTAATTCAACGGATCATCGTTAATTCGATGGATGAAGTATTGCATTTTGTCATTCATTGTGAGAATTTGATCTCATAAATTATCGTAATTGCTGGATTGATTACTAACCCAGTTTTGTGTGCATTGTTATTTATATTAGGTTAACAAGGCTAAATCATAGATTAGACTCTGACCATATTAAATCAGCAATGTGAGTCATTCTCTCTTTTTATCAAATCTATTTACAAAATCATGTTTATTTTCAAAGTTATAATTACGGGGATTAAGTCTTTGTAATCACCAAATTACAGCCGGTATGTGGGGTTTTGTATACATTACTTGATAATCGTCACCATTGGGGCAGCCAATTGGGGGATATGACCATAGTCACAGATTCGGTCGAGTGACAAATACCGTGGGTAGTTGGTTTGATATCAGAAACATTGTAATCGCTCTTAATACTGTAAATTATAACAAATGTGTCATTTTAGTAAATAGAATGATTCACTCAGTATTTCCCGCTGACAAAACCTTTTTCAAACATGTTTCAGGTGATCTGTTGTAATTCAGGAAAAGTGCTGGGGAGCATTTCAAGCTTAAAATAGTGGCTCATTATAAAATAAAGAAATAAATTTTGTAACATAACGATTTCCTAGAAAAATCATACTATTGTAAATTATCGGGGTTTTATCCCGAATTGTGAAATAAAATAATCGGGGAAAAATTTTAGCTTTAAACGATCCTGTTTCCGCTGTTAAACTCAATTAAATCAATACCGCAGTATTTCTGTCCCGCGGCTCCTGAAACGGGTCAAACCGGGTCGAGGGTCGTGACAGAAAAAGGTGGTATCAGAGCCACTGGGTTAAGCTAATTAAGTATTTAGAAATACTTAAATATTTCCTGATTACTATTATGTGATTATTTGTATTATTAACTGATTATTTGATTATTTGTTAGTTACAGTATGGGTAAGAAAAAGCTGTCAAGCATCTATCTTAAATTAGATAGATCATCTAATAAAAAGGGAAGTTCATCCCGAACCAAATCCTCGAATCAGGCTGAAATTCCTGAAGAAGGAATATTCGTGCGAAAGGCACAATACGAGGAATCACTTTCTCCTCGAAGGAGGGAAATGATTATTAAGAAAAGTAAAGAGAAAATCCGAGAAAAGAGGATTAAACGGGAAACTCAGGAATTAATTGATAAATCACATTGGGAAGATAAACTAGATGAGAAATGGGCAAATTTATATATGCTAGCCACAGTAGCAGAAAATATAAATCTTTAAAGTTTAGCACCCTACCCTCACAATCTAGAAACTCTGTGTGATAAATAAAATTTGAAACCTAAGTGTGTTTTTCAGTTATCTTTGTAATCAACTAGTACACAGTATGTAATAAATTACAAAGTTATTTGTAAATTTTAACTTAGTATTTTATGCATTTTGCATATATGCTACATCAGCATGAGTGGGATATCCGAAGCTTTTCAGAACCTTAATCTTTATCCCGTAACTATCGAAGCTTCCAAAGAATATACTAGCTACTACCCCGATGTTGAACAACCAGTAGAATTCAAGGTTCCACCTTTGAATAAGCCAAAACAAAAGAAAAGAACTTATGTAGGATGGAGAAAAATACGTAAGAAGAAGCCAGCTAAAAAACTGCCCAAAATAAACAATCCTTTGAAAAAGGGAAAAGAAATTATAACCGGAGAAAGTTCTAAACAACAAGAAATGGAAACTGAAGACAAAGAGGAGGGTAAAGAGATAGAAATACAGATGGAGGAAATTACTAAAGAAGTAGTAATGGAAGTTGGGCAAGGGTCTATACCAGCTCAGAGAGAAATCGGAGAGAGTTCCAATCCAACCCAGGAAAGGACTTTTCAAGATGAGATAGATTTCCTATTGGCAAGCTGTGAAACCATTCAGCCTGTCAATAATAATAATAAAAATAATATTTTTAATTATCCTCTTGGAAACCAACTCCCTATGAATTGGGAACCAGCAATTCCAGATCCAATAGTCCACTCCCAACCCATAGGAATGGACGAATGGTGGACGAACGATTGGCAATTTCAAAATATTGTCAACGATCCTTACTCTTTTCTTCCACAATTCGATCCAGAACCCCTACCTAATCCACCCATGAGTAATGAAAACATGGCTGAACTTCGCCACTTTGGTGAAGAGTTGTTTGATGCTGGAACTAGAATCAGGGAAATAGGGGGACAGATTGCTTGGAAGTACGATGAGAGGGAAATGCGTTTTTAGAACAGCCAGTGACGAGAGATAGTACGATGATAAAATGATAGTTGTATAATAGTACTAGTAAAGTTAGTCTGTAAATAACCAATAAAACTCTGTATGATATCTGTGAGTAATGATGCATACTATGATAGATATAAAATGAAATCGAGAAATCGATTGTTTTGACTATATCTGTATTATAAAAATTTTCTGATTGTTTGTATATAATTATTATTTGTCCGTTACTAATAAAATTTATATATATACATTATCAGATGGCAAACAGTGATAATGAACCTATTAATGAAGTTAATCATTCTGAACAACATTCAAGAGATCAATATATGACTCGGCAAGATATCGAAAACATTGTTGCTCAAGGGATAGCCAATGCTATTCCAGCATTCGTTGCTGCTATAAAGAATCCGATCGAACCGCAACAGATTGTTCCTAGTAAACAAATTACTGAATATAACTTCAGTAATAGTGTAAATGGAGGCAATAACCATAATAAGGAACCACATCAAGCTCCATTACCCAAGAAAATGAAAACTGCAACGCCTGGTTGCACTTTCAAAGAATTCCTTGCTTGTAAACCTACTGAATTTGCAGGCAATGAAGGAGCAACTGCATCACTGCGTTGGTTAGAGAAAACTGAAGCAGTCATTGCAATAAGTAAATGTGGTAAAGATGATCAGGTCATGTATTCATCTAATCTGTTCAAAGAAGGAGCACTCGAGTGGTGGAACACTGTGTTACAATCAAAAGGAAGAATAATAGCTTATGCTATGACTTGGGAAGAATTTAAGGGTTTGGTGGAAAGAAAATTCTGTCCTGAGTATGAGAAAGAACAGATGGCGAATAAGTTTCTAAATCATCGGATGATGAGTGTGGATTGTCGCGGTTATACCTCGACATTCTTTGAATATGCAAGAGTTGTACCAACACTGGCTTCGCCAGAACCGGTACTTATTTCTCGCTATATTTGGGGGCTAATTAGCGAAATCCGCAATATTGTTAAAGCTGCGAGACCTCGCACTATTGATGATGCGGTAGAATTAGCTAACACTCTGACTGATGAATTGGTACGCACAAGAGATGAAGATAGGAAGAAGGCACTAGCTCAGAAAATTACCCAAGGATTTCGTGTGGGTAATAATAACAGTTTCAAGAGAAAAGGAACAGGGCAATCTTCAGCTCCGTCATTCTGTAGGAAATGCAAAAAGAAGCATTATGGAAGATGCGATATCACTTGCAATTTTTGCAAAGCTGTAGGACATCGTGAAGAGAACTGCAAAAAGAAAACAGTAATCTGTTTTAATTGTGGAGAAGCGGGGCATTATAAAACAGAATGTCCTAAATTGGTCAAACCAATAGATAACAAACCCAAGACGACCGAAGGAACTACTAAGAAGAATGCCAGGGCATTTCAGCTGACCACTCAAGAAGCAGAACTTATTCCAGATGTGATAGCGGGTACGTTCTTAGTTCACAACGTGTACGCAAAAGTATTATTTGACTCTGGTGCAAACCAAAGTTTTATAAATACTTCATTCTGTCAAGCTCTTAGTTTACCTTTAACCAATATTAGGCAGATTTTTACAGTTGAAACAGCAGACGGAAATTCAGTTAAAATAGATAAAGTTTTGCAAGAAGGAAACATAGAACTTTTAGGACATAAATTCTCTGCAAAATTATTGCCGATGAATTTGGCTGAATTTGATGTTGTCTTAGGAATGGATTGGTTAGTAGCCAACCATGCTAGAATCCTTTGTGATCAGAATTCCATAGAAATTCAATCACCTACCGGAAAAGTGATTAGGATTACAGGAGATAAACCACGTAAGCCCATGAAGTTCATATCAGTAATGAAAGTTGCTAATTATGAACGAAAACAAGGAATAGCGTATATGATTTCGGTAATCATTAGCACTAAGGGAAAAGATCTTAAGGAAATACCAGTAGTCTCAGCATATCCTGATGTATTTCCAGAAGATTTACCAGGATTACCTCCAGATAGGGAAGTAGAATTTAGGATTCATCTAATTCCAGGAACTACACCGATAGCCAAAGCACCTTATCGGTTAGCACCTACAGAAATGTTAGAACTGAAAAAGCAATTAGATGAATTACTAAGTAAAGGGTTCATACAACCTAGCTCATCCCCTTGGGGAGCGCCGGTGTTATTTGTGAAGAAAAAGGATGGTTCAATGAGAATGTGTATCGATTATAGAGAATTGAATAAGGTTACAATTAAGAATCGATATCCATTACCTAGGATTGATGATCTTTTTGATCAACTTCAGGGGGCTAGATATTTTTCTAAGATAGATTTACGCTCTGGATATCATCAATTAAAGGTACAAGAAGAAGACATACCTAAGACTGCTTTCAGAACTAGGTATGGTCATTACGAGTTTACAGTCATGCCCTTCGGATTAACAAATGCGCCTGCAGCATTTATGGACATGATGAATAGAATCTGTAAACCGTATTTGGATAAATTTGTAATTGTTTTCATAGACGATATACTTATTTATTCCAAAAGTCAGACAGAGCATTGTGAACATCTTCATGCACTCTTAACTTTGTTAAGAAAAGAAAAGTTGTACGCTAAATTCTCGAAATGTGAATTTTGGCTAAAGGAAGTGCAATTCTTAGGACACATGGTAAATCATGAAGGTATTCATGTAGATCCTGCTAAGATAGAGGCAATTACCAAATGGAAGGTTCCACAAACAGCAATGGAAATTAGAAGTTTTATAGGTTTAGCTGGGTATTATAGACGGTTTATTAAGGATTTTTCCAAGATAGCTGTACCATTAACTAAGTTAACCTGTAAAGCCACTAAGTTTGAATGGGGACCCAAACAGGAAGAAGCTTTTAGAATTTTGAAACAGAAATTAACCCATGCACCAATCTTAGCTTTACCAGAAGGAACTGAAGATTTTGAAGTATATTGTGATGCTTCAAAATTAGGATATGGATGTGTGCTTATGCAACGCAAGAAGGTAATTGCGTATGCATCAAGGCAGTTGAAAAAGCACGAAGAGAACTATACGACTCATGATTTAGAGTTAGGAGCCGTAATTTTTGCCCTTAAGATTTGGAGACATTATCTTTACAGAAGTAAATTTACTGTCTACACAGACCACAAAAGTTTAAGATACATATTTGGGCAAAAAGAGTTAAACATGAGGCAAAGGAGATGGATGGAAATCTTAAGTGACTACGACTGTGATATTCAGTATCACGAAGGAAAGGCGAATGTAGTTGCAGATGCCTTAAGTCGTAAGTATTATGAGAAACAACGAAGGGTTCGTGCTCTCAGATTAAATCTACAAATAGATTTAATGGAACAATTGAAGAATGTTCAAACCACAGCAATCAAGGATGATGCTGAAGGAATGAAAGGACGGATCAAGGAATTAGAACAAGGAGCAGATGGAATTTGGAGATTCCACAAAAGTAGAATTTGGGTACCTAAGCAGGGAGACTTAAGACCTAAGATTTTAGAAGAAGCTCATAAATCTAGGTACACTATGCACCCAGGAAGCAATAAGATGTACCAAGATTTAAGGAAGAACTTCTGGTGGATAGGAATGAAAAAGGACATAGCCAGCTATGTTTCTAAATGTCTTACTTGTTCACAAGTTAAGGCAGAACATCAGAAACCTTCAGGACTACTACAACAGTTAGAGATGCCAGTATGGAAATGGGAACTTATAACAATGGATTTTGTTACTAAGTTACCTAAAACTAGAAAAGGTAATGATGCGATTTGGGTAATTGTGGATCGATTAACCAAATCAGCTCACTTCTACCTATGAAAGAAACCTTTAGCATGGAAAGACTGGCTAAATTGTATGTAGATTAATTTGTATCCTTACATGGAGTTCCACTCTCCATTGTTTCGGATAGAGATAGTCGTTTTACTTCCCATTTCTGGAAAAGTTTCCAGCAAGCTATGGGAACTCGACTAAATTTGAGCACTGCATATCATCCCCAAACAGATGGGCAAAGTGAAAGGACGATCCAAACTCTAGAAGACATGCTCCGAGCATGTGTAATAGACTTTGGTGGAAGTTGGGATGATCACTTACCATTGATTGAATTCTCATATAACAATAGTTATCACTCAAGCATTGATACTGCTCCATTTGAAGCATTATATGGAAGAAAGTGCAGAACTCCAGTTTGTTGGGCAGAAATAGGAGAAAGTCAATTATCAGGTCCTGAAATAGTGCAAGAAACAACTGATAAAGTTACTCAAATCAAAGAAAGGCTGAAAATGGCTCGAGATCGTCAGAAGAGTTATGCAGACAATAGATGCAAGCCGTTAGAATTCCAAGTTGGAGACAAAGTACTATTGAAAGTTTCTCCTTGGAAAGGAGTAGTCAGATTTGGAAAGAAAGGAAAGTTAAGTCCAAGGTACGTAGGACCATTTTCAGTGATCCAACGTATAGGACCAGTAGCTTATCGTTTACAACTACCAGAAGAACTAGTTGGAGTACATGATGTATTTCATGTATCCAATCTCAAGAAATGTCTAGCAGACGAATCTCTGGTAGTACCTCTTCAAGACATAGAGGTAAACGAAAAGTTAAAATTTGTGGAGAAACCTCTTCAGATAGAAGACAGAAAAGTGAAATTTCTCAAGCACAAACGATTAGTGCTAGTTAAAGTAAAGTGGGATTCAAGGAGAGGACCTGAATACACTTGGGAGCTGGAATCAGAAATGAAGAAAAAGTATCCTCAATTATTCCAGTAAATCTCGAGGACGAGATTTTCTTAAGGTGGGGAGAATGTAACAACTCTCATCAAAAGTCATAATTATTAAATTAATTAGTCCAAAAGGAAACCCTAATTGAGACACCCAAGTGATTCTGAACAAACCCTAAAATTTTCAGAATTTTCAGAATCAGGATTAGGGCCCCTAAAACTCAAGGGGGGTTAAACCCTATTGACGATTATCCAAATTGTGAGCTGTAGAAATCAAATTTTCGAAATCCACCAACTCAGCAAGCCTACCCATGCACGTAGCTACCCTATGAATATAGGTTGGCAGTCGCGTAGCGCGACGACTAAGGGGTAGGCAGTCGCGCTACGCGACGGGGTAAAATTTTCAGTATAAATAGGTTGGTTTGGGACTTGAATTCTGGTACTGAAACGACGGAAAAATTCGAAGTATACTCTAAGTTATAGCAGGAATACTCTAAATAACACACACGGGTATCGAAATTCTGCTACAAAACAGGGTATTAGCACAATCGCTGCTACGATTCATTTATCCGACGATCAATATATCCAATGAATGTTTAAGTGCCGCCCACATTAGGGTTATACTTTATTATTCGTCATTAATTTGACGGATCATCGTTAATTCGATAGATAAAGTATTATACTTTGTCATTCGTTGTTAATTCAACGGATCATCGTTAATTCGATGGATGAAGTATTGCATTTTGTCATTCATTGTGAGAATTTGATCTCATAAATTATCGTAATTGCTGGATTGATTACTAACCCAGTTTTGTGTGCATTGTTATTTATATTAGGTTAACAAGGCTAAATCATAGATTAGACTCTGACCATATTAAATCAGCAATGTGAGTCATTCTCTCTTTTTATCAAATCTATTTACAAAATCATGTTTATTTTCAAAGTTATAATTACGGGGATTAAGTCTTTGTAATCACCAAATTACAGCCGGTATGTGGGGTTTTGTATACATTACTTGATAATCGTCACCATTGGGGCAGCCAATTGGGGGATATGACCATAGTCACAGATTCGGTCGAGTGACAAATACCGTGGGTAGTTGGTTTGATATCAGAAACATTGTAATCGCTCTTAATACTGTAAATTATAACAAATGTGTCATTTTAGTAAATAGAATGATTCACTCAGTATTTCCCGCTGACAAAACCTTTTTCAAACATGTTTCAGGTGATCTGTTGTAATTCAGGAAAAGTGCTGGGGAGCATTTCAAGCTTAAAATAGTGGCTCATTATAAAATAAAGAAATAAATTTTGTAACATAACGATTTCCTAGAAAAATCATACTATTGTAAATTATCGGGGTTTTATCCCGAATTGTGAAATAAAATAATCGGGGAAAAATTTTAGCTTTAAACGATCCTGTTTCCGCTGTTAAACTCAATTAAATCAATACCGCAGTATTTCTGTCCCGCGGCTCCTGAAACGGGTCAAACCGGGTCGAGGGTCGTGACAACAGGCAGGATAAAACCAACCATACTCTTCTTGCACAATCTTAATTGTCCCAATCACAACACAAGACATTTCCTGTAAAAACAATATATCCACTTGTAATCTATAGTTTGACAAACATGCAGGTGATAAACCAAACAAATAACCAAACTATATAAAAAGATGTGACACCTTTTCTATCTCACTAATCTCATCAACATGTTTCCTCACACCATCTGTTACAAATTCTTTATGCAATAGAAAAACACTCTGAGACGATAGTATTGTTTGAGAAGTAGAACCACTCCCTTGTCCAAGTTTTACTATACAACTTTACGATATCAAAAATGATTAGAATTAGTATACACATAACATGAAACAAAGTATTTCACTTGAACATCTATATACAGTAGAAATTATGTTGACAAATTACCTCCTCCTTAGCTGATTAACTTCATCAATTTCTTCATTCAGAAACATTCGTGTTGCAAACCTATCATTTTGAACTGTATACTCACCTAAATGCAAAAGTATATAGATATTTAGTCAACCTGTTATTATATTGCCAGAAATAAATAGTATAGTTATGATTTGCAGAAAGTAACAAAAATTACCTTTCCATTCCTTACACTTTCCATGTTGTATAACAGTCATCACATGCTCATGAGCTGGGATTTTAGAGATGAACTCCTTAAACTGCAGAGCATAATCATTCCACACAGTACATCGCAAAACCTTACCCCAACATGAAAACAATATTCGTATGACGATAAACTAAACACTAATTTATGACCATTTTTTACAATCTATAACATCAAAACTAATTGAATGAATAACAACACAAAATCAAAGGAAATTTATGACATTTATTAAAGTAGTAAATGAGCCACAAATTAACTAACATATTCACTTGAAGAATAAATTACTGATCTCATTTATTACCATGATTCAACATTAGATACAAACACTATTGATCTCATTTATTACCATTACCATGATTCCACATTAAATACCAACATCTTCATCTTATTTATTAACATCTTTAAATACAAACAATGATTTGTACATGACTGAACATGTAAACGACAACTTACTCCAAGTCTTGAATATTATTCATCTTCTTAGTTTCTTTTGGAGGGCGACCAAAGAATTCAAGATCTCCACATCAAACCATAGATCCAGCAACATCTATATGATCACATCAGACAACAGTATAAGTAAAAATTTCTAATTTTATACAGAGAAGACATGACTACAAAAATATACAATACCAACACTCAAAGGGTTTAACGCCTCTACTTGAAGAATATCTTGATAAGCTCTGAAGTTGAAACCATACTCAACACCTTGCCAATCTCTCACAGGTGTAACAGTTGTGCATCGATAAAAATTGATTTTATAATCATGTACTACAACTTTATATAAATCTTTATTTTCACCAACACCAAATTTCGACAGAATAACATCATCTTCTTGAAGTTGTCCATCAAAAACAGGTATCAAATGACTTTTAATACCTGCTTGAAATCTTAGCACCCTGAAGAACATTTAAACAAAGTATTTTTTTAGCATACAAAACTACAGTCTCTGATAGAACGGAAAAACACAAATACAAATTACCTTTTCATCAATGAAGATGAGATCCATTTTATAACCTTGATTCCATTTTCGAATAATCCTCGCTTTCATGTGTCACATATCTTTCCTATGATTCAAATCGTTAACAAAACTAAGATTGTTACTCTCAACTGATGTTGACATGCTTCTAATTCGGAATTCGGATTGTGATCAAATTTCAAATTTCAAAATCGAAAATCAGAGAAGATGGGAGTGTGATCAAATATGAAGATGGAAATGAGAAGAAAAGCCTTACATAAGAAGATGATTGACAGAAGTTTGTGAGTAACATGCAATAATTGCAAATTACTTATTTCCATGCATTTTGAATTTGAAATTGCTGGCAATTAACCTTTAATCTCTGCTGATATAAAAGCATTATATAAAACCTCAACCTCTGCTGGGTATTAAAGTATAGACGGATATATATGGGCGGATGTTTACTTTGGCAGACGTTTAATTGAATTTTAAAGTGATTTTATATATTAAGACTTATGATACAATAATGACATAAGAAAAACATTGTTGGACAGTCTCTATAGCTGTCACCTCGGCTTTTCTTATGTGATTGGGATTTCCCCTTGAAAGTATAGATTTGTAGTGAGTATTATGAAATAACTTGGATGAGAAGCAGCCACGTGGATGAAGAAATGTGATGGGCATAATACATATTACTTACTGGTGCATCATCTGGCCTCAGCTGCTTCACCCTATCTATCTATCTATCTATCTATCTATCTATCTATCTTTGCAAGTGAATCAACAATGGCGTCGACTTTGGCAAAGCACCTTCTTCCTTCGTCTTTGCTCCCTACCTGTAACAGTACCCAATTCCCCAAACACCACCCATCTGCAGCAGCTGCATTCAGATCACCTTTCCATGGCCTCAAGCTCTCTATCTCCACCACCCCTTCTTCTTCTTCTTCTTCTTCTTCTTCTTCTTCTTCTTCTTCTTCTTCTTCTTCTTCTGGTTTGACCAGCAGCAAGACTTCCCTCCTCCTCACTGTTGTTGCTGGAAAGGTACGTACATTCGCTGCTCCATCTTACTAGTAGTAATTCTCATTTTGTTTTGTTTTGTTTTGTTTTGTGTGTAGGTAAACAAAGGGTCTGTGCCCCCGTCTTTCACACTGAAAGATCAAGACGGTAAGAGTGTGAGCCTCTCCAAGTTCAAAGGCAAGCCTGTTGTCGTCTATTTCTACCCTGCAGATGAAACCCCTGGCTGCACCAAACAGGTCTCTCTTTCACATTCAAACAAATACATTCTAATCTCATTCATCATTACCTATCTATATATGCTCAACAGTTACGAATTCCTTCCAGAAGAAATAACAGCTTTGTGGTAATTATGCTTCACGATACCATATATATAAAACAAGAGTGGGAATTTTGTATTTACAAAATGAGATACGTTGATAGATTAACAACTAAATTAACTGACTGTTGACTAGCTGCTAAACTAACAGTTTGACTCTGACTAAATTCTAACTCAAAAAGGTAAAACTACCAGCTGCCTGCCTGAGGAGTTCTCCCCTTGTTGTTTTTAAAACATTGACACCCATGCAATGTGGGTGACAGACAGACAGACACTCCCAGCTTGGTTGTTGGATCTTCTGTCTGGCTTCCTAACAATCACCTTCTCTCTTAAAATGCCTGCCAAATGTGAACATACCAATAGTCAAAAGAGTTGGGTAAGAAATCAAAGGCATTTTGTACATCACTGAATCAAATACATGTAGAGAAGCCAGGGGAGGTCAAAACCATGAGTTGCCTCAATCAATGAAGTAGTAAAACCAGAGATGATCTTTCCTAACATATAAAATATCATAAGTAAATAAATCATCATGTTATATATATATAGAAGAAACAGATTGGAGATAATTTCATGCTCCCATTCCTCTAGTATGACAAATTTAGATAGAAATCTATGGGTGCCATATATATGACAACAAGTAACAGAAAGTATGATTTAGATTTGTGATGCAATGGGCAGGCATGCGCATTCAGGGACTCATACGAAAAATTCAAGAAAGCAGGCGCACAGGTCGTTGGGATCAGCGGTGATGATGCAGCATCACACAAGGTAAGCAAGCCATGACCAATCAGCTTATTTCATGGTATGTAAAATAACGAAATTTTGTTTCTGTAGGCGTTTGCAAAGAAATACAGACTCCCATTTACATTGCTGAGTGATGAGGGTAACAAAGTGAGAAAAGATTGGGGAGTTCCATCTGACCTTTTTGGTACATTGCCTGGTCGACAGACGTACGTTCTTGACAAGAATGGAGTTGTTCAGCTTATCTATAACAACCAGTTTCAGCCTGAGAAGCACATTGATGAGACCTTGAAGTTGCTTCAGAGTCTTTAGTTTATTTAATCAACCTCACCCACCACAATCCCAGGTAGACAAACAACCAAACATGTCGTCTATCTTATCCGGATTATGTTGTGAATCATTCATTGATCGGTTGTACAAATGATGAGCAAACATATCTGTTCTACTATATGCACATTTCTAGAGTCTTCACTGCTGCCCCATTCCATGGAAGCCCACCAATCTGCTCATAAGGGATGGGTTCACTTTAATAAAAAATACAGTTATGTACCAATTTAAATGAATTCTTAGTTTATGACAATTTATCGTCTAAAATATTTCTTTAACCTATTTTTGTGGGATCTCTAGTTCTTGAGCACTCCATCCGACTACACGAACTCACATCAGGGCGATAAATCGCAGGTTAGTTTCTCGATGATACAACGATGGAAATCATTTTGGTACACCAATCGATTCGATTCTTCATCATCATCATACTCAGTAAATTCCACCAATAGCAAAGTTAAGGTAGGTCTCCTCAGCCGTAGGAATAGAGAGACCGCTTCCGGTGAGACCCCCGGCCCGATAATAGTTTTGCATCAAGCGTTGGACATAAGGCACATACCACTCAACAATCGAAACAAAGGCCGATTAGTGCATGAAACCCCTTGTCTTTCAACTATCAACGGCATCACATAATGCATGATTAATTGTCCTCCGCTTTTAACATTATTTTTTACAAAATTAGTAAAATAACGTTAAAATTGGTGCAATTTCACCCCCAAAGGGCCCACACATATATACATTATATGTGCACACCGCGGAGTGTAAACCAATCGACTCCAGCAATCAAAATGGTTTATGGTGCAACCAACAATGGATTACATCCACGGGCAGAACTGCTAAGGTGGGTACGGAGTCTCATGAATACACTGAATTTTCATGAGTATATAGAAATGTATGTACGTGTTTTTTCGAGTGATAAAAACATAAAAGGTTGTTGATAGCCTTGTACCTTATAGGGAACTAAGAGCAGCGACCTTGTTACTTGCGTGGCTCAGTCCAAAAAACGGAACAACCCCACGGACCACGCCTCGCGATGAAGCTGATGTCTGTCTGAAAGTCTGCAATCCCCACTCCAAGAAGGACTTGGTCTACAAGTGTTTAAATGGGGCCCATTACTAGGGGTGTGCACGGTTTGGTTATTAGCATTATCCGTAACTGTAACCGAAGTCATCGGTTAATCGGTTCGGTTAATTCGGTTAATTTGTCGGTTTTCGGTTCGGTTCGGTTAATTTTCGGTTAATAACAACTTCAAACAAGGGCTAATTTTTTTGCTTAGAAATACATGGAACGGAGGTATAAATACATGAAATAGATGTATAAATAAATGAAATGGAGGTATAAATGCATGAATAGATATTTAAATACATGAATAGATGTTTAAATACATAAAATGGAGGTATAAATAAATAAAATAAAGGTATAAATAAATGAAACGAAGGCTTAAATAAATGAAATAGAGGTATTATTACATGAAATAAAAGTATAAAAATGAAATACATGAAATAGAGTTATAAAAGCTAGAAATATATAAAAAAAATAAATGATTCGGTTCGGTTCGGTTAATTTCGGTTAACCGAAGGTAAAAAAAAATATCCGTTAACCGACTTTCGGTTAATTCGGTTTCGGTTAATTTCGGTTCGGTTTCGGTTAACGGTTCGGTTATTGCACACCCCTAGTATCATTTATATTTATAAAAAAAAATACCTTTAAAATTTCAAGCCTTTAACGGCTATGAAAATTAAATAAAAAAAATATTTTTTTTTTAATTTAAAACCAACCTACAGTCCTACACCCACTCTCATTCACTTCCAAACTCAACTACACAGTCTCATTCAACATTCAAACAATTTCACTCTAAATCTCTCCTTTTAAGGCTGGACGGTCCAGCTCCGTCCTCATCTCGTCGCCGTCCCCCTCTCCATGCCGCCTCCCCCCCCCCCCCCCGCGGTCTTGATCCAGTCATCGTCCTCTCCGTCGGAATCTCGACGTCCAGGACGGAGCAAAACATGTGGGCCCCCCTCTTTCTTCTCGGCGCCACTCCGTCACCCCATCCCGCCACCTCCGTCTTCTTTCTTCCCTCCGTCACCATACCGTTCAGCCTAAGAGCATTTCCATTCCATTCCATTCCAATAATTGTTAAATGATGGCACAAACCTGAACCCTCCCAAATGTTTCAAATTTCAACATATAAATTTGCAAAACATGTAAATTTGCAAAAGTCAATTGTGATAACCTTGCTCAAGTCCGCGCTTGAAATCCAGTGATTGCAGATGAGATTTCAAAATTCATTTGAAATCTGGAGAGAATTACCTTTTTATTGAGCTAGTTTTGAATCAAATAATTAATTTTTTAAAACATGGGCCGAGGCTAAGTTGTTTTCATCATCATACAAAGGTGAATTCTTAGTCGCTCAATATAAAGAATTTATTAACGCCAACACAGATAAGGCTGATGAGTTCATCTTTAGCTTAGCAGCATATATAATAGCTACTGCTCAGTTTGTTATTGAACACGAATCCTCAATCAACCCTCATGATATTCAATTCTTCAGTGGAGAATATCATTTAGGATGTTCAATTTTCTCCCTTTTTTTATTTCATATTTGTTACAACTTGTTTTGTAAACTTTACTTATTTCAAGAGTTAACTGTCATTTTCGTCCCTGTGGTTTGGTCACTTTGGCCATTTCAGTCCATTTTTAAAAAATGCGCCATTTTCGTCCCCCACGTTCTGGAAAGGTGCCATTTCAGTCCAAAAATCATAACCCAGTTAAGTCAGTTTGTAAATAAGGACTGATTGTGTAAATTTGTAACATAAAGGACTGATTGTGTAAATTTGAAAAATGGACTGAAATGGCAGTTAACACCACCACCACTAGCCCTGCCACCACCACCACTCCGCTGCCACCACAGCCACCACCGCCACCACCGCCACCACAGCCACCACCACCGCCACCACCGCCACCACAGCCACCACCGCCACCACAGCCAATCCATCCATCATTGTTCATCAACAGTCACCGTTCGGAGTTCATCTATTTGATTCAACGTATTCTCGCAAACAAACTCTCTCGATCATTACTGATCTATCACAACACTAACAACAATCGAGCATTATACCGATCCAAATCCGTTAAAGTCACGAATCAGCGAAATTCCGAGCTGATTTGATGGCGGCGACGACAATGGCGACGGCGGCAGGAGCGGTGGTGCTGCTGTACTACCAGACTTTGTGCCGCTGCTTTCGTAATGAGATGTCAACCCGCGCGTTGTAGCCCGAAATATACAATTACAAAGGATCCTTGATTCACTCAAAATATTTTGTCTTTGGAGAATAAATCCCGATGGCTAATTTTGTAGAAAACGAATCTATCATTCAATATCTATGAAATTAAAATTCACCTGAAATCCAAGTTTCAAGAACTCTGCACACTTCATACAATATAAGTGAAATAAAAAAAACGCATTAGTGGTCATCCGATTGATGCCATAAACCATTAAATCTTTTATTATCGAAACCATTGGTATAACTGTTTACATATTCATCAAAGTATCAAACCATAAAAAATAACAACCAGTTTCTTTATCTACACCATAAAAATTGCAGGCGACATCTAACCTTGACCCAACTGCTTGCATCAGTCCACTCAGACACATCCACGTACCGTCATAAACCTATTCACCGTCAACAACCATGTCTCCACTCCGTTCCAAGATTCCAATTCCGGCAAAGGTGTCACCGTAACCATTTGCCCTGACATCCCAATTGCGGGAAAACAAAAAAAGGGAAAGCACGCATCATTAAATTCATATTTTTGACGTAAATCACACCAAAAATAAAGCAATCAAAGAATCAGTGCCAAACATCTAGTTCCACCCCTGCTCATTTCTTCAACTCGCCGGAGTTCGGAGTTCATCGGAGAAGACGACCGGAGAAGACGAAGACGTCCCCGTAACCCGCAAGCTTTTCGTTTCGGTATACCGTTCTCGTTCCTTTGTTTTGCTCGTTTACTTTTCGGATTAAATACAATAAATTCTGACTTTATATTACATACAAACGTCTGAAAATATGGGTCTTGCCATGACGTTGATGGTGGTGGTTCCGGCGGTGGCGGTGGTGGTGGCAGTGGCGGTGGTGGCGGTGGTGGTGGCAGCGGATTGGTGGTGGTGGCAGGGCTAATGGTGGTGGTGTTACAAATTTACACAATCAGTCCTTTATGTTACAAATTTACACAATCAGTCCTTATTTACAAACTGACTTAACTGGGTTATGATTTTTGGACTGAAATGGCACCTTTCCAAGAACGTGGGGGACGAAAATGGCGCATTTTTGAAAAATGGACTGAAATGGACAAAGTGACCAAACCACAGGGACAAAAATGACAGTTAACTCTTATTTCAATTACAAAAACTCAATTCGCCTGCCTGCCTACCTGCCTGCAAATATATTTGGATGATGTATGTATTATATTATTGATGAGCACTGCCAAATGGAAATTAATATTTGCCTTTTGTTTCTACATGCTAGCTAGCGACATTACATTTTTTTTTAAATAAACTTCATTAAAAACACACATCCGACCCAAACGGGCAAAATGTCAAACAAAGCAAAAACACCCCCGACCCAAGCGGGCAAAAGGCAAAGAAATTACAACATATACAATGGGTATTTACACCACTCCTCCCATCTAATATAATTACAATATGATCTATTTTTTGCCCAAGCATACCCTCTCGATTTTATCTCCCCTATGATATCTTGCCAACTACGTTTTTTCCAAATGTAGTTGAAAACCACATCGTTTCTCTCTTTCCAAATGCACCAGCACACAATCATAGTCATCCCGTAAATCATCTTTTCCGCCTTCTTTCCATTCTTAATGACCTTGTGGATGTCAAGAATGTCTTTGAATTCAAAAAATAATAGTGGCGGGATGTTACACCACGCGCTGAAAGCCGACCATACCCAAATAGTGTAGGACATGGGTCACGATAATAATAAAAATTATATAAATAAATATAAAAAAATAGTAAAGATACCCTCTTTACATATTTGGGAAATTATAGTACATGTATCGTGTACAAATCCTTACGAATATAACGTATAATACAACATATGTATTTAAATTGATTCAAACTATGGTCTTCAACAAGAGCTTTAACCGCGTCTTCTTGTTTAGTCTGTTGTGTTTTCAATCCTTTGTGTATGCTTCAACGAGGTCTTGAACCACGTCTTCTTGTACATTAATTTCCTACAAAAAGAACAAACAAATGTTGACGGTTGTGGCTGATGCACGTGTTCAACACGCTTCCCTTAAAACAGATTTCACGCTTCTACTAAAGACGACGCGTCTGTCTCCCACGGTACAACAGCCGAAGCAGTCTGTACTGCCGGAGAATGCCACGCGCCCGAGGTTACACTGGGTAAAATCATAATGTTAGAATTTTTGGAAACTAAGAATAGAAATGTAGTTGAATCGTGCAGAGAAACTTATCTCTATATGTGTTCCCAACATATGGGTCATCAAGTACTTCTTCTCCAATGACTCTTCATGCATACATCTCTCTTTCTTGTATCTAGCCCCATCAAAAGAGGCACATAGCCTACTAAGTATGCAAGAGTCATGGGTGGTGAAAAGTCCAACATAATTAGAGACTTAATTTTGCTATAAAATCTATAATCAATTGTCATAAAAGAAACTTTACTCAAGAGTTGTCATCAATACACCACATGAAAAGTTTATTATTCTAATAGAAAATTAAACAAGTGACATAAATAACTCTACTCAAGAGTTTGTCACTATATGTAGAGTTTAATATTAATAATCTCACTAAATTTCCATTCATCATATTTAAAGAAAATTCCAACAAACAGCCACCTAGCAAGCAGTGAACAGGGGCACATGACCGAGGTAACCTCCACATTCCTTCTTCTTAAATTAATTCTCGTTGGAAGCCTGTCCAAATTGCCTCTCCAAGTCATAATATAACATTTTATGGGCACCCAATTGCACAACACAAAATTTGGAGGGTGACAATTGCCTCTATCAATAATCAAAGCCCTTTTGACCGACTTCACTGTGAAACCATTTTGGCTGTCATCAATCCAATACCAAGCGTCTTTATCGTTGGAGAGTCTCAATAAACTTATAATCTCAATACATTCTGGCTATCATCAATCCCCTCGTCAGGTTTGAACCCGAGATTAAAGCCTAGATTCGTCCCTTCACCCAGTTGTACGTCGAAAATGGCCCAAGTGGGAATCGAACCTGCGTCTCCACTAGGGAGAGCAAACCTGTTTGCTAACAACTAATATTGTACTTACAAATACCCCATGTACTTACAAATACCCTCTGTACTATACAACAATTACAAACACCCCCTTGTACTATTAATATCGGAACAGAATTTCTAAAGCTGAATATTTGTAACCCAATCAATCATCTAAAGCTTCCTAAAGTCAGCCAAGTTTCTTCCAAGTGCTCACCAGAGGTGTTCATCAAATCGAATAATGAATTTTCAAATTAATCTAATCGAATTTTTATTTTCTTTACCTGAATTCGTATTCGATTAAGATTTGATTTAGTCGATTTGATTCATATTTTAAACTCAAATTCGAATAAATTCGATTTGATTAAAATTCACCCTAAATATTAAATTATTTTACTTTCATTTTTTAAACTATTGCAAACTAATTATTTTTAACATAAAAATAAGAATTGGTAAAATTAAAAGACCAAAATTTAGAAGTTAGGTTGTTTTCGCGTATCAATGTAAATTGGGTAAGAATTTAGAAATAAGTAGTATGAGCTATTTATCATTAGATTTGGTAATGTTATGAATAACAAACTTATTATTTATGGATGTAATTTATACCTTGGCCCAACTTTAGAAGTTATGTGTGTTTGTATTAAGAAAATATGTATAAACTGAATTCGAATTTCGAATCGAATAGAAAATTATAAATTTGTATTTGATTACTGGACTCAAATGCGAATCAAATTCGAATTTTGAAAAATGAATTCAAGGGCTAGAGTATACAAAGGTTGTCTAGGACACCCTTGCAAAGCTATACTCGAAAAGAAACGACACTAAGTTGCAAGTACTTGAAAACGAGTTAATGTCTATATTGTAACGAGAATTAACAATCCCACAATGCTTTATCAAGTTTAAAAAACCCGTAGTCGAGAAATCAATGAATTGGATCCGCAGTCGAGAACTGAAGAACCATGTATGAAAAGGATAACCATGCATGGTTTGAAGCATGAATATCGTAGCTTTGTGGTTGTTATTCCAGGTTGGCCAACTCCACCATCTCTAGCAGAGTTTGAGAATCTTTTTGCCGGACAATAGGCAATGATCCAACAACTAGCGGGAGATTCGATTAAACTGAAAGTTGATCAAGCTTTATACACCGAGAAAGGGAAGAACAAAGTGTGGTATAATAAACAGCCTACTTGCAACCATGACAAACAAAAGTGTCACACCCCGATATTTCCACGTATTACCGGTGGGGAGTATTGTGACGTAGTTGATATCATCATAGTCAAACAACACAATTTTAAATGCACAGCGGAAGCAAAAGATAGATTTATTTCAACCGAATAAAATTGTAATATTAAGTATCACAATAATAGTTGAACAGATCCACAGGCGGATCAAAATAAAAAGGAAACATAGTTCATCAGACTTAAATGCATCCAAGCTTGCGAGACTCTTATTGATGCTAAGGAGAGGCCAGCCTATTTCGAGTAGTACATGCACTTAATCTTTTAGGGAAAATACGTCAGTTTACACTGGTAAATACAATTAACTGACTCATTTTAAAAAGGTTTAGAAATTTAATTTGAATGCACGCGGCACAAAACATTTTATAACTTGGGATAATTATTTATATATAAACTTGTAAAAGAATTACATGTTTGTTATACGTTCAGTAGCCCGGATTGACGCCGAGTTAAAGATTAATAGACACACCACATGATATAGTCCCGCGGCGGGTTATTCCCGAAACCGGCGGTTATACCTTATTATTTATTTATGCACTAACGGGTGTACGCCTACACCCGCGTACTAAGGTCGTGGCCATTTCGTAAAATGATGCCAAGGATATCCGGGACATGGTCATTAACCCCCCAAAGGCTTTAAGCAAACAAAACAATTTAAACGGGACATTTCAATAAATTAATCTTCACACAATTAAAAATTCAATGCCCGACCAAGCGGTATTTTATATACCGTACCCCAAGCCCGTATAGGGAAAATAAGTTAAAAGTATTTACCTTTGCAAGTATTTATCACAAACAGCAAATGCACGTAGCTTTTACCGGGTCTCCTATTCTGGAACAAAGGTTTATAATAACCTATTAGATTCCTAACGGTCTTTTATTAAGCCTAGACTTAGATCGGTTAGTTTTAAAGGAAGATACGGTTCAAACGCACGATTAAGCAAAGACCGGGATAGAATGTGATTTAGACCCGACAAGCTTGATGACTTGTATAATATGGGTAAACTAAACACATTTTGGATTTTGAGACAAAAATGATAAGGTTTGACCCGTTTCGGTTAATTTATGCAAACTAGTTACATAAACCACACCGAACGCGAATAATGCGTAATGGGTAACCAAATGATTCATAAACAGGTTTCCTAAGTTAATATGCCTTAAATATGTTGTGACATTAGTAAGATATCTTCTATTATGCCCGAAATGGATTTAAATTTAAACTATGCCCCGTAGGGGCATTTTGGTCATTTTAAAGGTTATAAAAGAGTTTAAATAATAATCTGAGTTACAGGTCTGATTTAATCAGTAAAATATTCATTTTAATAAGTTATAACAGTAGGGTATTACCTATATGTGAATTTTATCATTTATAACCAAACTATGCACCTTAGGGGCATTTTGGTAATTTCACATAGGCTTAAAAGGTCAAAACTAAAAATCTGAGTTTAAAACTTTTGCTTACTGTTAAAATATAAAAATTTTCTGAAAATATCAGTAGGCATCAAACCTTATATGTTTAAAATAGTTTTGATACATACTATGCATTAAAAACGCTTAAAAATGCGATTTTGAGCTATTTCCGGGTTTTTAAAGGAAAGCTGATATTTTTATTATTCCAGAAGGCTCAAAATATTTTATTTATCATATTATATCTGTAGAAAAGGTTTGGTATCAAAATAATTTGTAAAACTTATTTTATAGCTCAAAAGGGCAAAACCGGCATTTACCGAAACAATACTTAGAACTCTATGTTATGCTCAGCCTAAAATTAAATAAAAATATTCAAAAATCTCAAAATATTATTTTATATCAGTAGGTAAAAATTTTGGTATTAAAAATTGGGTTTAGATAGGCTATATGCTAATTACGCCGTTTAATTAATAAAAAGCTTTTCATTTACGCTAATGAGCATAACTCCTAATCTAGACCTCAAACTGATGTCAAATTTTAGGGACAAGTCTAATAATCAGTAATGAAGGTTTCTATTCTTTTACATTTTCAAAAATCACATTTTAAGGTCATATGGGCATAATAGTCAACATTTAAGCATTTAACGGAAACATGCATATGAATCGGATATTTATGGAACCAAGTTGTATAATCACATAGGGTTATACTAACATGAAACCAGGTCCAAATAAGGCTCTAAGGCATTTCTAAAACATGCTTAAACGGGTCAGAACTGAAAGTCAAAGCAAAAGTCAAATTATGCGACTTTTGGTTCCGAACCGGGCCTAAACTGAAAATTGTCAGGGTGAACATGTTTAGACATGTTCTTACGATAATTACCCAGTTATATTAGTGATAAAACAGGTTGCATGGGTTCTACATTGCTAATTATGCATTAATTTGAAAATAAGCTTTCTGTTGACTTTTTAAGATAAACTATGACCCGACAATTGACCTAGTTAGAGTGGGAATCAGAGGGTGCCCTTTTAAGGGTTTATTACCCACATAATTACCAACTCATAGGTATTTTAATTCGAGATTTGACTGGACAATTATTGATTAATCTCGAAGTCAAACCTTAATTACGACGGTTTGACTTTAAGCTAATTAACTAAGCTAAATGGGATTAAAGAAGGTTAAGGACACTTACAAGAGTCCTAAGAATGATTATGGATCCTAAGAAATCTTGGTTGCTGTCCAGAGAGCTCCAGAAATAAGCTCGAAGTGAGTTGCAAATAAAGAAAGAAATGTTGCAACAAGAGGTCTCCTTATATAGTAACTTTGATGTCACAAGATCACCCCAACTAAGTCTATAAATGTTGCAAGATGTTCCCGGGTGTCCCTATGATGCCAAAAACCAGTTACAAAGCCCCTGAATTCGAATACCACTCATATAAGGCGGTGCAACAGGCTGAACAGGCATCTGTCCATTTTCTGCTGCCAGCGACTGTCTTACGGACCGTAAGCAAGAAGCCTTGCGGAACGTAAGCACCTCTTACGGACCGTAAGACCTTGTCTTTGCGGTCTGTAACCAACCCTGGATTAAATCGCCCAGTTGCAGCTCTTGCGGACCGTAAGCCTAAAGCCATACGGTCCGTATCCGATGACCAGAATACAAAAACTTGGAAACTTTCAAGCTTTGACCATGCAACTTTGGAATTTCCGAATCAACTGCTTCCTTTACAGTGTAAGGACCATGTAACCCGACTTTTGCATGGTTTTTCCATGCACTTACACTTCTTGGAATCTTATGGAGAGTCTTGTCATGCACTTTAATAAAGTTTAATTCTTTTGAACAAGAATTTTAACTATAAACTTTGTTGTAACATTATTCAGATACCCAAATCTTTATAACTGAATTTATTCATTATAGGAATAACCGGCTCTAAATAGATCAAATGTTTATCATATTGATTAGGGTCTTGGGATTTATAATTAGGTCGCTCAGAGGTGTTTATTAACATGTTGACACTCTTTAAATCCTGCCATACATCTTCTGATTTGACCTGGGTTCCTGACACGTTTATCTTACATGACACGTGTCTTTATTCTATTGGGTATGATTTTACGAGGTGTTACATCCTCACCCCCTTAAAAGAAATCTCGACCTCGAGATTTACTGGAACAAATGAGGGTATTTTTCTTTCATGGTAGACTCTACCTCCCACGTATACTCGGGACCTCTGCGGGCATCCCATTTAACCTTTACGATAGGTACATGCTTCCTCCGAAGCTTCTTAACCCGTCGATCCTCAATCGACAAAGGTTTTTCCAAAATTTTCAAGCTCTCATCTATACGCACATCGGTATGTGGTATGACTAGCGATTCATCAGCTAGACATTTCTTCAAATTGCAGATGTGGAATACATTGTGAATACCACTGAGCTCTTCAGGTAAGTTTAACTTATAAGCCACTGTTCCCACACATTCGATGATCTCGAATGGCCCTATATACCTTGGGCTTAACTTACCTTTCTTTCCAAATCACATCACTCCCTTCCAGGGTGATACTTTAAGCAGAACCTTATCACCAACCTCAAACTTTAGAGGTTTTCGCCTTTTATCAGCATAACTTTTCTGCCTATCCCTGGCAGCTTTCAGGCGGTCACTAATCTGGACAATCTTGTCCATTGTTTCAAAGACTATGTCAGGTCCTGATAAGTGAGCTTCTTCTACTTCTGCCCAACAAATAGGCGTCCTGCATTTCCTACCATATAATGCCTCAAAAGGTGCAGCCTGAATGCTTGTATGGTAGCTATTGTTATAAGAGAACTTGATCAATGGCATGTGGTTATCCCAACTACCACCTAAGTCAATTACATATGCACGAAGCATGTCTTCCAAAGTTTGGATGGTACGCTCACTCTGCCCGTCCGTCTGAGGATGGTAAGCCGTACTAAAATTTAAGCGCGTGCCCAAAGATTGTTGGAAACTTTTCCAAAAATGTGATGTCTATCTAGTATCTTTGTCAGAGATAATAGACACTGGTACGCCATGCAGAGATACAATCTTATCTACGTATAATTGGGCTAACATGTCGGAGCTATAGGTCTCCTTAATGGGTAGGAAATGTGCTAACTTAGTCAGTCTATCTACTATCACCCATATAGTATCATTTCCTTTCTTTGTCTTTGGCAACTTGGTGATGAAATCCATTGTCACCATCTCCCACTTCCATGTGGGAAGTTCCAGCTGTTGTAGCAAACCGGACGGCTTTTGATGTTCAGCTTTAACTTGTGCACACGTCAAACATTTGGCTACATAGGCAGCTATAGACTTCTTCAAGCCTATCCACCAATAGTTCGCCTTCAGGTCCTGGTACATATTATCAGCTCCAGGATGAACAGAATATTTGGAACTGTGGGCTTCCTGGAGGATAACATCCCGAAGTCCTCCATAAACTGGAACCCAAATTCGTCCATTAATCTCAGGATTCCGTCCTTGCCATAGGATAACTGTTCTTCAGTTACTCCTATCTTTTCATCAGGATAGTTAGCTTCCAATACAGCTTCCTTCTGCGCAGCTAACAACCTTTCATTCAAACTATTCTTTATATCAATGCTCTTGGCATTGATTCTTATAGGCTTCACTCTTTCCTTCCTATTTAAGGCATCGGCGACTACATTCACCTTGCCTGGATGGTATCTTATTTCACAGTCATAATCATTTAAAGTTTCCATCCATCGTCGTTGCCTCATATTCAAGTCCTTCTGATTAAACAAGTGTTGAAGGCTCTTGTGATCCGAATAGATCACACATTTGGTACCATACAATTAATGTCTCCACAGTTTCATTGCGAATACAACGGCACCCAACTCCAAGTCATGGGTGGTGTAATTCTTCTCGTGCACCTTTAACTGGCGTGAAGCATAGGCAATGACTTTTCCTTTCTGCATAAGCACACTCCCCATACCGGTGTGTGATGCATCACAATACACCACAAATTCATCAATTCCATCAGGCAACGTCAATACTGGAGCGTTGCTCAATTTCTGCTTCAGAATATCGAAAGATTCTTGCTGCTTAGGCCCCCAGTCAAACTTGCTATTCTTTCGAGTTAGTAAAGTCAGGGGTGCTGTAATTCTTGAGAAGTTTTCAATAAAACGTCTATAATATCCTGCTAAACCTAGAAAGCTACGAATCTCAGTGGGCGTCTTTGGCTCTTGCCAATTCATGACAGCTTCAACCTTAGCAGGATCTACTTGGATACCATGCTCACTAACAACATGTCCAAGGAATTGGACTTCACGAAGCCAAAATTCACACTTCGAGAATTTGGCATAGAGCTTTTCCTGTTGAAGCAGCTTAAGAATGCAACGGAGATGCTTCTCATGGTCAGCTTGACTCTTGGAGTAAATGAGAATGTCATCGATGAAGACGATGACGAATTTATCCAAATAAGGCTTGCAGACGCGATTCATGAGATCCATGAATGCGGCAGGTGCATTAGTGAGCCCAAAAGGCATCACTAAGAACTCGTAATGACCATAACGAGTCCTAAATGCAGTTTTGTGTACATCTTCATCTTTAACCTTCAATTGATGATAGCCTGACCTCAAATCAATCTTAGAGAAGTAGCTTACCCCTTGTAATTGATCGAACAGATCGTCGATCCTGGGCAAAGGATACCTATTCTTGATAGTGACTTTATTTAGCTTGCGATAATCGATGCATAGACTCATCGACCCATCCTTCTTCTTCACAAACAGGATTGGTGCTCCCCATGAAGACGAGCTACGTCTAATGAAACCTTTTGCCAACAATTCATCTAACTGGGTCCTCAACTCTTTCATCTCTGTTGGTGCCAACCTGTAAGGTGCCCTTGCAACAGGTGCTGCTCCTGGAATAATGTCAATTCTGAATTCTACTTGCATATCTGGTGGCAAACCAGGTAGTTCTTCAGGGAATACTTCGGGATATTCAGAAATGACAGGGATATCTTCTATCTTAGGTTTCGGCTCATCCATAGTCACTTGTGCCATGTAAATGACACAACCCTTCTTCAAACTCCTAGATGCCTTGAGCATAGACACTTGCTCAGGCAGTCCATACTAGGTATCTCCCTGAATGGTAAGTGGTTCACCAGACGGAGTCTTGATCACCACTTGCTTCTTGTTGCAAACAATCTGGGCCTGGTTATGAGATAACCAGTCCATGCCTATAACTATATCAAAACCGGCTAACTTCAAAGGAAGTAAGGACAAAGGAAAAGAGTGGTTCCTAATGGATATGAAACATCCATCTAATACGGTTGATGCGGTTTCTATGGTGCCATAAGCTAATTCAACCTCATATTTTATGCTTAGGGTTCTAACAGGTAGGTTTAACAACTTACAAAATTTATCATCAACAAATGACTTATCCGCTCCAGAATCAAATAACACTCTTGCATAAACGTCATTAATAAGGAAAGTACCTGTTATGACATTATCATTCTGGATTGCCTCTTGTGCTTTCATCTGGAAGACCCTAGCATTAGTCTTTTTCCCATCTTCAGCCTTCTTAGCAAACTTTGGGTAGTTGGACTTAATGTGCCCTTCTCGTTGCAACTATAGCACGTCGCATCCTTGATTTTCTTACAGTCCAATGTCTTGTGCTCAGAAGATTTACAAATCCCATAAGGCCTTGGTTGCGATTGGGATTTCGATTCAAATCTGCACTTCTCGAAGTGGTGCTTCTTACAGATTTTACACTTAGGCTTATCTCCCGACTGATGACCATCCTTTTTCGTTTCAGAACCCTTCTTGTGGTCATTGTTTCCCTTACGCTTCTTGTCCAAACGTCGTGAGTTGTCATCCTCACGCTTCCTCTTCTCAGTATCAGTGTTTCTCAGCGATCTTTGCCTGACCGCGTCCAGAGTAAGAGACAATGATATATCAGCTGCAGACCGAAAAGTAGCTGGCCTAGAGGCCTTCACACTGGCCTTGATTTCTGGGGCCAAACCCCCAATGAAACGAGCTATCCTCTTGGGTTCCGGTGTCACCAGATACGGAACCAATCTTGACATAGTATTGAAGCTTGTAAGGTAGGCTTGACAATCCAGGTTTTTCATAACTAATGAAAAGAAATCAGCTTCAATCTTTTCAACCTCATGCTGAGGGCAGTAATTCTCCTTAATCAATGTCACAAACTGTTCCCAGGACAAATTGTACAATGGGATTTTCCCAGTGGCCTGGATCAAAGATCTCCACCAGGCTAGTGCCTCACCCATGAACGACTGGGATACAAACTTTACTACATCCTTGTTAGCGCAACCACTAATATCTACCACAGTGTCCATCTCGTCTAACCATGACATGCAGTCAACTGCTCTTTTCTCCCCAGTAAAATCCCTGGGTTTGCAGGAAACAAAGTACTTATAGGTGCAACCTTTTGTACGTGGTTCTTAGTTCAGCACAATTCTCTTAGATGGAACACTCCTTTGGTTTGATGAGTGATGAGAATCACTTTTGTGAGCAGTATGAGTTTTAGAGGGTGGTTTAGAGTGTGGCACAGACTGGGTCCTTACATGGGTACCACTGGATTCATTGAACTGTCTGTCCAAAGCTCGCGTAACAGCATTGTCTATTAACGCTTGTAACTCTGCTCCTGCTACGTTGACTCTGGAGGTGTCATGATTTTCTCTGGGGTGACTGTTGGCTTCGTCTGACCCGACCATGTAGCTTGTTTGCTACATAAAATAGTGATTTTAATTCATTCAGAGGTCTATAACAGTTTTATCATTCTAAATGATTTATTAATCATGGTATTTAAGAACCATTTTGATTAATTTGTTAGGCATATTTATATTCAGGAATTCATAATAATCCTTAGTTAGAATTAAAATATATTAATGGCAAAAAGGCCTAGTTACGTAGACGGTTTTAATTCTTTAATCATGATCTTATAGGATCATGGTATTGAGGTTTTAAATATAATTCATTACCTCTTCTTAAGAGGGGGTCGAAGACCACGACTGTCTTTTGTCTTATATGACAACGAGTATAGCCCGTAGGCATTATATCCCTAATGGATGTTTAATATAATAAAAGAAATTAAAAATAATTTAATATAAGGATGACTTATGCGATTTTATCGAATCACATTTTTGCCAGGAATGTTAACATGTTTAAAGATGTTAACAAGGATTTGAATCTTTTAAATAGGTTTTACGATCTTGGTCATAATTAGAATGACATGTGGCGAGGTTTTACCTTTTAAGATTCTTATTATTTTATTAAAATGGTAGGTTTTTTTTAAATGAATGTTATTTTCATTTATTTCACATAGTATATTTATGCATATAATTTAAAATGAAAATTTAAACTAACCATTCCATTAAAAATTTTAAACTAATACATGTTTGCCCTAAACGGGAC
This sequence comes from Helianthus tuberosus, assembly GCA_030545235.1. Taxonomy (NCBI): domain Eukaryota; kingdom Viridiplantae; phylum Streptophyta; class Magnoliopsida; order Asterales; family Asteraceae; genus Helianthus; species Helianthus tuberosus. Next base: position 202,626,006 of record CM060445.1, on the reverse strand, counting down.
TTCTACAGAAATAACATGCCCACGCAGGGGCTAAACTAACAACATACCCACGCAGGGGTCAATAGAAAGACATGCCCACACAGGGGCAGAATATAAAAAGACATGCCCACGCAGGGGCAGAATATAAAAACAAATGTCCACGCAGGGACATGATTACAACACTAAAATAAACAAACAAATAAAGGAATTAATGATCCTTCTTGCTTTTTCCTTTGATTAAGTTCACCAGACCCTTGAACATCTCTCTGTTTTACCTTCGGTCCTCCCGCACTTCCTGCCGCACCTCATTTATTCTTTGAAGAATCTCTTGATGCTGTGGTGGTGACATCACATGCAGCTACGGGGGTTGCTGATAGAACGGAGGTTGAGGAGGCGGCGGTTGTTGATACCCATATGGTGGGTATCCATAGGTCGGGTATCCCGTCGTCCAGGGACCTCCATAGGGTCCTTCCGGATGGAGAGCATTGTAGTTCGCAGCTACCAAGTAAGGATCAGCCTCGGCATAGTTGTAGTTGGTATGGATCCGCTGCTCAAAGGGATTATATGCCGCCGCACCGGTGAATGTAGGTATAGGGTCGCCAAAGCCCAATGGTGGTGGTGCGACAGGCGCAGAGTTTACTTCCGAGACGGGGTTTGAAGATCCACCCATCTGCGGTTCTTCATGGAGTGGCGAGTAGCGGCTACCACTTGAAGGTTGAGGGGTGCTGATTCGCAGTCCTCCTCGCACGGACATCCGTACGGTTGTTCTCATTCGCCTCGGTGGCTCCGGAGGTTGTTGCTGAGCTGGTGGTGGTGGCGGAGTGACCGCGACAAAACGAGAATCCTCGGAGGGATCCTGCTGCTGCTGCTGCTGCTGTTGATGCTGTGGTGAGTTGTGGTAACTGGGAGTAAACACTCGGTCGATCTGTCGGAACCTTTCTTCATAGCTGTCGGGACCATTATAAGGTGATCCCACGAAAGGTGACCCATCTGAAATTTCGATGGGGTGGTTAGGGGTTCCGGACGGTGGCTCTGCAGGATCGGTGTCCTCGTCTATGTCCATTGCATGATCACCCGAGAAATGGTCTTCGGGTCCTAGTGGGTTAAAACACACTGGTTCTCCAAGGTAGTTTGCCGGGTTGAACTGGCTCTAGAGAAAGGGCGTTGGGTCATCAAAAGGTGAGTTGTGACCCTGGAGAGGAATGTAAGATTGGTGGGAAATATGGGGCTCATTTTTAGAATGAGACCCAAAAGAGTGCTGAAAAGAAGGGGAGGAACTCAGCGAAACTGAGCGCCTTGCTGGTTCAATATAGGTCCTCCAGTTATCTTGAGGACTCCGGTTATGCGAATCTGATGGTGTTCGCCGGTGCGAAGGCCCGGCCTCATGATCATTCGGGGCAACGAGTGGCCCCTTGCCTCTTCTGTCACACCCTGTCTTTTGCGGAAGCGTATGATGTGTGACTAGCTTGTTATCATTGCATTCAATCGTAATAAACAACTACATGATCAAAACGATGTTCATCCATTCATGAAAATTTGAGTATTACAAACACTTGTTATTTAAGTTTTCAAAACACGACCTTTGACAAGGTTACAATTCGACAAAAGTGGATGACATCTAAACTTGTAGTCTACTTCTAGCTATGACACTTGCGCCCAAGATCCATTCTGTCACCTGAAATACATGTAATTTTGGAAAACATCAACATAAAGTTGAGCGAGTTCATGAGTTTTGTATATCTTGTATGAAAACATAGTTTGTAACCTTTACAAATCAAGTATTCATTGTATAAATCAAGTTTTCTTGTGTACACCACGTACTAAATGAGTGTTTGTGCAAGGACATTAAGGCATGTGAGGACATAGGAGCATTAGTATTTTCTCCTTTAACTGTGTCGATTACCCTCGACTGTGTCGATTAACCTCGACTGCGTCAATTTCCCTTGACTGTGTCGATTTCCCTCGACTGTGTCGATTAACCTCGACTGTGTCGATTTCCCTCGACTGGGACACCGAAGCACTCATGAGGTCACATAAGGACCATGAGTGGGGCTCGGCCGTACCCGTTAGATCTAACCCTCATCCCTAATTAAGTATTAATGGCATCTCAATATCTAGTTTAAGCTCACATGATCTAGTATTTTCTAGGCTTTTCTTAAAGCTCATCATATTGCACTCACCACGAGTGCTTCTCGTATTCTCAAATTATATTGCACTCGGTTCTCGTTCTCACCAAGAGTGCTTCTTGTATTTTTTACCCTTTGTAAAAAATTATAATATTTGTAACATGTATTTCACCCCCGAGAGTTATAAAACCAAAAACATTTAAGAGAAAAGGGGGAGCATGAACTCACAACTTTGCGTTCCTTGCGTCGTAAACTTCACCGGATTTGCTTAAATAACGTCGTAACCTATACGCGTTTTCTTAACGTTAGTCACTAGACTTGCGTCGCACAAGTACAGTCACTCTCTTTTGTATATATTCTTGTGTTAAAAATATTCTATATTTTTAACTAAGTATCTTACTTATATTATTTTCTCAAAAATTAATATAAGCTTTTTGTATTTTGCACTTTGCACCCGAATTATGTATCTTGTATGTTGTGTGTGTATTTTTGTATGTTTACTCGTTACGAGTATCTCCAAGTCATATTATTTTTATTCTAAAAATAATATATACCTAGTTCACAAAATAATCACATAATCATACAAGCGATAAATATATATTCTAAATATATATTTAACAAGTTTTATTTATGAAAATCCACCTCCGGTATTTGGTAATTTTGTAATAAAAATCATGGCGAAGTTTGTTTGGAAAACAAGTCAAAAAAATATATTCATAACACTTGTCACCAAAAATGTTCTAAGTGTTATTTTCTGGAAAAATTTCGCCAGCGTTTCCTTTGTAACTGGAGGTGGCCACGCTTACTAGCGTATCATTTTCTTTTAAAAAATTCAACCAATCAATTTCCAATCATCATCAAACTGGTCCAACATAAACCTATATCGCAATCACATGAACTTGCAAGTTGTGTAAAAATGTGTAGTAACTCTTCAACACATTTAGTAGGTTTTTCCATCTCTAAAAATAAAGTCGGTTTCTTGGAAATCTTATTTTTAAAGAACATGAAGTTTTACAACTTCTAGTCGGTTTTTACGAAAATTATTTCTTTGTTAAAACTTTTGTTACACAAGTGTCTACACACTTGTTTGTTCACAAAAATACCTCTAGTTCATGAAAGATCCGACTTAAAATATGACTTGTATATATTTCACTTGGTTCTTCGAAAATACCACTTGTATATCTTTAGATCTACTAGTTTAGGACTCTATTTCATAAGAAAAATCGTTTTTACACAAGTTCATGTTTGGTGTGTAGTAGAGTTTCATCATTTAACCCTTTTCATTCTTAACATATTCTATGTCATGTTTCATGAACATGACTAATCCGGGTTAGATGATGATCCGAGCTACCACAACATAGATCGGCACTAAATAATCACCACAAAACAAGTCTTACAAGTTTTACACCATTATATTTCTTTTATCCAACAAGTTCATCATTTTTATAAGACTTTAAACTTTGATCTTATATATTCATGACTTTTATCCGACAAATCTCTTATTAACCACTCTAAACAAGAACAAGAGGATGTTTTAGAACACTTACTACTAGCTCAAGGCTAGGGAAGTTCAAGAGTGCAAATGAGGTGGATAAAAGCAAATGGTGAAGGTCCTTCAAGTTCCGTTGCTTGCAACCTTCCTAATTAAGCTCGAGACACCTTAGAATCACCATAGATTGCTTGGAAAGGAGTTGAAAAGTGAAGGGTGAAAGAGGGGTGTTTGGGCCGTAGCCATGGAGGGAGGAAGGGAGAGAAGAGTGTTGTGATGAAATGGTGGTATTTATAGACCTTCCATATAGCATATTCCTGGCATATTCCTGGCATATTCCTGGCATATTCCTGGCATATTCCTGGCATATTCCTGGCATATTCCTGGTATATTCCTGGTATATTCCTGGCATATTCCTGGCATATTCCTGGCATATTCCTGGCATATTCCTGGTATATTCCTGGCATATTCCTTGTATATTCCTGGTATATTCCTGGCATATTCCTGGTATATTCCTGGTATATTCCTGGCATATTCCTGGGTTTGCTGCGTTGTCTGCGTTTTGCAGTGTAAGCATTGTGTCGCGTAGGAACACACGGTACGCGCTTAAACTTGAAAAATAACGTTTTTAAGAGTTTTAATTTATTTTTCAACACGAACCTGATTAAAATAAAATTTTAATCATAACAGAATATTTGTGGGATTAAATATTATCCGGGCGGTATATATGTAACCCTTGTATGTATCCTTGGGTTTTAATGTATTTTTGACGTTGGACCTACACCTAGGCCCTAATTCCAATGTCTGACTGCTTTCTGCAGTTCTGTTGACACGATGTGTCTTACCGGTGAGTTTACTAATTTTTGACGCAACGCTATCATAACGTAATTCTTGTAGCATATATCATGCATGAATTCACTTGCATGGAATTCAGGAATTTATTTGTCTGGTAAACTAGATCATGTACAGTCATTAAAGCACAAATTACTGTTCATCTAGTGTACGGAATGTACGGAAAAGTGACGGTTGTCACAGTCTCCCCCCGTTAAAAGAATTTCGTCCCGAAATTCAAGCGATGCCATCGGTCGCAGGGGAGTTGTGAAACCAATATGGTCACTTAGATTCATGATTTGTCTTTATGTTCCCATGAAATCTCTGGGTCATGTCATGAATTCTATCGTACTCCAGTAAGTCGATCATGACTTTTCTGTATCTCGTGGACTCTTGGTCCATAACCTCAACAGGTTTCTATAGTATTTCTTGTCGTTTGTCATTGACGTGAATCTTATTTGTGGGAACTACGACTGTTCCTTAAGTCAGACTCCTCTACAGACTAGACACATGAATGTGTCGCGATCACTACTGATCTTTTTCTGGGAACTTCATCTTGTGAGCAATGGTTCTGATCCCTACACCGGGGATTCAACCTTTTTGTTTTCCAAAACACACTACGCCTTCTCTAGGCGAGGCTCTCATTTTAGTCATACTTCTTGTCTCTTATTCTTACGATTTATGCCGCTCCTCGGCGTAATCTTTCTGTATTCTGCGGGCTGTCCTGATATGGTCACATATCCGAACGATCTTGCCTCTAGTTTTCCTGAGCCATCTCGGGCTAGTTGATTGTTTATTTCTGGTATCCATTCAACATGACGGGAATTGACTCATTATGTTCCGTCTAAAGCTTTACACGAAGCGGTTTAGACGGCGGTGTGATAGATACCGTTGTAGGAAAACTCCACTAAGGGCAAGTGAGTGTTCCGACTTTTCATCAAAGTTTATCACACAAGCACGTATCGTGTTCATACAGTCTGCATCGTTCAGTAGCTCAGTTCATCTTCGAGTTCTTACGATCATCGGTGTGCTGCAACCCTTATGATCAATAAAGATCGTGCAACGTTTTCCTTCAGGTAATGACGCCCGGTTTGCGGCGCGTAATTACTGTATCTATCTCAAGGTCTCTTCTCATGATTCCTTAATCAATGTGCCGCGTATGCAATGTTGTGGTCTCGTTGCATCGACGTACAATCGAGACTTTGTCGAGAGACGTCACATAATTGCAACTCTAGCTCCTTAGCTCTTGGTTGCAGGGTTGGCATGAATTTCGTTCTTATCCACCATGTATCTTAAAGTTCTCCCTTCGCGAACTCGAAATCCGCTATTCGTCATCATTGCACATAACTGTGCTTTCTCTAAGAGTTGCAAGGTAAATTGCAGCTGTTGCTCACGACCTTCCTTGGTCGTTGGCCATATAAGAATGTAGTCAATAAGTATATGACTTATCCAGGTATGGCTCACACGTTCGATTCATGAGGTCCATGAATGTTGTCGATGCATGTGTTAAGCCAAATGATACGACAAGGAACTCGTAATGCTCGAAGCGAGTCCTAAAGGTCGTTTTAGGGATATTTCCTCTTGTATTCACAGTGGAGGATATCTTGTACTCAAATCGATCCTTGAGTGGTAACTAGGATCTTATGATTTGTCTGTTTTATGTCATCAGTCCTTGACAAAGGATTCTGATTTTCAATTCTCTGGAATTTATGCGAAGTGGAGTCTACCACTTTCTCCCTGTGTCCTTAACTAAGGGCGTCATGTCCCTAATATTCTCTGTCTAGCAGCTCTTGCAGTTATATCGGGGGCTCATGCTTCACGGACGAAGCTAGTCAGTAAGGCGTCATTCGGCACTGGTGCCGCTTCTGGCACGAGGCTCATCTTAAACCTCTCTTGTCGCTGCGGAGGGGCGTTCCTGGCAAGTCTTCAGAAAATGGCTTCTGGAACTTCTTCCATCACGGGGATGTTCTCAGGCTTTACACTTAGATATCCAATCTATGTTGACTATCATATTATGACTTCGCAAGTCAATGGTAACAGAAGGTTCCGACCTTCTGAGTCCCTAAATGTAATCCTTAATTGCTTCGACTGTTTAAACTAGCCTTCTATATGCCCATTTCTAAAGAATACGGAACGTCTAATTTACTAGGTCAAGCGGTTTCTTAAGTTCTAAGCATGCAAGGTTAAAGTGGATGCCAGTATTAATTAAAAGCAGATGCATTAGGTTGGTTAATAGGGAACGCACCCGTAACCGCATCTGGATCCTGGCGTGCTTCACGAGTTTCAATCGTGAAAACCCTTCCTTGCTTGTTTCCTCCTAGGGCAATCTTTCCTAAAGTGCCCTGCTTCACCACATTTGTAGCAGCCTGGTATTCTCTTATTTCTTCCATCTGGGTCCTTCGCCCAACAGGCATCCTTGCTGTGACCTTCTTTTCCACACTTTCCGCACGTAGGCCTTAGACATCGACCTTCATGGTGAAAAGTGCATTCCTCGCATTTCGGCTTAGTCCCCGAGTATATTTTACCACCAGCCTTATTAGTGGCTCCATCAGTTCTCCTGCCATGCGGCGGGTTCACTTTCTTCCTTTTGTTTGCTTTAGAGCTTCCATAGCGGGCTTGGGTGCTTATCTTTAGATTCGAAGACTTCCTCTTCTTATTTCCTGATGACTCCACATGAGTCTCTTTCTTGTTATCCTCAGATTCCGAAAATTTTCCCGCACGTAGAGCTTCTTCAGTAAGGGTGACACTCATATCGATAGCCTCTGCAATGGTTGAGGGCTTTGAGGTAGTAACCATGCTCCTGATTTGAGGTGCAAGTCCCCAAATGAATCGTTCAACCCTTTTGAATTCCGGTTTGACTAAGTAGGGGACGACCCTAGACAAGTCGTGAAATCGTTGGATGTATTCAGGAATCTTCGGTCCGTCCATTTTCAAGTTCCAGAACTCCACCTCAATCTTCTGGATTTCAGCCCTAGAACAGTATTTCTTTTCCATCATTTCCTTGAGCTCGTCCCAGCTTAGTGCATAAGCAGCATCCGCACCAAGGGTTTGAACCTGAAGGTTCCACCAGGAGAGTGCGCCATCTACGAATAACCCTGAGATATAAGTAACACTCTGTCGGGGCGAACAGTTACTCATTCTTAGAATGGAGTCCGTCTTTTCTGCCCAACGAACGAATGCAACGGCACCTCCTGTGCCATCAAAATTTAATGGCTTGCAGTCTAGGAACTGTTTATAGGTGCAGCCAGTTGGAAGGTTATTTCCAGTAGTGCCATCGCTGTGCTTAGAGCGGAGGGCTTCATGTCACGCAATTGCCTGCGAGATACGTTCTTGCAGCTCGGCTTCTGTCCTTGGCAACGTACTGGTGTTTGTGTCTCGCCTGGGCGGCATTCTCTTCTGCCAAAATGGTATGAAGTAGGTTAGACAACATTCCAATTGTCAATGAGATACATAGCACCATAAGCCATTATGTGATCACCCAATTTCACATGTATATAACATCAATGTATAAGCGAGGAAACAGTTATTGAGCCTTCACATAGGCTTGCCAACTTGGCTTATCGTTTGAAATGAACTCGAGGCTACAACGCCTTGGTCATTCAAGTTTTAGTTATTTCCTGCTACATTGGTTTTCTTAGGTCTTTAGCTTTACTGGTGCGTATATTTCCCCTTTGATGGGGTTGTTTGTGTAGAGGTGATAGAGAGTGTATCGTCGCTGATTCTTTTGAATGTTATTCCACCTCTCTTGCTTAAATGTCGTTTGCTCAAACGTCTCGTATGCAGGTAGAAGTGTCAGTCACGAAGTAGGCTAAGACAGGCTTCCTACTTTCTAACGTGCTAAAGCACTGATCTATGTGTTGTTCTACCAGATGAAGGTGAGGACACCTATAGATTAATTTTGTATGGTTTTCATTAGCTCGGCCCGCAGAGTCCACCAGGATTCCTGTGCACTACAAGTCGTTATTACGTGGGCCCCCGTAATAATAAATTGTCTTGCACAGTTACCCCAAATTTTCTCTCGTCCAGCAGATGATCAATCAAAGAGGGGACACTACTGTCCTTATACCTCTTGTCATGGAAAGGACCCTTGCGATGGTCCACGCGCTAACATTCGTTATCGTTACGCGCGTATAGGCACGATGATTAGATGAAATAGGAATAGAGAGAATTCCTAGTAGTTGGAGGGGCACCTTCGAGATGAATACTTCATCTTCCTTTTCTGGTCAAGTGCGTCGTCAATCTTGCTTCACATAAGCCGCAGGGATCCCGTCGATTAAGAATTTGTTCAAGGTTGCCGCCTCTGCCTCGTCATCATCACCGTAGTTAGGCATCTTCACGATTGAGAGGGAAGAGCAGCCATCTCCTACGGAAGCAAGCTCAGCATCTTGTTTGGTAATCACTCCCAGTCATGAGCTTTGCAAAAGGACGCGAGGTCGGTAGCTTCATCGTGCGAGTCACGTACAGTAATAGGAGTCGGAGTCGAAAGTATCTTATTTACGTCAATAATCATTCCGTACACTTATTTGTATGTATGTATATCAATAGCATATATGCTACTTAGCATAATCAAGCAATTTAATGCATTATATGACGTATAACTCTTGTTTTTGGGGGGTCATTTTGTTTTTGGCAAGTCTAACTCGTGTAGACTATGCTTTGTTTGGCAACTTATTTTAAAGGTATTCCTCACTAATGTCCTTGCCTTGTCACTTTTTGAAAAGTGTCTGACTTATGGATCTTGGCGCTTTTGTGAATGCAATGAAAACCTTTTTGTAAAATGTTTTCGTGAGAGAACTCTAGTGATTGTAGTCTAGACTCGAGAAAGAATCTTAGTTCACTACAATCGAAGCTCTGATACCAAACTGTCACACCCTGTCTTTTGCGGAAGCGTATGATGTGTGACTAGCTTATTATCATTGCATTCAATCGTAATAAACAACTACATGATCAAAACGATGTTCATCCATTCATGAAAATTTGAGTATTACAAACACTTGTTATTTAAGTTTTCAAAACACGACCTTTGACAAGGTTACAATTCGACAAAAGTGGATGACATCTAAACTTGTAGTCTACTTCTAGCTATGACACTTGCGCCCAAGATCCATCCTGTCACCTGAAATACATGTAATTTTGGAAAACATCAACATAAAGTTGAGCGAGTTCATGAGTTTTGTATATCTTGTATGAAAACATAGTTTGTAACCTTTACAAATCAAGTATTCATTGTATAAATCAAGTTTTCTTGTGTACACCACGTACTAAATGAGTGTTTGTGCAAGGACATTAAGGCATGTGAGGACATAGGAGCATTAGTATTTTCTCCTTTAACTGTGTCGATTACCCTCGACTGTGTCGATTAACCTCGACTGCGTCAATTTCCCTTGACTGTGTCGATTTCCCTCGACTGTGTCGATTAACCTCGACTGTGTCGATTTCCCTCGACTGGGACACCGAAGCACTCATGAGGTCACATAAGGACCATGAGTGGGGCTCGGCCGTACCCGTTAGATCTAACCCTCATCCCTAATTAAGTATTAATGGCATCTCAATATCTAGTTTAAGCTCACATGATCTAGTATTTTCTAGGCTTTTCTTAAAGCTCATCATATTGCACTCACCACGAGTGCTTCTCGTATTCTCAAGTTATAAAACCAAAAACATTTAAGAGAAAAGGGGGAGCATGAACTCACAACTTTGCGTTCCTTGCGTCGTAAACTTCACCGGATTTGCTTAAATAACGTCGTAACCTATACGCGTTTTCTTAACGTTAGTCACTAGACTTGCGTCGCACAAGTACAGTCACTCTCTTTTGTATATATTCTTGTGTTAAAAATATTCTATATTTTTAACTAAGTATCTTACTTATATTATTTTCTCAAAAATTAATATAAGCTTTTTGTATTTTGCACTTTGCACCCGAATTATGTATCTTGTATGCTGTGTGTGTATTTTTGTATGTTTACTCGTTACGAGTATCTCCAAGTCATATTATTTTTATTCTAAAAATAATATATACCTAGTTCACAAAATAATCACATAATCATACAAGCGATAAATATATATTTAACAAGTTTTATTTATGAAAATCCACCTCCGGTATTTGGTAATTTTGTAATAAAAATCATGGCGAAGTTTGTTTGGAAAACAAGTCAAAAAAATATATTCATAACACTTGTCACCAAAATGTTCTAAGTGTTATTTTCTGGAAAAATTTCGCCAGCGTTTCCTTTGTAACTGGAGGTGGCCACGCTTACTAGCGTATCATTTTCTTTTAAAAAATTCAACCAATCAATTTCCAATCATCATCAAACTGGTCCAACATAAACCTATATCGCAATCACATGAACTTGCAAGTTGTGTAAAAATGTGTAGTAACTCTTCAACACATTTAGTAGGTTTTTCCATCTCTAAAAATAAAGTCGGTTTCTTGGAAATCTTATTTTTAAAGAACATGAAGTTTTACAACTTCTAGTCGGTTTTTACGAAAATTATTTCTTTGTTAAAACTTTTGTTACACAAGTGTCTACACACTTGTTTGTTCACAAAAATACCTCTAGTTCATGAAAGATCCGACTTAAAATATGACTTGTATATATTTCACTTGGTTCTTCGAAAATACCACTTGTATATCTTTAGATCTACTAGTTTAGGACTCTATTTCATAAGAAAAATCGTTTTTACACAAGTTCATGTTTGGTGTGTAGTAGAGTTTCATCATTTAACCCTTTTCATTCTTAACATATTCTATGTCATGTTTCATGAACATGACTAATCCGGGTTAGATGATGATCCGAGCTACCACAACATAGATCGGCACTAAATAATCACCACAAAACAAGTCTTACAAGTTTTACACCATTATATTTCTTTTATCCAACAAGTTCATCATTTTTATAAGACTTTAAACTTTGATCTTATATATTCATGACTTTTATCCGACAAATCTCTTATTAACCACTCTAAACAAGAACAAGAGGATGTTTTAGAACACTTACTACTAGCTCAAGGCTAGGGAAGTTCAAGAGTGCAAATGAGGTGGATAAAAGCAAATGGTGAAGGTCCTTCAAGTTCCGTTGCTTGCAACCTTCCTAATTAAGCTCGAGACACCTTAGAATCACCATAGATTGCTTGGAAAGGAGTTGAAAAGTGAAGGGTGAAAGAGGGGTGTTTGGGCCGTAGCCATGGAGGGAGGAAGGGAGAGAAGAGTGTTGTGATGAAATGGTGGTATTTATAGACCTTCCATATAGCATATTCCTGGCATATTCCTGGCATATTCCTGGCATATTCCTGGCATATTCCTGGTATATTCCTGGTATATTCCTGGCATATTCCTGGCATATTCCTGGCATATTCCTGGTATATTCCTGGCATATTCCTTGTATATTCCTGGTATATTCCTGGCATATTCCTGGCATATTCCTGGGTTTGCTGCGTTGTCTGCGTTTTGCAGTGTAAGCATTGTGTCGCGTAGGAACACACGGTACGCGCTTAAACTTGAAAAATAACGTTTTTAAGAGTTTTAATTTATTTTTCAACACGAACCTGATTAAAATAAAATTTTAATCATAACAGAATATTTGTGGGATTAAATATTATCCGGGCGGTATATATGTAACCCTTGTATGTATCCTTGGGTTTTAATGTATTTTTGACGTTGGACCTACACCTAGGCCCTAATTCCAATGTCTAACTGCTTTCTGCAGTTCTGTTGACACGATGTGTCTTACCGGTGAGTTTACTAATTTTTGACGCAACGCTATCATAACGTAATTCTTGTAGCATATATCATGCATGAATTCACTTGCATGGAATTCAGGAATTTATTTGTCTGGTAAACTAGATCATGTACAGTCATTAAAGCACAAATTACTGTTCATCTAGTGTACGGAATGTACGGAAAAGTGACGGTTGTCACATCTTCCTCTCCCTCTCATTCTTGGTGGCATTTTGTTCAACCTGTCAAAACAAACAAAGTATACAACAAAATATAAAAGACAAAGTTAGAAAATAAAAACAAATTTGGATAAATCCTAAGTTCTTTATCTAGACTCGAGAATCGAAGAATGTGCAACTGTGTAACTGAGATTAAACACAAAAGGCTAGTGTTTAATCCACTCAGTGTTGGCTCTGATACCAACCTGTCACACCCCGATATTTCCACGTATTACCGGTGGGCCCGGTGGGGAGTATCGTGACGTAGTTGATATCATCATAGTCAAACAACACAATTTTAAATGCACAGTGGAAGCAAAAGATAGATTTATTTCAACCGAATAAAATTGTAATATTAAGTATCACAATAATAGTTGAACAGATCCACAGGCGGATCAAAATAAAAAGGAAACATCGTTCATCAGACTTAAATGCATCCAAGCTTGCGAGACACTTATTGATGCTAAGGAGAGGCCAGCCTATTTCGAGTAGTACATGCACTTAACCTTTTTGGGAAAATACGTCAGTTTACACTGGTAAATACAATTAACTGACTCATTTTAAAAAGGTTTAGAAATTTAATTTGAATGCACGCGGCACAAAACATTTTATAACTTGGGATAATTATTTATATATAAACTTGTAAAAGAATTACATGTTTGTTATACGTTCAGTAGCCCGGATTGACGTCGGGTTAAAGATTAATAGACACACCACATGATATAGTCCCGCGGCGGGTTATTCCCGAAACCGGCGGTTATACCTTATTATTTATTTATGCACTAACGGGTGTACGCCTACACCCGCGTACTAAGGTCGTGGCCATTTCGTAAAATGATGCCAAGGATATCCGGGACATGGTCATTAACCCCCCAAAGGATTTAAGCAAACAAAACAATTTAAACGGGACATTTCAATAAATTAATCTTCACACAATTAAAAATTCAATGCCCGACCAAGCGGTATTTTATATACCGTACCCCAAGCCCGTATAGGGAAAATAAGTTAAAAGTATTTACCTTTGCAAGTATTTATCACAAACAGCAAATGCACGTAGCTTTTACCGGGTCTCCTATTCTGGAACAAATGTTTATAATAACCTATTAGATTCCTAACGGTTTTATATTAAGCCTAGACTTAGACCGGTTAGTTTTAAAGGAAGATACGGTTCAAACGCACGATTAAGCAAAGACCGGGATAGAATGTGATTTAGACCCGACAAGCTTGATGACTTGTATAATATGGGTAAACTAAACACATTTTGGATTTTGAGACAAAAATGATAAGGTTTGACCTGTTTCGGTTAATTTATGCAAACTAGTTACATAAACCGCACCGAACGCGAATAATGCGTAACGGGTAACCAAATGATTCATAAACAGGTTTCCTAAGTTAATATGCCTTAAATATGTTGTGACATTAGTAAGATATCTTCTATTATGCCCGAAATGGATTTAAATTTAAACTATGCCCCGTAAGGGCATTTTGGTCATTTTAAAGGTTATAAAAGAGTTTAAATAATAATCTGAGTTACAGGTCTGATTTAATCAGTAAAATATTAATTTTAATAAGTTATAACAGTAGGGTATTACCTATATGTGAATTTTATCATTTATAACCAAACTATGCACCTTAGGGGCATTTTGGTAATTTCACCTAGGCTTAAAAGGTCAAAAGTGAAAATCTGAGTTTAAAACTTTTTCTTACTGTTAAAATATAAAAATTTTCTGAAAATATCAGTAGGCATCAAACCTTATATGTTTAAAATAGTTTTGATACATACTATGCGTTAAAAACGCTTAAAAAGGCGATTTTGAGCTATTTCCGGGTTTTTAAAGGAAAGCTGATATTTTTATTATTCCAGAAGGCTCAAAATATTTTATTTGTCATATTAGATCAGTAGAAAAGGTTTGGTATCAAAATAATTTGTAAAACTTATTTTATAGCTCAAAAGGGCAAAACCGGCATTTACCGAAACAATACTTAGAACTCTATGTTATGCTCAGCCTAAAATTAAATAAAAATATTCAAAAATCTCAAAATATTATTTATATTAGTAGGTAAAAATTTTGGTATTAAAAATTGGGTTTAGATAGGCTATGTGCTAATTACGCCGTTTAATTAATAAAAAGCTTTTCATTTACGCTAATGAGCATAACTCCTAATCTAGACCTCAAACTGATGCCAAATTTTAGGGACAAGTCTAATAATCAGTAATGAAGGTTTCTATTCTTTTACATTTTCAAAAATCACATTTTAAGGTCATATGGGCATAATAGTCAACATTTAAGCATTTAACGGAAACATTCATATGAATCGGATATTTATGGAACCAAGTTGTATAATCACATAGGGTTATACTAACATGAAACCTGGTCTAAATAAGGCTCTAAGGCATTTCTAAAACATGCTTAAACGGGTCAGAACTGAAAGTCAAAGCAAAAGTCAAATTATGCGACTTTCGGTTCCGAACCGGGCCTAAACTGAAAATTGTCGGGGTGAACATGTTTAGACATGTTCTTACATTAATTACCAAGTTATATTAGTGATAAAACAAGTTGCATGGGTTCTACATTGCTAATTATGCATTAATTTGAAAATAAGCTTTCTGTTGACATTTTAAGATAAACTTTAACCTGACAATTGACCTAGTTAGAGTGGGAATCAGAGGGTTCCCTTTTAAGGGTTTATTACCCACATAATTACCAACTCATAGGTATTTTTAATTCGAGTTTTGACTGGACAATTATTGATTAATCTCGAAGTCAAACCTTAATTACGACTGTTTGACTTTAAGATAATTAACTAAGCTAAACGGGATTAAAGAAGGTTAAGGACACTTACAAGAGTCCTAAGAATGATTATGGATCCTAAGAAATCTTGGTTGCTGTCCAGAGAGCTCCAGAAATAAGCTTGAAGTGAGTTGCAAATAAACAAAGAAATGTTGCAACAAGAGGTCTCCTTATATAGTAAGTAGTAACTTTGATGTCACAAGATCACCCCAACTAAGTCTATAAATGTTGCAAGATGTTCCCAGGTGTCCCTATGATGCCAAAAACTAGTTGCAAAGCCCCTGAATTCGAATACCACTCATATAAGGCGGTGCAACAGGCTGAACAGGCATCTGTCCATTTTCTGCTGCCAGCGACTGTCTTACGGACCGTAAGCACCTCTTACGGACCGTAAGACCTTGTCTTTGCGGTCCGTAACCGACCCTGGATTAAATCGCCCAGTTGCAGCTCTTGTGGACCGTAAGCCTAAAGCCATACGGTCCGTATCCAATGACCAGAATACAAAAACTTGGAAACTTTCAAGCTTTGACCATGCAACTTTGGAATTTCTGAATCACCTGCTTCCTATGCAGTGTAGGGACCATGTAACCCGACTTTTGCATGGTTTTGCCATGCACTTACACTTCTTGGAATCTTATGGAGAGTCTTGTCATGCACTTGAATAAAGTTTAATTCTTTTGAACAAGAATTTTAACTATAAACTTTGTTGTAACATTATTCAGATACCCAAATCTTTATAACTGAATTTATTCATTATAGGAATAACCGGCTCTAAATAGATCAGATGTTTATCATATTGATTAGGGTCTTGGGATTTATAATTAGGTCGCTCAGAGGTGTTTATTAACATGTCGACACTCTTTAAATCCTACCATACATCTTCTGATTTGACCTGGGTTCCTGACACGTTTATCTTACATGACACGTGTCTTTATTCTATTGGGTATGATTTTACGAGGTGTTACAAAAAGGGACCAAAATGAAAGAATAAGAAGGCTGAAAAAGAGAAGCAAGACAGTGACAAAAGGTTGAAAAAGTTTACAAAGTGATTCCCGGTCAAGTGTTAGAAGTGTGGACGACCTGGTCATATGATTCGGGATTACCGATTTGAGCCACAATAGGAAGGTACAATGGCTAAGGTACAAGAAGAAGAGAGCTGGGATGCGGAGGCGTTTGTCACCCAAACGCTTGAAGTCACTACATTAACAGCCATAACCAAAATTGAAAAGAACATGCTCGAAGAATTTTGGTCCCTCAAACAAACTGGGGGCGACAACCTCGCCTATAATACCCACTTGAAACAACTTAGCATATTAGCCCCTCACCTCGTCAACACCACCGAGCCAGCCATCGCTAAGTACATCAAAGGGCTCCAATCGGTCGTTCGACACTCCGTCATCACGGCCGAACCACAAACCTTCAAGCGAGCTATCCGCTTAGCCGCTACCCTCTCCGAACACCGCGTGAACAACGGAACTTTGACCCTTTAGGGCATCACTAAGACCATCAATCACGTTATAACTAAACTCCCCGATGAACCTAAGGAAACAAAAGCCTCCGCTAAGAACAACAGCCACAACGGTAAGAATCGTAAGTTTCAAAACCATAATTGCGCCATGGTAACCCTACTAAACCAAACCCCCGTTAACCCAAACCAAGACCTCAACAAGAAGGCATACACCACGGCTTTCCCTAAGTATAACATGTGCCACTACCACCACCGCATCACAGTAACCCCATCAAATCATTATTATGTTCACACATATATGTATATATACAACTTATGTCGGAAAAAAGCTAGAGTTTGCCACGTAGACAAATGAGAGCTTGCCACGTGGTGGTTACTGTAGAAGCAACTTCTAAACGTATAGATATATAATATAGAGCAATTTGCATCCTTGGTATGAGACCATGATCAACTTGCATCCATGTTTAAAAAATGGATACATATGTCTCCTTTTTTGGTTTTCACTTCACTATGGGGGTGTTTGTTTTATCAGAAAAACCTCTTCTGACCTCTTATGTCCGCGCAGACCACGCGCAGACGTTTAACTCTGTAGACCGTTTGTTTTTAGAAGACATTTCATTAAAAAATGTCTTCAAACCTCTGCGCGTCCTCTTCCCCATGCAGACATGGTCCAATGTCTTCCCACCTCTTCCCCACGCAGACATGGTCCAATGTCCTCTTCCAATGCTTCTATACGGTGACTACATTTCATTTATCGTGTTATTTTGCGTGTTAGGTACAAAATTAAACCTAAGTGGTTTTTTATTTGTGATTTATGTATATTATTATGTAACACCTCAAAAATTTACGCCCAATAATGTATTGACACGTGTCATAGGCTTTGAATATGTGAAAGAGCACTTTAGAGGGACTAAAGTTGACAAACAGTGAAACTATGTGAATATAAGGGTCCAAAGTGTCAACAATGGATAAATAGGTCCTACAATAACCCTACATGGTGTTTATAATCTTAAATGATTAAATCATGGATCATACGAAGCGGAAAATGAAAGAAAGTGAGGAATTACAAACTATAGGGGCTAAATGTGTCAACATGTTGAAAGTATACCTCTGAGTGATCTTTTGGCAAACCCGAAGCTTTGTAATGGTAAAATATACTCACTAGAATATGTGGTAAAAATTTCATCAAGTTTCGTTATCGTATGAGAAAGTTATGATCAAAACCGTGCACGAAGGGTTAAATGCGTTAACGTTGAATTTCGTGACTTTTCGGGTAAGCACAAAGTTAACCAAGGACCTACCAAAGTTTGTAAATGTCCCAAGGCCCTTAAAAGTCAGGTTTAAGGGTCAAGAGTGCAAAATAAATAGCCAAAACCACGTTACAAAGGACAAGGACTGAATTGTAATTGTTGGAAACTTGCTTAGCTGTTAACAGCTTGTACGCGGCCCGCGAGAGGCCCTTCGCGGCCCGCCTACAAGTGCCCAGCGACAAAATTAGCGACCAGGTGCCAGTTCAAGTCTGATTTCAAGTTGTAAACAGCTGGATCCGATACCTGAGCCTTACCAATGGATGTACATGCATTTAGGGGCACTTGGACTCATCCTAGAACACTTGTAGACTCTTGTGGCAGCCTCACATGAGATCAAACTAGTTATAAAAGATCATTGAAGTTGCAAACATTGAACACTTGCATTCACAAAATTCACAAGACAACTTCTGGAGCTCTCTGGACATCAAGCCAACTTCCAGTGATCTCTAAGCTTAATTAGGACTCTTGTAAGTGTTCATAACCCTTTCTAATTCGTTCTAGCTTAGTTAATTAAGCAAAAGTCAAACCATCGTAATTTAAGTTTGACCTTGAGATTAAACGAAATTTGCTCAGTCATTTCTCGAATTGAAAGTACCTACAAGTTGGTATTTATGTGGGTAACAAACCCTTAAAAGGGTATTTTCAGATTCCCACTCTAACTATGTTAATTGTCGAGTCAAAGCTTGTTTCAAAAAGTCAACAGAATTATTATTTGCAAATTTAAGCATGATTAGCAATGTAGGGTACATGCAACCTGTTTGATCATTAAAATAACATGGTAATTAATGTAAGAACATGTCTCAACATGTTCAACTCGACAATTTTCAGTATAAACCCGGATCGGACCCAAAAGTCGCATATTTTGACTTTTGCTTTGACTATCAGTTCTGATCCGTTCATGCATGTTTGAGATCTGTCTTAGAGCTTATTTTGGACCAGGTTTCATATATGTATAACTCTCTGAGATTGTACAACTTGGTTCAATACCTATCCGATTTATATGCATGTTTCCGATTTATGCTTAAAGTTGACTATTATGCCATTTTGACTATAAAACATGATTTTTGAAAAAGTGAAAGAGTAGAAACATTTGTTACTGATTTATAAACTTGCACCTAAAATTTGATTTCAGTTTGAGGTCTAGATTAAGAGTTATGCTCGTTGTCGTAATTTGAAAGCTTTATGTTAATTAATTGGCGTAATTAGCATATAACCTATTTAAACCCACTTTTTAATATCAAACTTTTTATCCACTGTTATAATATAATATTTTGGGATTTTTAAAGATTTTTATTTAATTTTTTGCTGAGCATAACATAGGTCTCTAAGTTTAATTCGGTTAATACCGATTTTGCCCTTTTAAGCCATAAAATGAGTTTTATAAATCCTTTTGACCCCAAACCTTTTTCTACTGATTTTATTTGATAAATAAAATATTTTGAGCATTTTGGAATTATAAAAATATCAACTTTCTTTTACAAACCCGGAAACGGCTCCAAATCGCCTTTTTAAGCGTTTTTAACGCATAGTATGTACTATAACCATATTTAACATATAAGGTTGATACCTACTGATGTTTTTAGTATATTTTTATAAAATAATAGTAAGTACAAGTTTTTGAACTCAGGTTTCCAGTTTTGACCTTTTTAGCCCTTGTGAAATTACCAAACTACCCCTAAGGTGCATAGTTTGGTTTTAAATGATAAGTTTCACATATGGGTCATACCCTACTGTTATAACATGATAAATTAAGTATATTTACTGTATAAACCAGACCTGTAACTCAGATTTCCAATTAAACTCTTTTATAATCTTTTAAATTACCAAAATGCCCTTATGAGGCATAAATTGTGTTTAAATCCGTTTTGGGCATAATAGAAGATATCTTACTGATATTATAACATATTTAAGGCATACTAACTCAGGGAACTTGCATATGACTCTTTTGGTTACCCGTAACGCCCTTTTCGCGTTCGGCTCGGTTTATGTAACTAGTTTGCATAAATTGACCGAAACAGGTCAAACATTATCATTTTTGTCTCAAAATCCAGAATGTGTTTAGTATACCCATATTATACAAGTCTTCAAACTTGTCGGGTCTAAATCACATTCTATCCGGTCTTCGCTTAATCGTGCGTTTGAACCGTATCGTCCTTAAAAACTAGCCGGTCTAAGCTTAAGCTTAAATAAAGACCCGTTAGAAATCTAATAGGTTATTATAAACCTTTGTTCCAGAATAAGAAGAACCAGTAAAAGCTACCCTCACTTGCTAGTTGTGATTTATACTTTACTCAGGTAAATACTTTTAACTTATTTTCCCTATACGGGCTTGGGTTACGGTATATAGAATACCGCTTGTTCGAGCATCAAATCTTACATCTTTGGGTGGTTAATTGAAAATTTGAACGGCTCGTTTAAACAGTCTTGTTCACTTAAAGCCTTTGGGGGGTTAATGACCATGTCCCGGATATCCTTGGCATCATCTTACGAGATGGCCACGACCTGAGCACGGGGTGTAGGCGTACACCTGTCAGTGTATAACTCTATAATGTGGTGTGTCTATTGATCTTTAACCCGGACAAGATCCGGGCTACTGAACGCACAAGTAACATGTAATTCGTTCACAAGATTATATTGCATAATTATCCCAAGTTATAAAAAGGTTTTGTGCCACGTGCATTCAAATCAATTTTCAACCTTTTCAAAATGAGTCAGTTAAATTGTATTTACCAGTGTAAACTGACGTATTTTTTCCAAAAGGTTAAGTGCAGGTACTACACGTACTAGGCTGGCTGTCTTCTAGAGCGTCCACAATAAGTCTCGCAAGCTTGGATGACAATAAAGCTGTTGAACAATATCTTATTTTATTTTGATCCGCCTGTGGATCCGTTTCAACTAAATTGTGATATTTAATATTATACTTTATTAAAGTTGAAATGAATCTATCTTTGCTTCCGCTGTGCATTTATATATTGTGTTGTTTGTCTATGATGATACCAACTACGTCACTATACTCCCCACCGGGCCTACCGGTGACACGTGGAAAATAGGGGTGTGACAGGTTGGTATCAGAGCCAACTCTGAGTGAATTAAACACTAGCCTTTTGTGTTTAATCTCAGTTACACAATTGCACATTCCTCGATTCTCGAGTCTAGACAAAGAACTTAGGAATTTTCCAAATTTTTGATTTTATTCTAACTTTGTCTTATATATTTCTTGTTGTATCACTTGTTTGTTTTTGACAGGTTGTCAACATGCCGCCACGTATGAGAGGAAGAGGAAGGGGAAATGGAGCACATGTAGCCCCAAACGACCACGAGACCGGACCGTCACACCGGCGAACACCTTCGGACCCCCATAACTCAGACGCTCAAAATCTTTGGAGTTCTTTTGTTGAGCCTGCTAGGCGCTCAGTATCACTGAGTACCTCCCCATCAATCCCACACTCTTTTGGGCCTTATTCCCAAAATGAACCCCAAAACTCTCACCAGTCCTTCATACCTCTCCAAGGACACCAATCACCCTTTGACCAACCATCACCTGTTTTCCAGGGCTTGTTCAACCCTGCTGACTACCTTGATGTGCCTATGGGTGTTAACCCACTTGGACCCAATTCCCACTTACACTGGCGCGGCTGCATACAATCCCTTCGAGCAGCTGAACCACACAGGCTACAACTTTGCAGAGGATCCCTACTGGATAGCAGCAAACTCCAACACTCTCCATCAGGAAGGTCCCTACGGAGGTCCCTGGGCTACGGGACAATCGACCTATGGATACCCACCATATGGGTATCAACAACCGCCTCCTCGACCTCCGCAATATCAGCAGCCTCCTCAAGCGCCGGCAATGTCACCGCCGCAATTTCAAGAAATCCTTCATGAGATACATGAGGTGCGACAAGAGGTGCGGCATGAGATGCGGCAAGAACGAAGGCATAACCGGGGGATGTTCAAGAAGATGGTGGATTTGATCAAGGGTAAAAGCAAGAAGGATCGCTGAATCCTTTGTTTGTTATTATTTTTTTTTTAGTTGTAATCATGTCCCTGCGAGGACATTTATTTCTGTACTCTGCCCCTGCGTGGGCATATTATCTCTTCTGTTCTGCCCCTGCGTGGGCATGTTTTTCTATTTTGACCCCTGCGTGGGTTTGTTTTGTTAGTTGGCCCCTGCGTGGGCATGTTGTTTATGTAAAAGTCCCGTTTAGGGCAAACTCGTACTAGTTTAATTTTTGTTTGGAATGGTTAATTTAAGTTTTTCATTTTTAAAATTATATGCATGAATATAATATATGAATAAATGAAAAATAACATTTATTATTTTAATTTACCATTTTAATAATAAGAATCTTAAAAAGGTAAAACCTAGCTTGAATGTCATATTAAAGACCTGACCAATATGGTAGAACCTGTTTAAAAAGATTCAATCTCTGTTAACATCTGCAAATATGTTAACATTCTTGGCTAGTGTGATCCGCGAAATCACACATGTCACCCTTTTTATTAATTACCCAAATTTATATTTTTATATATATTTGATTATGACAAAATACCTACGGGTTATAATTAATGTCATATAAAACAAAGGCAGCCGTAGTTTACAGACTCCCTGCCAAGAAAAGGATTGGTTTTTTATTTTATTCAAACTTTAATCCTATCAGATCTAAATTTATAATTTAGAAATTTGTCTACGTGACTAGGCCTGTTGTGCCAATATTTTATTTCATTTTTTGGATAAAGTTACTAATAAAAAGTCCTGAATGAAATTTCTTAACAAATTAACTAATATGGCTCCTATTTACCATGGTTAATAAATCGTCAAGAACGATAATACTATTTAGGCTTCTAAAATAGACCTTGTCCTTATTTTTATGTAGCAATTAAGACTACATGGCTAAGTCTGAAGAATTAAACAGTCGTCCAGCAGAAAATCCTGAAAATGCTAAGATACTTGTAACTGGTGCGGAGCTACAAGCAATAGTGGAAAATGCTGTTAACAAAGCCATCGAGAGGCAATATAGTGAATCGAGTGGTACTCGAACCAGGACCAGATCAGCTCCTCACTCTAAGCCAAAAGTTCACTCTGAGGCTCATAGCAAACCGCCCTCTAAGAAAGATGAACTTAAGAAAGATGAGCTCAAAAAGGATGATGATCGACACTCATCAAATCAGAACAGTGTTCCCTCAAAAAGGATGGTGTATGATGCCAAACCACACACCAAGTCCTGTACTTACAAGTACTTTGTTTCTTGCATACCCCGGGACTTCACCGGGGAGAAGGGAGCAGTAGATTGTATGACTTGGTTGGACGAAATGGATACGGTTGTAGACATCAGCGGTTGTGCTGAAAGGGACGTAGTAAAATACGTATCCCAATCGTTCAAAGGAGAAGCACTGGCGTGGTGGAAGTCTCTCATACAATCTGCTGGGAAGATTCCACTCTACAATCTATCATGGGATCAGTTCGTTGCTCTCGTTAAAGATAATTATTGCCCGCAGTACGAAGTTGAGAGAATTGAGTCAGACTTCCTATCTTTAGTGATGAAGAATTTAGACTGCCAGGCATACCTCACCACTTTCAATACCCTATCTAGGTTGGTTCCTTACTTGGTAACCCCAGAACCTAAGAGGATTGCTCGCTTCATCGGGGGTTTAGCCCCAGAGATTAAAGCTAGTGTTAAGGCATCAAGGCCTGCTGCCTTCAGATCAGCAGCTGATCTATCTCTCTCTCTTACCCTGGACGTAGTCAGGTTGAGAGCACTCAGGAATTCAGAAGAGAACAAAAGGAAGCGTGAGGACGATACCTCACGAAGATCAGGTAAGAAACACCGAGGTAATGACGACCACAAGAAAGGGTCGGGATCTAAGAGAGATGGGCAACAATCGGGAGATAAGCCCAAATGTAAAACTTGCAAGAAGAACCATTTTGGGAGGTGTCGATTTGAGTCGAAATCCCAGTCTCACACGAGATCTTGTGGGATTTGCAAATCTACTGATCATAAGACTTTGGAGTGTAAGAAGCTGAAGGATGCGACATGTTACGGTTGCAACGAAAAAGGGCACATAAAGTCTAATTGCCCAAAGAACACCAAGAAAACCGAAGATGGGAAAAAGACCAATGCGAGGGTCTTCAAAATGGATGCTAAGGAAGCTGTTCAGGATGACAACGTGATCACAGGTACTTTTCTCGTAAATGATGTTTTTGCTAGAGTATTGTTTGATTCTGGAGCAGATAAGTCTTTTGTAGATAATAAGTTTTGTGAGTTATTGAAATTACCTGTAAAACCCTTAAGTGTGAAATATGAGGTGGAATTAGCTGATGGAACCATAGAAACCGCTTCAACTGTTTTAGATGGATGTGTTATATCCATTAGGAATCACTCTTTTCCTTTGTCCTTACTTCCCTTTAAGCTAGCCGGCTTTGACATAGTGATAGGCATGGATTGGTTATCGCATAACCAAGCCCAGATTGTGTGCAATAGAAAGCAAGTGGTAGTCAAAACTCCGTCTGGTGAATCACTCACCATCCAAGGAGATACCCAGCATGGATTGCCTGAGCAAGTGTCTATGCTCAAGGCATCCAGATGCCTGCAGAAGGGTTGTGTTATTTATATGGCACAAGTTACTATAGACGAGCCAAAGCCCAAGATTGAAGACATCCCTGTCATTTCAGAATATCCTGAAGTTTTTCCCGAAGAACTACCTGGTTTACCACCAGATAGGCAAGTGGAATTCCGAATTGACATCATTCCGGGTGCAGCACCAGTAGCGAGAGCGCCTTATAGGTTAGCACCAACGGAAATGAAGGAGTTAAGGACGCAATTAGATGATCTGCTAGCCAAAGGTTTTATTAGACCTAGTTCGTCTCCTTGGGGAGCGCTGATATTGTTTGTCAAAAAGAAGGATGGATCGATGTGCCTGTGCATCGATTACCGTGAGCTTAATATAGTCACTATCAAGAATAGGTATCCTTTGCCCAAGATCGACGATCTGTTCGATCAATTGCAAGGGGCAAGCTACTTCTCTAAGATCGACTTGAGGTCAGGCTATCATCAGTTGAAGGTCAAGGATGAAGATGTGCATAAGACTGCATTTAGGACTCGTTATGGTCATTACGAGTTCCTAGTGATCCCTTTTGGACTCACTAATGCACCGGCCGCATTCATGGATCTCATGAATCGCGTCTGTAAACCTTACTTGGACAAATTCGTCATCGTCTTTATTGACGACATCCTTATTTACTCAAAGAACCAAGCTGACCACGAGAAACACCTTCGTTGTATTCTCAAACTTCTACATCATGAGAAACTCTACGCCAAATTTTCAAAGTGCGAATTTTGGCTTCGGGAAGTCCAATTCCTTGGACATGTGGTAAGTGAGCGTGGTATCCAAGTGGATCCCGCTAAGGTAGAAGCAGTTATGAATTGGCAAGAGCCGAAGGCACCTACTGAGATTCGTAGCTTCCTGGGTTTAGCAGGATATTATAGGCGTTTTATCGAAAACTTTTCAAGGATTGCTGCGCCCCTAACTTCGTTGACACGTAAGAAGGTTAAGTTTGATTGGGGCCCTAAGCAGCAGGAATCCTTTGACATTTTGAAGAAAAAGTTGAGCAATGCACCAGTGTTAACATTGCCCGAAGGTATAGAAGAATTTGTGGTGTATTGTGACGCATCACACACGGGTATGGGCTGTGTACTCATGCAAAAAGGCAAGGTCATTGCCTACGCTTCACGACAGTTAAAGGTACACGAGAGGAACTACACCACCCATGACTTGGAGCTGGGTTCCGTTGTGTTTGCATTGAAACTATGGAGGCATTACTTATATGGAACCAAGTGTGTGATCTATTCAGATCACAAGAGCCTTCAACATTTGTTCAATCAGAAGGACTTGAACATGCGACAAAGACGATGGATGGAAACTCTAAATGATTATGATTGTGAGATAAAATACCATCCAGGCAAGGCAAATGTAGTTGCTGATGCCTTAAGCAGAAAAGAAAGAGTAAAGCCGATAAGAATCAATGCTAAGCGTATTGAAATAAGGAATAGTTTGAACGAAAGGGTGCTAGCAGCACAGAAGGAAGCTGTGCTGGAAGCTAACTATCCTGAAGAAAAACTGGGAGTAACTGAGGAGCAGTTATCCCATGACAAAGACGGAATGCTAAGATTGAATGGACGAATATGGGTTCCAGTTTATGGAGGACTTCGGGATGTTATCCTCCAGGAAGCCCACAGTTCCAAATATTCTGTTCATCCTAGAGCTGACAAGATGTACCAGGATCTAAAGGCAAACTACTGGTGGATTGGTTTGAAAAAGTCTGTAGTTGCTTATGTAGCTAAATGTTTGACTTGTGCGCAAGTCAAAGCGGAGCACCAGAAGCCGTCAGGTTTGTTACAACAACCTGAAATTCCCACATGGAAGTGGGAGATGGTGACGATGGATTTCATCACCAAGTTGCCAAAGACGAGGAAGGGAAACGATACTATATGGGTCATAGTAGATAGACTGACCAAGTCAGCACATTTCCTACCCAGTAAGGAAACTTACAGCTCAGACATGTTAGCTCAATTATACGTAGATAAAATTGTAGCATTGCATGGTGTACCATTGTCAATTATCTCGGATAGAGATACAAGATACACCTCTCATTTTTGGAAAAGTTTCCAACAGTCGTTGGGCACGCGCTTGAATTTTAGTACGGCTTACCACCCACAGACAGACGGACAGAGTGAGCGTACCATCCAAACATTGGAAGACATGCTTCGTGTATGTGTGATTGATTTAGGTGGCAGTTGGGATAAGCATCTGCCATTAGTCGAGTTCTCCTATAACAATAGCTACCATACTAGTATTAAGGTTGCGCCCTTTGAGGCATTATATGGTAGAAAATGCAGAACACCCATCTGTTGGGCAGAAGTAGGAGACGTTCAATTATCAGGACCAGATTTGGTCTTTGAAACAACGGACAAGATTGTCCAGATTCGCGATCGCCTGAAAGCTGCCAGGGATAGGCAGAAAAGCTATGCGGATCCAAAACGTAAGTCTTTTCACTTCGAAGTAGGTGACAAAGTATTGCTTAAAGTATCACCTTGGAAAGGGGTGATGCGATTTGGTAAGAAAGGCAAGCTAAGCCCGAGATACATAGGACCTTTCGAGGTTATCGAACGTGTCGGGTCAGTTGCTTATAAGTTAAACTTGCGTGAAGAGCTTAGTGCTATACATAATGTTTTTCACATCTGTAATCTGAAGAAGTGTTTCGCTAATGAATCACTGGTAATACCGCATACGGATGTACATATAGATGAGAGCTTGAAATTCGTGGAGAAACTGTAACACCCCAAAAATGGGGTTTGATAATTTAAACCCGGTTAATATAAAGGAACGGGTAAATTACCGTTTGGGGTAAAAGTGACCCGTAAATAAAAGTTGACTAGGAATAATTTACCGAGTGGTGACATGTATATATAAGTAACAAGATAATGAGTGTTAGTCTCTTTATTAATTGAAACGAAGTTGAGGGACCAAAACCGTTAAAAAGGAAACATGATTTATTAAATAAAGGAAAACCCACACACACACACACACTTCGTGTGTGTGTGAGACGATCAGGAAGAAGAAGAACAAGGGTTCAAACCCTAGTTCTTGTTAAATCTTCAAATTGAAGGGTGGAATGAGGTCTAAAATCATAACCGAGCATGGATAAACGATCACTATCACGAGGGGATCATAAGGTATGTCTTAAATTTAAGATTGGTGATCATGGGTGAAGTGGGTTATGTTCTAATCCGTGAATTAATAGGAAATTAATCATGTACAAGGGTTAGAACCCTCGTATAGAACATTGGTTATGTAGGGTTAGTGCTAATTTGATGATTAGAGGTGAAACCCGTTAGTTATGGTGAAGATGATGACTAGAATCACCATCTATGTCCAAGTCTTGTGGAAAGATTGATGTATTAGGTGGGTATGATGAATTCTTGTTAGATGAATTAGGAGAAATATGATGATGCTATGCTTGATGTTTATGTGCTAATGATACTTGTTGATTAGTAAGAAGATTTGATGAAATATAAATGAACTAGGAAGATTATGCATAAACTAGTTGTATATGATGCCTAGGAAGTAGTACGCACGCCACGTGTTTGATGAAATGTCTAAATGACAATAATATGTGAAGGTTGTGTTATGATGATGTTGAGTATGCTATATGCTTGTTTGAATCGGCTAATGGAATACATATGTGAGATATGAACTTGATATGATCGTTCATAGGAATAATCATGTATGCTAATAAGGATGTTAATGTAATGACATGAAAGTATAGGAATCATGTCAAGATGGATGGGAGCGTGGAAGGCTAACGGGACAAGAAGACTCAAGTAAGCGAATACAAATACGGACGAGTAAGGTAAGTAAATCCCGGACTTACACTTTAGATGTAAAATATATTGTACTATGATCATTATTGTGATACATGTGACAGTATTAAACAATGGAAGTAAATAGGTAAGTTTACGGAAAAAGAAGTCGAAAGTGAATAGGAAAGTATAATGATGCTAATTGTTTTCTGTTAAGATTGAAATGAAAGTGCAGGTATACTAATAATGGAGAGTGAAGGTTAAGTATGGAAGTCGTACGAGAGTGTCCGAATGGATGAACGATTGGACTTATATGAACGAGAATAAGAGATGTTGATGCTTGATTATGCACGTTTTAAAGTATATATATTATTATGTCACTGGTTGCTAATGAAGTAATTGGTTGTGGCGACTGCAGGTTTTACAGGTTTATGAATGTTTGTTCAAGATGTGTAAGCGGTTGAAGATCGAGTCAAGACATGGGTTGTACTTGGGTGTGTATGTGGTCACTTAATTCGATATACGTATGTTAGTTTTTAATTAATTTATGAAAAGGGATTAATGTATTTAAGTGATAGAAAGAATATCATAAAAGAAATTTTTAGTATGTATTTTCCGCTGCATTAAATTTGATTAAAACGATTTAGGGCGTTACAGAAACCATTGTCGATTGAGGATCGACAGGTGAAGAAGCTTCGAAGGAAGCATGTGCCTATTGTCAAAGTCAAATGGGATGCCCGTAGAGGTCCCGAATACACATGGGAGGTAGAATCCACGATGAAAGAAAAATACCCTCATCTGTTTCAGTAAATCTCGAGGTCGAGATTTCTTTTAAGGGGGTGAGGATGTAACACCTCGAAAATTTACGCCCAATAATGTATTGACACGTGTCATAGGCTTTGAATATGTGAAAGAGCACTTTAGAGGGACTAAAGTTGACAAACAGTGAAACTATGTGAATATAAGGGTCCAAAGTGTCAACAATGGATAAATAGGTCCTACAATAACCCTACATGGTGTTTATAATCTTAAATGATTAAATCATGGATCATACGAAGCGGAAAATGAAAGAAAGTGAGGAATTACAAACTACAGGGGCTAAATGTGTCAACATGTTGAAAGTATACCTCTGAGTGATCTTTTGGCAAACCCGAAGCTTTGTAATGGTAAAATATACTCACTAGAATATGTGGTAAAAATTTCATCAAGTGTCGTTATCGTATGAGAAAGTTATGATCAAAACCGTGCACGAAGGGTTAAATGCGTTAACGTTGAATTTCGTGACTTTTCGGGTAAGCACAAAGTTAACCAAGGACCTACCCAAGTTTGTAAATGTCCCAAGGCCCTTAAAAGTCAGGTTTAAGGGTCAAGAGTGCAAAATAAATAGCCAAAACCACGTTACAAAGGACAAGGACTGAATTGTAATTGTTGGAAACTTGCTTAGCTGTTAACAGCTTGTACGCGGCCCGCGAGAGGCCCTTCGCGGCCCGCCTACAAGTGCCCAGCGACAAAATTAGCGACCAGGTGCCAGTTCAAGTCTGATTTCAAGTTGTAAACAGCTGGATCCGATACCTGAGCCTTACCAATGGATGTACATGCATTTAGGGGCACTTGGACTCATCCTAGAACACTTGTAGACTCTTGTGGCAGCCTCACATGAGATCAAACTAGTTATAAAAGATCATTGAAGTTGCAAACATTGAACACTTGCATTCACAAAATTCACAAGACAACTTCTGGAGCTCTCTGGACATCAAGCCAACTTCCAGTGATCTCTAAGCTTAATTAGGACTCTTGTAAGTGTTCATAACCCTTTCTAATTCGTTCTAGCTTAGTTAATTAAGCAAAAGTCAAACCATCGTAATTTAAGTTTGACCTTGAGATTAAACGAAATTTGCTCAGTCATTTCTCGAATTGAAAGTACCTACAAGTTGGTATTTATGTGGGTAACAAACCCTTAAAAGGGTATTTTCAGATTCCCACTCTAACTATGTTAATTGTCGAGTCAAAGCTTGTTTCAAAAAGTCAACAGAATTATTATTTGCAAATTTAAGCATGATTAGCAATGTAGGGTACATGCAACCTGTTTGATCATTAAAATAACATGGTAATTAATGTAAGAACATGTCTCAACATGTTCAACTCGACAATTTTCAGTATAAACCCGGATCGGACCCGAAAGTCGCATATTTTGACTTTTGCTTTGACTATCAGTTCTGATCCGTTCATGCATGTTTGAGATCTGTCTTAGAGCTTATTTTGGACCAGGTTTCATATATGTATAACTCTCTGAGATTGTACAACTTGGTTCAATACCTATCCGATTTATATGCATGTTTCCGATTTATGCTTAAAGTTGACTATTATGCCCTTTTGACTATAAAACGTGATTTTTGAAAAAGTGAAAGAGTAGAAACATTTGTTACTGATTTATAAACTTGCACCTAAAATTTGATTTCAGTTTGAGGTCTAGATTAAGAGTTACGCTCGTTGTCGTAATTTGAAAGCTTTTTGTTAATTAATTGGCGTAATTAGCATATAACCTATTTAAACCCACTTTTTAATATCAAACTTTTTACCCACTGTTATAATATAATATTTTGGGATTTTTAAAGATTTTTATTTAATTTTTAGCTGAGCATAACATAGGTCTCTAAGTTTAATTCGGTTAATACCGATTTTGCCCTTTTAAGCCATAAAATGAGTTTTATAAATCCTTTTGACCCCAAACCTTTTTCTACTGATTTTATTTGATAAATAAAATATTTTGAGCATTTTGGAATTATAAAAATATCAACTTTCTTTTACAAACCCGGAAACGGCTCCAAATCGCCTTTTTAAGCGTTTTTAACGTATAGTATGTACTATAACCATATTTAACATATAAGGTTGATACCTACTGATGTTTTTAGTATATTTTTATAAAATAACAGTAAGTACAAGTTTTTGAACTCAGGTTTCCAGTTTTGACCTTTTTAGCCCTTGTGAAATTACCAAAATACCCCTACGGTGCATAGTTTGGTTTTAAATGATAAGTTTCACATATGGGTCATACCCTACTGTTATAACATGATAAATTAAGTATATTTACTGTATAAACCAGACCTGTAACTCAGATTTCCAATTAAACTCTTTTATAATCTTTTAAATTACCAAAATGCCCTTATGAGACATAAATTGTGTTTAAATCCGTTTTGGGCATAATAGAAGATATCTTACTGATATTATAACATATTTAAGGCATATTAACTCAGGGAACTTGCATATGACTCTTTTGGTTACCCGTAACGCCCTTTTCGCGTTCGGCTCGGTTTATGTAACTAGTTTGCATAAATTGACCGAAACAGGTCAAACATTATCATTTTTATCTCAAAATCCAGAATGTTTTTAGTATACCCATATTATACAAGTCTTCAAACTTGCCGGGTCTAAATCACATTCTATCCGGTCTTCGCTTAATCGTGCGTTTAAACCGTATCGTCCTTAAAAACTAGCCGGTCTAAGCTTAAGCTTAAATAAAAACCCGTTAGAAATCTAATAGGTTATTATAAACCTTTGTTCCAGAATAAGAAGAACCAGTAAAAGCTACCCTCACTTGCTAGTTGTGATTTATACTTTACTCAGGTAAATACTTTTAACTTATTTTCCCTATACGGGCTTGGGTTACGGTATATAGAATACCGCTTGTTCGAGCATCAAATCTTACATCTTTGGGTGGTTAATTGAAAATTTTGAACGGCCGTTTAAACAGTCTTGTTCACTTAAAGCCTTTGGGGGGTTAATGACCATGTCCCGGATATCCTTGGCATCATCTTACGAGATGGCCACGACCTGAGCACGGGGTGTAGGCGTACACCTGTCAGTGTATAACTCTATAATGTGGTGTGTCTATTGATCTTTAACCCGGACAAGATCCGGGCTACTGAACGCACAAGTAACATGTAATTCGTTCACAAGATTATATTGCATAATTATCCCAAGTTATAAAAAGGTTTTGTGCCACGTGCATTCAAATCAATTTTCAACCTTTTCAAAATGAGTCAGTTAAATTGTATTTACCAGTGTAAACTGACGTATTTTTTCCAAAAGGTTAAGTGCAGGTACTACACGTACTAGGCTGGCTGTCTTCTAGAGCGTCCACAATAAGTCTCGTAAGCTTGGATGACAATAAAGCTGTTGAACAATATCTTATTTTATTTTGATCCGCCTGTGGATCCGTTTCAACTAAATTGTGATATTTAATATTATACTTTATTAAAGTTGAAATGAATCTATCTTTGCTTCCGCTGTGCATTTATATATTGTGTTGTTTGTCTATGATGATACCAACTACGTCACTATACTCCCCACCGGGCCCACCGGTGACACGTGGAAAATAGGGGTGTGACATATTATGTATGTTTGTTGATATGTTAGGGTTTTCGTTTATACAAAGTGTGTGTTGATGTTGTATGTTTTGTTGAATGTTGGCCGGTGTGTGAATGAATCTGATTGTATCATTAATAATTTCGTGTTCCATTTAAAATTTTTAGTATGTACAAGCATGAAGTGAAGGTTTATATTTAACGAAGAATTGATACAAATTTGTTGCATTTTAAGTAGCTTAGTGGCGATTTCTCTAACGGAGGTGGTGGTGGTTTTAGAGAGAAAAGGTGGTGGTGGTGGTGGTAAGTCTTAAAAATAATGACCAATTTGATACCTAAGGTAAAGGTGTAATTTTACCTATGAATTAACAGTCAAACTAATGAGCACTTGATAGAATGACTCATAGTGAAGCGAAAATCAAACGAGTATCCATTTTTTTCAAAATAGAAACGCAAGTTGATATCATCACCATATCTAGGAATGCATACTCTACAATATAATGTGGTGTAACACCTTAGGGGGGAAGGGCCACTTATGTGCTATTTGTTTTTTCTGTGGGAAAAGGTCTGCAGTCTGCGGACCACATCTGCGGGCATCTGCAGGAGAAGAGGTGGACCAAATGTCTGCAGTCTGCAAGAAAAAGAGGGTTTGTTTTTTTTTATTTTATAAAAACATCTTCTCTTCTCAGACACACACAAGCACACTTTCACACACACCTCCCTCGATCTCTCTCCTCTCTGCCTTCATCACCACCACCAAGCACCACCGTCACCACAAACCTCCCCCGTCGCAATCACCCACCCCCGTCACACTCTCCTCCCTCGATCTCTCTCTCTCTCTGCCTTCATCACCAATGTCACCATCGATCTCCGATGATGATGATGATGATGGTCTCCTGTTGCCCCCCCTCTCTCTCTCTCTCTAGTCTCTACGGTATCTCTCTCTCATCGATTTGGGGGTTTGTTCGATTTAGGGTTTCGGTTCAAGCACCACCACCGATCTCCGATCTGGTAGCACCATCGATTTGGGGGGTTTGTTCGATTTAGGGTTTTGGTTCGATTTGGGGTTTTTGTTTCCCATCGATGATGATGATGATGATGATAACAAATGATGACGATGATGGTGTCGGAGCAGGGGTGTCGGAGGTGGAGGTGGTGGCGGAGCAGGGGTGTCGGAGGTGGAGGTGGTGGCGGAGTGGAGGTGGTGGCGGAGCAGTGGTGTCGGAGGTGGAGGTGGTGCCAAGAAGAGGTAAACGTCTGCGAGGAGAAGACTTGGGTCCATGTCTGCTCCAAGAAGAGGTCTCGCAGACCTTTTTTAATGAAAGGTCTGCGAGAAAACAAACAAGCTGCAGACATCAAACGTCTGCGCGCGTCTGCGTCGGCCAAAAAACAAACAGAACCTTACTCTTTCAACCCTAACGTACGTTTCCCAATCTCGTCATGCCCACGTCACTTACTTCATCCACTACTCTAAACTACCTAATTTGATGACACCACTACCCTAAATTACCCACTCATTTTCTTTTTTTTTATTAGAAATACACCACTACAATTAATGTGGTGTATCCAACCCAAACCCTACTCGTCGGGCATCACCCACCAGAGCGGCAACGGTCATGGGTACCTTTCTAGTGTAAAAAAAGATAAAATTTGACGTTTCTTTCGATTTTGCTATCCCTACAGTTTTTTTTAAACGTTGCCCATGTGATTATTTTCTAAACGATCCCTGCACCAAAATGACCAAATGACCCGTATACCCTTTGTGACTTGAATTTACCGATAGGGATGAGCAAAATGGACCCGGTACCGGTACCGAACCGGTACCGGTACCGAATTTACCGAACCGGGTACCTTTTCGGTACCGATTCGGTACCCACTTTTGACATTTTCGGTACCGGTTCGGTACCGGTATTTTGCTCGTTTTTACCCTCAAATACCGGTACCGAACCGGTACCGGTACCGAACCGTACCGAACCGGGTATATTCGGTACCGGTACCCACTTTTGAGGATTTTCGGTACCGGTTCTTTCGGTACCGGTACCGGTTCGGTACCGAACCGGACCGAGCTCATCCCTATTTACCGATACCAATTAGGAAATGCCTTTTGTCACTTTATGTGTAAATGTACCTTTCTAGAAAAGTGTGTAGTTAGGCCCACATCCTTTAAAAAACCTACAGGTGTCATTACCGATCCCCCATCTATACCATAGACATTCAATTTTATTAATATCTGTTGACGTGTACGTCTACATCTACGTCTCTCTTTTAATATGCTTTTTTTTTTCTTTTGTTTAATATACATGTGGCTAGGCTAGTGTCCATTTATTATAAAAGTATATTATATAGACACTAAATACAATCTTATGTTCATACCTGAAATTAATCATACTTGGGAGTATTATCCTATCTTACTTTGTTTTTATGAATTAAACTATCAACTTAATATGAAACGATTGAAAGAGAAATATGTGCTGTGAGGACATATTAATGTTAAAAAAGAGTTAATTGTGAAAATCGTCCATGGGGTTTGGATATATTTGTCATTTTCATCCAAAATGACTTTTTGTACCAAATAGCCCCCAACGTTTGTAACTTTTTGTCATTTTCATTCAAATGCCTAACTGGGTTAGAAACAACCGTTTGATGAGTTTTTTTTTTAAATTTCACAAGTACAGGACCTGAAATGTGTACGTCTACATCTACGTCTCTCTTTTAATATGCTTTTTTTTTTCTTTTGTTTAATATACATGTGGCTAGGCTAGTGTCCATTTATTATAAAAGTATATTATATAGACACTAAATACAATCTTATGTTCATACCTGAAATTAATCATACTTGGGAGTATTATCCTATCTTACTTTGTTTTTATGAATTAAACTATCAACTTAATATGAAACGATTGAAAGAGAAATATGTGCTGTGAGGACATATTAATGTTAAAAAAGAGTTAATTGTGAAAATCGTCCATGGGGTTTGGATATATTTGTCATTTTCATCCAAAATGACTTTTTATACCAAATAGCCCCCAACGTTTGTAACTTTTTGTCATTTTCATTCAAATGCCTAACTGGGTTAGAAACAACCGTTTGATGAGTTTTTTTTTTAAATTTCACAAGTACAGGACCTGAAATGTAATTTCTTTTTAAACTCTAACTTTATAAAGTAAAGATTTACATGTAAAACAAATTGTAGAATTATATAAAACAATTGTGGACAAAAAATAAAATGCTTAATTAATATCCATTGTCCATATTCCTTGTTCATAGCTTGAAGGCTTAAATAAGCCATGAATAGACACCGTAACTATATAATTCAACTTGATCATATTAATAATTAATGAAAATTTGTTTAGACCTACTTAAATCTAACACTCGTAATAAAGATGGCTTCAGATCTAACACTCATTACAGAGATTCTGATTCAAATCATAAAGTTTCCATTCTAATTTCCGACGAACCGTGCGGTGGATTCAAAACATAGAGTTTCCGTTTTGATTTCCGACGAACCGTGCAGTGCCGATTCAAATCATATAGTTTATGTTTTAAATTCTAGCGAACTATGTAGTGTCGATGTAGGTCGTTTGACCGCACAAGTGATGACGACGACCTTTAGCAGGCGAAAATTTGTTGAACGAAGCGGGTCACAAGTTGTATCACAGCAGAGATGAGATCCTCCACCAGATTTGTCGCCGGCGAACTCATCAACGGCCGAAAGTTTTTACGAATTTCACATGTTGATCTAGCTTTTTTCTTCTGATTCTGAACATGATATCTCCATCTCGTTCATCAAGCTTAGAAGGTGACATTCCGGTTACCAAAAGCCCTCCAAACTACAAATCGCAAACAAAAATACACAAAACAATGAGCATTACATGGTGGAGGTGAGTAACGGTATGAGTGGTAGTTGATGGTTTGTTTTGAAGGTTGTAGAGAGAGAAAGCAAGGGGTGATGGTTTTAGGTTTAAAAAGAAATTACATTTCAAGCCTATACTTGTGAAATTTCAAAAAAATAAAAAACCCTCATCAAACGGTTGTTTCTAACCAAGTCAGACATTTGGATGAAAATGGCAAAAAGTTACAAACGTGGGGGGCTATTTTGTACAAAAAAAATCATTTTGGACGAAAAAGGAAAACATGCCTAAACCTCAGGGACGATTTTGACAATTAACTATAAAAAAAGAAAAAGAAGAAAAATTCCTTTATAAAAGATGTGGTTAACTTCTTATGGTAACATCAAATAAACTTTCACTTAGGGGGTTGGGGCGCCACATTATGGAGCTTTCATCACTCGTGGAGTAGCGTGGAACACTGCCGCCTCCCAATTCCATCACTCGTTGAACTCATCACTCGTGATAGCCATGACGCGTGACAAGTTGCAGAATGTGAGGGAAATTGTTGGGTGTGGTGAGTGATGGGCACCCCCACTAAAATCCATCACTAGTGATGGAACCAAGTTCGATGACGTGGCGGAACATGATTGGGTGTGGTGAGTGATGGAAAGTGAAGCACCCCTACCCCCTTACACCAAAGGTGAACAACCTTGTTGACTAGCGATATCAAGTCGTAAAATGTTGCTCTCAATCAAGAGCGTACTGTTATGGACTAATACCATTGCAAGGTATGGGACTTGTCCCACATCAGTTGTATGGGCAACTGATGTGGGGTTTATATACCAAATGGACCCTCTCACCCACCATACTAGTCTTTAGGGTTGAGTTCTCTCGTTTGGTATGTAACATTGGTATCAGAGCCAGAACTTGGAGTGGTGGCCTGGAGAGAGCCAGTTGTGACCAACGAGCCTCGGAGTGGTGGCCCATGGAGTAGTGGCTTGGAAAGAGACAACCGTGACCAACGAGGACATTGGCCCTTAAGGAGGGTCGATTGTTATGGACTAATATCATTGCAAGGTATGAGACTTGTCCCACACCGGTTCTATAGGCAACCAATGTGGGGTTTATATACCAAATGTGCTCTTTCACCCACTAGACTAGTCTTTTGGGATAAGTTCTCTTGTTTGGTATGTAACACGTACCCATCCTAATACGTGGGTGGGCGAGCGCACCCCTTGAAATAAATATTTTCTAGTGTTATTTTTCGCCGGAAATTTCGACCGCACCCCTTGAAAATTTTCAACCACCCCACTTAGAGAAAAAATATTATGAATTTATAAAAAAAAATTTAAACACTGATTATTATTTAATATACAAGTATATGACACAAGGGAGAGGTTCATTTGAGAAGAAAATTAAATTGAGAAGAAAAAGAACAAATGACACAATTGTAAAACATTAAATAGTTTTTCTCTCATCTCATTTATTATTATTTTTGACTAATTAATTAGTCATAAAGACTATCATCCTCCACACTAAAAATTTTGCCTACACACATCAAAATTTATCCTACACGTTTTTTAAATTTATCCTACACATACTGAAATTTATCCTACACAACTCGTAATTCATCCTACACACCTCATAATTTATCCTACACTTTAAATTATTTTTTTTCTTCTTTGAAAAAATATATTTTTTGGAAAATAAGTTACAAATTTAATTTAGTTAGCTATTAAAAAGGAAGACTAACAATTAATGATCTATCTAATTTTACCAATATACCCTTACACTCATATTAAATACAAAAATTAAATGAAGTAAAATGAAGCATTCTTATTGGTTGAAGATTGTTCTTTTTTATTCTTACAAAAAATTTCTTCTCATTTGAACCCTCTATCTCCATTCCTTTTCACGATTGCGATGGAAGGGTTACATGTTATGATGACAAAAGCGGTGGGTACAGGTATGTTTAATGGTTTAATACTGCCAAATAACGGGCCGTGCTTATCACACTTATTTTTTGCGGATGACTCCATTTTTTTGGGAACTTGGGAAGAGAAAAATTTGAAAACGTTAAGAAGAATATTGAGATTATTTTACTTAATGTCGGGTTTAAAGGTGAATCACAAAAAGAGTTTCTTATACGGGATCGGGCCTAGTGATACTGAAATTGAGAACATGACCCATGTTATGAATTGTAAGACGGGCCGATTGCCATTCACATACTTGGGCCTAAAGGTTGGCTCAAATATGAATTGGGCAAGTAACTGGAGGGATGTTATTGAAAAATTTAACAAAAGATTATCAAATTGGAAAGCAAGGCTGTTATCATTTGCTGGTAGATTAACACTTGTGAAGTCGGTACTGGGATCCCTTCCAAACTATTTCCTATCTTTGTATAAAGCGCCGAAGAAGGTCATAAAAACATTAGAAGGGATTAGAAGACGTTTTCTGTGGGGAGGAAGTGGGGGAGTAAACAAAATCAGATGGATGAAGTGGGAAAAAATAATAGGGTCAAAAAACATGGGGGGCCTCGGAGTGGGGGGGATTAGAGAAATGAACATGGCAATGTTAATGAAATGGAGATGGAGATTTAAAGAAGAGCCGGAACAACTATGGGTCAAGGTTATAGAAGCAATTCACGGTAGTAGAAGAACTATAAAAAATATTCCAGTGAAAAAAACATTACCTGGTGTCTGGAAAGCAGTTATCGGAGTGGATTTGGATTTTGCTAAGGAAGGTATCGAGGTTAACAACAGCCTAAGGAGCAAGGTTGGAAAAGGGGATAAGACACTGTTCTGGCTGGATACATGGGCGACAAATCAGCCGCTAAAGGAGGAGTTCCCTTTCTTATTCGGGCTGGCAAAAAACAAAAGAAATAAGATACAAGATAACTATAAGAGAAGCCAAGAAAGAATCTTGTGGGACTGGAGCTGGTCTAGACTTCCAAACAACAATGAAGAAAAAAATGAATATGAGGGGTTAAAAGAACTGTTGCTTCAACAATCAGTTAGCCAAGAAGAGGATAAATGGAGATGGAAAAATAACATGGAAAAAGGGTTTTCGGTGAAAGAGATTAGGAAAGAGCTAGCCGGAATTATCGATGTAAATGTGGAACCGAATGGTTTCGAATGGAGCAAGATTGCTACGGCTAAGGTAAACCTTTTCATGTGGAGAGCAATAGAGGAAAGAATACCATCATCGGTTGCTTTGAGCAGCAGGGGAGTACAGTGGGGATCGGTTGACTGCAAAATCTATGGTTTAGCCCCGGAAACGGCCAACCACATAATGATTCAATGTCCGACAGCAAGGGAAGTATGGTTACAACTTTGGGCATGGCTGAAAATACCTATTAGGGACCACAATGAAAACATGAAAAGAAGGATTCAGGAGAAGACAGAATGGCCTAGAAAGAAGGAAAACATTATTTATGCAATTCATCTTCTAGCCGCTTGGTTCCTATGGAAAAATAGAAACAAAAAAGTGTTTGAAGATACACTCACAAATCCGGGTATGATGGTGGAAAAAATAAAAGAAGAATCGTTTGACTGGATAAAGCTAAGATCAAGGCATGCGGGAATAACATGGAGTGAATGGTGGAGTTTTTCATTTTGGTAGAATGTAGCCTAGATCTCAAATAATTATAATCCTAGTTTTTCTCTAGCTGTAATGGACCCATGATTGTACTCTTGGTTGATAGATTCGATATATAGTACCTTGCTATATGTCGTTTCTTTTGGTTTTTGGATGAATAAAGTTTTATTGTTGCTGTTCAAAAAAAAAAAATTTGAACCCTCCACTATGACACAATTTATATCATTATTCTTTAGCCACTTATTCACTTAATTACTTAACCCAATCAAAGCCTAATCTAATATATATATTTTTATTAAGCCAAGCCCAAACCCAATCCAAAGAAATTTGAACTAAATAAAATAACCCAAACCCATCCACCCATTCCAAATCCTGCCCCAAAAAAACTTCTAGCGACTTGACGCCACTGCTCACGATTGGACGACTTTTTTTGCCGGACAAACCAAAATTTCGGCAAGACTGACCCATATTACGCTAGAACTCCGATATAGAACTAGTATGGTTTTTTATTTTGTTTTTTTATGTGATGATTAGGAGAAAATATAGACGTATAAGGGTTTGATCTTTTTATGTTTTTTGGTTGTTCTAGACTTGTAGTTAAATGATATTGTTGTTTTATTTATAGCTTTGTTTGTTTAAATGATAAGTTACAAGTAATCAACATTTAATACCAGGGCTTGAATCTTTGAAAATAAAATTGAAAATTATGGACTATGGTTGAACATGATTGTTTATTTTGTTTAAGTTTTTAATGTTGTTTTATGAACTTATGGAGCGATTTATATGTGATAGGAACTATGAGTAAGAATGTAATGAACTTATGGAGTGTTTAGTATCTCTAGATAATATTTGGGATAGATTTCAAAAAATGAAAACCTGTAGGGTAAAATTTTAAATACTTTTCATGTGTTTTTTATAATTATATATAAACATGGGATTTTTACATATTTCCCTCTCCTAAGCCTCCTTATTACGTATTTACCCAAACCAAAAAATCAATTACATATTTCCCCTCCCTAACTGATATATATTACATATTTCCCCTTTTCATTAAAATGACCCTTATTTATGACTATTTTACCCTTAATGAACTAGTAAATGAATATTTACATATTTCCCCACTCTAATATGTAAAATCAATTACATATTTACCCAATTTATGTATTATCACCCAAATTCTTCTATACTTCGCCCCTGTTTACAATGATAAAAACATAAAACCAAAAAGTACAAAACGTAATTTCCGTTCATAATAATAAAAACATAAATTCCGTTCATAATAATTTCCGTTCAGAAAACATAAATACGATACCAAAAATTCGAAATCAACCACTCATCTTTGACTAATTACTTTCACGTCTTTTTTGTACTCTTTCCTCGTCCTCTTTTGCTTGTTGATGCTTGTTCTTGAGTAGGATCTTCAGGTGCTGAGTTTTTGCATGATTGCATAATGGGACAACGCTCGTCTAAACTCTACAACATTTTCAAATGTGGAGTTAACTTTAATAGTTCCATTCTTGCTGCTAACAGTTACCGGTTCGGAACTTGCATGCCCAACTTCATCATCTGTACTAAAAGTTACTGATTCATCCTCCTCATCTTCTTCATCATGAGCATCATCCAATTCCCTATAAAAAACATATTTAAAATGTATCTAAACATATTTAAAGTGTATCTAAACCAATATTTACCTTTCTTGCACCGAGCTTGTCTCGACATTATTATTCATTGTCACATAAATGGTTAATTCTTTCTCAACTTCGTACATACTAAGCATGAATTTAAAGTTGTCATGAGAATCAACCTTCACAAATTTTTGCTTCGTAGCGTATTTGTCGATGTAAAAAACTGAAAAGGATAGCTCCGGATCCGGAGGATAATGAGTGGCAATCTCTTCATTCAAATCATCAAAGTCGTATGTGCAAGTGTCAATGTTAAGACATTTTTGAAAGCCAAAACAATAACGCTTTTTGTAAGAGTTCTTAGCTAACCGGAAGTAACCTCCATATTTTAACTTTATCTTGTACTTAGTTGATCCTTGGCCAACAACATGCTCAAGCAATATTGGTGATTCTGCCCCATTCTCCCAAGTTGGTGTAAATGAATTATTTTCCATATCATCCATATCATCTTCCATACAAAGCACCTGATTCATATACACAAAGACTTTAATTTCAGACATAAACACCACCATTAACACTGAACAAATAAAGATGAACAGTAAAATCGATGAACAGTAATACCAGACATAAACAAGCATCGAACCTGTAATAATCGAACAGTATAAAGACTTTAATTTCAGACATAAACAAGCATCGAACCAGTAATATAAGACATAAACAGTTATAATCGATGAACAGTAACAATTGATGAACAGTAATAATCGAAACAGTTATACTCAACAGTTATAATCGATGAACATCAGTTACAGTTCATCGATGAACAGATGAACATCAGTTACAGTCCGAAAAAAAAAATTTAGAATTGATGAAGAATATGAACGATTTTGAAGAAGATGAAAGGCCTATAGATGAACAATCGATGAAGAAGATAATGATTTTGAACAAACCTGATCGATGAAGATGAATGTCGCCTGGGGGAGAAGAAACGTCAGGGGTTTGGATGCGTTCAGTATACGAATGGGGATTGTTACAATATTACGTATGATAAATTTGAGGGTAGTTAGGTAATTTCTCAAAAAAAAGGGAAATATGTAATTGATTTTTTGGTTTGGGTAAATACGTAATAAGGAGGCTTAGGAGGGGGAAATATGTAAAAATCCCTTATATAAATTTTAGTTTGATGTTCTTTTGTCTTACATGACCCAACTCGATCCGACCTGCTATAAACCATTTTTTTATATTAGGTATGAGCTTAAAATCTTTAAAAATATTCCGCACTCTTAGCAAAAAAAAAAAAAAAAATTCTTGAGTCCACCGGTGCTCTCAATTTAGTTGAAAGACAGCTTGTGAGTTATCAGTTTTAAGTAGGGCTGTAAACGAACCGAACGAACACGAACAAGGCCTTGTTCGTGTTCGTTCGTTAAGGAAATAAATGTGTTCACGAACGGTTCATGAACACTTACCGAACGAGATTTTATGTTCGTGTTCGTTCATTAAAGAAATGAGCGTGTTCGCGAACGGTTCACGAACACAAACGAACACAAATAAATTTGACGAACGCGACGAAGGATAAAGATAGATGGCCCAGAGAGTAGTACTCGAACTTGAATCCCTTATTGTGGAACGGAGGTCGATTGTATTCGTGGATGTAAATAATGAGAAATGAAAGGGAAATGATGCATAAACAAGGTGAAAGTGAGTTTCCTAGTTTAATTGTTAGGGAAATAAAATAATTAAAAGTTTAATAATATTAAAAGTACAAATAAAATATAAGAAAGTACAAAGATCTTCAATTAAAACACAAACATACGAACATAAACGAACGCAAATCAACGAATGTTCACGAACACGTTCACGAACACGTTCACGAACACCTTACCGAACGTTCACGAACACAATCGAACGAACGAGACCTCTGTTCATGTTCGTTCATTTAACTAATCGAACGAAATTTGTTGTTCATGTTCGTTCGTTTATTAAACGAACGAACATAAACGAACTTCCCGCCGAACGGTTCACGAACTGTTCGCTGAACGTTCGGTTCGTTTACAGCCCTAGTTTTAAGGGAAAAAAGTATACTTTCAACTTCAATATCAGGGTTTTTTTTTTCAAAAGAAATCTTATGAGGAATAAATAACTTGTAAAACAATATTCTTTCATCATGATATAGACTTTAAAATATGTAATTTATTCTTTCATCGTCATATTGCCTTAAAAATATATAAATAAATAAAGAAAGAGAATCAAATCATCAAATAGAAAAATAGAAAAAAACAAGTAAAGTAACATGAGAGCAATAATGTAGGAGGAAAAACCATGGGTGGTGGGGGCATGAACATCACCATCAATCACAGTTTACAATTATTAATTTATTTTCCTCTTGTCTATAAAACAACCCAAAAATTCATCCCACACACACTCTCAATAATTCAATCACACAGTCAGTCTTGTGATCCCAAAGAAAAAAAAAATGAGTGCAGGGAAGAAAAGACGAGCA
Source organism: Helianthus tuberosus (assembly GCA_030545235.1). Classification (NCBI taxonomy): domain Eukaryota; kingdom Viridiplantae; phylum Streptophyta; class Magnoliopsida; order Asterales; family Asteraceae; genus Helianthus; species Helianthus tuberosus. Next base: position 202,581,805 of record CM060445.1, on the reverse strand, counting down.
GTGATCGGGGAGCTGGTAACCAGCAGCGGGCAGCGTGTGGAAGCGGGGGGCAGCAGCCCAAGAAGCCCTTTGGACTTGAAAATACTGGTATCACCAAAAAGAGGCGTACTTAATGTGGGTGGTGGAGTTGGGCTTGGAATAGTAGCCGCCCTTGGTGATGAACCGGAGGATATCATCATCGACGAGGAGGAGGAGGACGATGAAGAGTACACAATAGTGACACGGCACATGCCAAACAATAACTCGTACAGAAAGGTGTATGATGGAAAAGGAAAGAGTAGGTGTGTGTTCGACATATCTCCGGTGGATGTGAAAGGGGACTTTTTGAGTTGTTGCCATGAGTGTAATAAGAGACTAGATGGGAGAGATGTGTACATGTACAGAGGGGAGAGACCATTTTGTAGCATAGACTGTAGAGCCAGGGCCATGTCCATGTGGATGGAACAAGAAGAAGAAGAAAGGAGAAGTTGTGGCTCACAAGCAGCACCTTCTCCTTCTTCTGATGTCGCCACAACCGGCGGCATCTTTGATATTATTTAACACAAACAATTTTGTAATGTTACTTACAGGCACTCAGGGAAATATATATTTAATAAAAGGAGGAGTAATTACCTGTTTATGCCACTATGAATGCTAATTTGGTGGTTGGTCTAAAAGACATACAATTTTTTTAATACATAGAATAATTACATATAAATATGACACACCCATCCAAAAAAAATAATCTTGAAGCCTTTATTCAAGAAATTTGGGTTTGCCACATGACCCGGCTCTTAAGGCCTTTTCGTGTGCTGGTCATCAACACTGATCTTAGCCCAAGTTATGCTCATTTGACAAATAAGAGTCTATAAAGTTTTGTATCAACTCCTCGTTAATTTCAAAACCCTGATGGTTGTTCCAAGGACTGTATGTAGCCTCTAATCACCGGGTTTTTTTTTTTTTTTTTGAAAAAGAACTTCATTAACACACACCGAACCCGAAGACCGGGACGGCGCAAAACAAACAACACAACTTACATATTAACAAAATTTACACCAATCCTCCCAAGCAAACGAACCCTTCTTAGCCCTATGTTTAAACCAAAAGAAACTAGACGATCTAACTTCGCTAAAGACTTCTTCAACTCCTCTTCTCTTACCATTGAATCTGAGATCATTCCGGGCCTTCCACAAGAACCAACAAGAAGCAATAATGATACCCTTCAGCGCCTTTTTGTCTAACACCCCTTTAGCACCTTGCTCATGTATTTCTAACAAATCACAGACCGAAAAAACAAAAAAAATTCCTAACCCGACACCATAGGGTAATCTTTCCCCACAACACCAAAGCCAGCAGGAAGGCCGTAAAAATATGAATAACCGAATCCAGGCCTGAACCACAAAAACTGCACACCTCGTCCGCAACCAACACCCCTCTCCTGGACAAGGCTTCCACAGTCGGGATCCTATCCATTTCCGCTCGCCAAACCAAAATGTTACATTTAAGCGGAACCCACTTACACCACTCCAGCACATATCGACTGCTTTAATCTCTCTTTGAATCGATGTATCTCTTCACTGCCGCGACTGAGAAAGAATCTGAACCGCTTCCAACCCAAACCCACTTATCTAACCCATGAGACAAATTCACCACCCTGAGAACCGAGACGAGAGAGTCCCATTCAAGCCTTTCAGATGTAGTTGTGGGGTTGTGTTTCCAAAGCCATAACCAGTCTCCTTCAATTCTGTCACGGACACTACACGACTTAACCAACTCAAGCTGATAAAGAGAAGGGAACTTGGTTTTTAACGGGACTTCAAGTAACCAAGGATCCCTCCAAAACAGAATGTTATCACCTTTTCCAACCATGCCTTTAAAAAGGTTACAAATTGATAATCCATCTAACAATGGCCGATTGAGAAACGTCACAATATTTCTCCAAACCCCACCGAGGGTCTTCTTTAACGAAAGCAAATCCCAGCCGTACCCTCCCGAGTGCAAGGCATTTATCACTCCTGCCCAAAGTTGTTCTTCTCCGTCTTAAATCTCCATCCCCATTTAGCCAATAAAGCTGTATTTATATCTTTAAGTTTATGAAGACCCAGGCCTCCCATCTTAATCGGAGAAGTAACCCTATCCCACGCAACCCAGTGAATTTTTTTATCAACCGAAGAACCAGCCAATAAGAATCTTCTAATAATACCTTCCAAATCTTCAATCACTTTAATAGGAACACGATAAAGAGAAAAATAATACGTGGGAAGACATTCAAGAACAGACCGAATCAACGTGAGCCTACCACCAATAGAAAGAAAAGTCGCTTTCCATAAAGAAAGGCATTTCTCAAAAATATCATACACCGGTCTCCGGTTTTTAATTCGATTCATATTGGCCCCAACATTAAGACCAAGATATTTTAACGGACCACATTGCATACGACGAGCACTACCATCTCTTCAACCTCCCCAAAACTCATCCCAAGCCCAAAGAGGCTCGATTTACTAAGGCTAATCTGGAGACCAGAGGAAGAATGAAAACACTTGAGGATTCTTACCATATTTACAATGTTCTCCCTACTCCACTCCCCAATAATAATATCGCCAGTGTAGAAAAGGTGCGAAACCGGAAGGCCGTCATTGGGAAGCTCCACCCCTTTCACAATTCCCAACCCAATAGCCTTTCTGATCATGCAAGAAAGAGCTTCCATGACAATAACAAACAGAAAAGGAGATATAGGATCTTCTTGGCGCAAACCTTTATCGCATTTGAATTCGAAAGTAGGGGAACCATTGACCAAAACCGACGCCCTAGCCGACGAGATAACCCCTTTGATCCACCTGCACCATCTATTGGGAAAACCCATTTGAGCCAGAATGTCTGTGAAAAAAATTCCAGTTTATATTATCATATGCTTTGTCGAAGTCAATCTTAAGAAAAAACGCCTTTTTGTTGGAAAGATATTATAACATGGCTATTTACTAACTTTGTACATAATTTATAACTAGTTTTATACACCGCGCGCGTTGCGACGCACTAAATCGAATCATTCTTGGTGTGATAACATGCACGCGAGGCTCAGCCAAACCACCTAGAGTGTAGCAGGCACACTGACCTATAAAAAAGCTTGTCTCAAGCAACCAAAGACCAGCCTATATAAACACAAAAAGGAACTAAAACAATCTAAACCAGCCAAAATCAAGTATAAAACAACTAAAAAAAGGCTGTAATGTACCTGCGCCTGACTTGGGGTACTCGAGACCAATTTTTAGTGTAGTCAAGTTAGGATAACACAAAACATTTTATTAACATTGTATACTTTCAAATAAAATGGTTTAACAGAATTTAGCCGAAAAATGTTCTGAACATGCGCCTAAGAGGCTTAAACCGCACCTTTCAGAGCGCAGCGCATATGGTATGTTGGGCTGCGTTTCAGTACCTAGACTCCTAGGCACACACCTTTGACTGCATAAGTGGCTATCCTTGGTAAGAAGTGTTAATTAAAGCGAACCATATAGGATAAACCTTTTTATAGCTAAAACTTGCTTTAACCCACACCAAAGTAATACTTTCTTTGAAACATCCCCTTTTAACCCAAGCCAATTTAGTCAGACCCGTTTTGACACACAGCCAATTCACTAATTGGTATTGACGCGCACACCGACATGATCAACTATTCTACAAATGACAAAAGGACTGAAACCATAGACCTTTCATTTTATAGGTAAAAAGAAGACCGATACGATAGTATGTCAAAGTAGCTGATGTAACACATAACTCATGCCAACCCAATGTTCCAGCATTACTTAGAAGAAACAAATTATGTTCATACCCGCCACCTTGCTGCAATAAAGTCTACAAGGTGGATGAATATAAATCTGCTGTCGTCTCAGAACAGTAGCACCAATGCCCACGTGTGCCAACTTCTCAGCAGTCTCAGAAACACATCCACCCTTTCCCGCTGCACATTAAATTTAAATGTTTCAGCCCAACAGTCGGCGCCATCATATTATCCAACCTTTGAAGTTTTTTTTTTTATAAAAAAAGATTATAAAGTTTGAGATTATTACAATAATTTAATTTACACAAGGTTTGTCGTGTTTAAAAATCACCCGATATCTTAGCTGTTCCCATTTTAGCTTAATTTTTTACGTGAATAGGAACCGACCATTCATAAATAGACGGGTTGACATAAAATTACATTGTAGAAAGTGTATTTGCTGAAGTACTTACATGTATGGTAGTTTCCAGTACGTTGGTATTTTGCTTGTCTGGGAATCGTCTTTTCACACACCTGATGATTCATTTCCGAATTATGATGCACCCCTATAATAGATATTAAGAAAATCTATTAGTAATATCTTTATATTCTTAAATTGAAAAAAAAAAGTTAATAGACGTTAAACGGCGGTTCCAGCCAGTTCGGAACCGTAAGTTATCAAACCATCAAAACCGAAACATATATTATTCAAACCGGCCAACTTTCCCGCCCTTTCCAGCCGTGTTCCTAAACATAGTATCTGCAACCCAACAGTTCATGAAAAAGGCCAAATCTTGTATGAAATTCTAATGATTTGTGAGATCAAATCTATAAAGATGAAGATGAAGGTGATCGAAGCGTCCAAACTGAGCTTTTCACCAGATCAACACCTGCATATTTGCTAGTTGCTTCAGCTCACGAACCTTTTCGTTCATGTTAATCGACTACGATATAGGTTAATCACCTCGAAACCAGCATGGTGAGGCTCAGACCAAGCTATTAAGCTGCCATGGCTGCACCATCGGTTGCAAGCGGACAACAATGCACCCGCCATCCTCGATGATGCCACGCCAAGTAATGATCTGACCAAGATCATCATAGCCTGTTAATATTAGATAAATACATGTTAATAAGAGAACTGAAATGAATAATGATTATCATGGTGTCGTAATTTGATTGGGTTTTTTAGCATCCCAAGTGTTTGAGGATATCTTACGGTCCTTCTAAGAAAAGAATTAACAGCATTATTAGTAGAGTAAAAGTGACAAACAGACAATTTTTCCCGGTCAACCAAACTCTATTTCAGTGACCAAAGGGACCAACCCACTACCGATAACTCAAATTGCAAAGGCAACAGTGAGCTGATTCATCAAGCTCAGAGAATGCAAAAGGACCAAGCCGCCACCGCTGCAATAGGGGTTGCAGGTGCTAACCTGACATCCTCCGTAGCTGCCATGCCATGGCGACATATCGGCTTTATTTTGATAACTCATCACAGCCTCCGTGTAACAACCGTCCATTTAAACCGATAACAGCCAAACACAAAATACAAACACTGTCCATGCGCCTCAACTATTAATAAATTATATATATATATATAAAGAAGACAACATAGGTATGCCCAAAAATGAATGGTATAGGCCTTATCATCATAAACCCTAAAGGGCCTTTTTCAACACCATCGTCATACCATATTTCAGATGTATGGTTTAGCATTGCAAACCTGAAAGGCGATCCAAAACCGTCATAATCGGAGCACTTTCCACAACCCAAACCAACAAAAAATACAGACAGATGATAATAATGTAAGTTTACAATAAAAAAGGGAACTTAAACAGGTTGCATAGAAATCATAATATTGTTCTGCTTTATCATTCAATTTTTTTGCATAAATGAACCTGAAAAGAAAGCATCATAAGTGAAGGGTGTTTTGCAACCACAACAGATGAAGCATAAAAAGAAAACCACTCATTAAGTGAATGATGTTCTGCAATCACAATCACCACCAGCCAGAGAGGCAAACATCATCACCGTACCAACCATCCTATATGTTACCGGAAAGCAATTCTGATTCCCATGACAATAACCGGCGTTGTCATTGAGCTACGGTGGCCGGGCGGAAGTCATTTGCGTCACCCTTTAGGTGAAAGAGAGAGAGAGAGAGAAAGAGAGAGAGAGAGAGAGAGGAGGGGAGGTGTAAACTGAGAAAAGGTGGGGAGGTGGCCAGTCACGGCGGCACAAGACGGAGACACGGCGGCAACGTCGTCGATCCTCCCCTCTCTCTCTCCAGGTCTTTCTCTCTCTCCGATGTATACCTCTCCCTCTGATACCTCTGTAAAAAAAGTGTGTGATGGTAGATTAGGAAGGAAGACAGCGAAAAAGATGGGGTGACATGTGTCGCCCGCCCAAAACCCCCCAATAAGATTATCACACCAAGCTAATCACTATTCATTCACTTCTCTTATTATCAGATATGAATATGTAATTATTATTAACTAATGGGTTCACTACTAGAAAATACACTCTTCTTGACACGCGAACAATGACACGCGCATATTTTATGACATTCAAAAGCGTATGTCAAGAAAAAAATGTCATGGTTTACAAAATTCAGTAATTCTATGACATTCTTTTTTGTGTGTCATGTTTTTAGCATCATAAAAAAACAAGATTTATTTTGACACGCAAACAATGATACACGCTCATTTTATGACATTCGAAAGTGCCTGTCAAGAAAAAAAATGTCATGGTTTTACAAAATTCAATATATTTATGACACACATTTGTTGTGTGTCATCCTTTTATCGTCATAAAAAACAAGATCTATCTTGACACGCGAATAATGACACACGCTTATTTTATGACATTTAAATGCATGTCAAGAAAAAAATGTCATGGTTGTACAGAATTTGATAAATTTATGAAACTGTTTTTGTGTGTCATCTTTTTAGCGTCATAAAAAACATTATATAAACATAAGGGTTAATTTCCTATAGCAGTTATTGTTTATGTAATATGGACATCATGGTTAATTTCCAATAGCAAACACTACGATAAAACGAAGCTAATGCAACTTTTTAAATGTAACATTTTTCAATTATGTTGCATTTGACTCTAATGTAACTTCTTTTAATATAGAAGTTGCATTAAAGATCTAATGCAACCTTTTTTTCACAAAAGTTGCAAACTTTTAAGAAAATTGCAACCTTTTTCCTAGAAGGTTGCAAATTTGATTGAAATTTGCAACTTTCTTATACAAATATTGCATTGTTAAAACGTAAATGCAACTCTTATTTTAAAAGGTTACGTGAGTTAACGAAAAAGACAAAAAAACTGAAAAAGTTTCAAGTTATAAATAGTAAAATCTTCCATTATTGTTATGGTTATATTTGATATCTAAATTTAGATAATATTTTTTTATAATAAAAAAAGTGGGAGGATAAGTTGTTGACAGATCTCACGAAATAAAAAGAAAAAATCTTTTTAATCTTTATAGAAAAAATACCGACTGATCCCATATAAAATAATACACTAAATAAATAATTGTTTTAAAGTCCCACAAATCCCCCCACCCAAACAAAAGAATTTAAAAAGAATCATCATCACAATCTAATTTTTATTTTTCAAACGTTACTTTGAAGTTATTTTATAATATTCCTATAAAGATCCGACTTCCATTCTAAAACTTGTGGTGATAGTTTCTAATTTTTTTATGTAGAGAGGAAACTTTTAAATATTTAGGAGGAAAGTAGCAATTTGAGGAAAATTAAAAAAAAAGAGAAACTAATTTTGAGAGAAACTGATAACTTTTTTTAATTTTAGTATATTAAAATATATGACAAAATATAAAAAATACTTACACTAATCAATTACCAAACTCTATTATAAAAATATAATATATAAAAAATTAAATATTAAAAAATTATAATCTTACTTTTAGTTATAATTATTTATATATTTTGATCTAAATATAATTTACGTGTATGTAAATGAATATTAATTAATTTAATATGTATGAAAAAGTGTTATAAACAAATATATGAACATTAATAGATCAAGTTCACTTTACATATCAATCTAGCTTATAAAAGGTTAAAAGTCATGATAAATAACATTAATAGATCAAGTTCACTTTACATATCAATCTAGCTTATAAAAGGTTAAAAGTCATGATAAATATTTAAGGTTTAGTGTCACCTATTAAGACTTGTATGATAGATTATCAGGAATTATGATTTATTATGACTCAATACAACTCTATATACCTTGTTAACTACTAGTTGCCTTAATAAAGTCCATCAAGAGTTATCACTATAATTAAGCTCAATAAAGTCCATTAATATATATGTTTGATCTGTTGTTACTCGTTATAATTAAGTAAGACTCACTATAACCTATAGGTGTACAAAACCTGGTTTGGGCCTAAATTGCTTTGGGTTGTAAATCGGTAGTTTTTTAATCTTAGGCTCATACAAGTTTGGCGCAAAGCAGTTCAGCTGAGAACCGATTTTAGGGTTGAAAACCCCAATCCACTTGAACTGATTTGGATCGGGTTTAAAACTGGTTTTGCCAAAAAAAAAAATCATTTTACTAGGTTCAAACCTGTTATGCACAAATCGGTTCATGTTGTAAACCAGCTTAACACATGAGCACGAGGCCAAATCAATTTGGCCTAAACCAGTTTTTTTGGCTACCAAATTAGGCACTAGGCACTGAATCGATTCATCGAGCCCAATCGAATTTCTGTGTACACCTCTACTACAATCTAACTTTAAACCTAGTATGACCTAATGTGCATCATGATCCGTCATGAGTCATCATTCGTATTAAGGAACAACTTCAAATTTCAGTAGTCATGAACACCAAAGGAAAAGAATTAAAAGATATTCCTATAGTATCTAAATTCTCATATGTTTTTCCAGAAGAGTTACATGGATTAACGCCAGATCGAGAAGTTGAATTTAGAATTCACTTAACACTAGGAACGGCACCGATTGCCAAAGCACCTTATCGACTAGCGCCAACGGAGATGCAAGAATTGAAGAAACAGCTTGACGAATTACTAGAGAAAGGTTTCATACAACCTAGTGAATCGCCATGGGGAGCACCGGTGTTATTTGTCAAGAAGAAAGACAGATCGATGCGTATGTGCATTGATTACTGAGAACTGAATAAGGTCACGATTAAAAATCGGTACCCATTACCGAGAATCGATGATTTGTTCGATCAACTTCAAGGAGCCCGATTCTTTTCTAAGATCTATTTACGCTCAGGATATCATCAATTGAAACTACAGGAAGTGGACATTCCTAAAACTGCTTTCAGAACAAGGTACGGTCATTATGAATTTACAGTCATGCCATTTGGTTTAACTAATGCCCCAGCCGCATTTATGGACATGATGAACAGGATATGTAAACCATACCTGGATAAATTCATAATTGTCTTTATAGATAATATTCTAATTTACTCTAAGAGTAAGGAGGAACATGCGGAGCATTTGCATATACTCCTGACATTGTTGAGAAAAGAAAAGTTTTATGCTAAATTCTCAAAATGTGAATTTTGGTTACAAGAAGTGCAATTCCTTGGACACTTGGTTAATCATGAAGAAATTCATGTGGATCCCACAAAGATTGAGGCTATTACCAAATGGAAAGTCCCCGAGTCACCAATAGAAGTAAGAAGTTTTCTTGGACTGGCAGGATATTATAGATGTTTTATTCAAGACTTTTCTAGGATAGCCATTCCATTAACCAAACTGACTTGCAAATCAGTTAAGTTTGAATGTGGACCAAAACAAGAGGAAGCATTCAAGATTTTGAAACATAAATTAACCAATGCTCCAATACTCGTTTTGCCAGAAGGAACTGAAGACTTCATAGTCTACTGTGACGCGTATAAGTTAGGATATGGATGTGTGTTGATGCAACGTCAAAAGGTAATTGCTTATGCCTCTATACAGCTTAAGAAACATGAAGAGAATTATACAACCCATGATCTAGAGTTAGGAGCAATAATTTTTGCCCTTAAGATTTGGAGACACTATCTCTATGGTAGTAAGTTTATTGTTGTCACACCCCGACCGATGGCGGAAAGATCGGGATGAGACGAAATAGATTGCAAGAGACATCATAACACTATGTGACAATATAATTAAAATTTGAATTTCATAAATGGACTAAATGTCATACAAGATTCCAAAGAAATACAACATTGTTCAACAAAAATAACATCAAAAGATAATTTAAATTTAGGTGTGTATCTAAGTCCACCTAATCTTTGTTCTTCATCGCATCATCATCCAACTATCAACCTGCAACATGTATTAAAATATATCAACAAAAAAATTTAGCGAGCATACAAGTTTGTTTACATAGCATAATATAGACTAAAAAGTTGCTCATATCCACATGAATCATAATATGCGAGTTACTAGTATGCCTAGATTGTGTAACAATATGTTCAAACCTAAGTTTCCAACGCGTTTAATTTTGACTATCCCATAGTATCGCGGGAGGTTACATGTTTAACTTAACAATACCCCAAGTATCATGGGCGGTGCGTTAATCCTATAGCGCTATAATTGTTAAGGTAGGCTAGCAAAGTTAATGAGTATATATCAACACAAATAGTATACATGGCATACGAGATTAACAAGCATCATACATAGTTTCATGTTTCAACAATGGATAGAGTTCGTTTAAAATAGTTTCAAAGTGAAGTGTAGTTTGTATAGTATACATGTTGCACCCAAAAGTGACTAAAAGAAAAAGGGATCGAGTATGCTCACGGTTTTTGCAAGCTTTCCTACTTGAATCCCGCGAGTGGTGTTGGTTGTTTAGTTTGGAGCACCTTGTCCTTTTACAAAAAGGAACATAAATGTAAGAGTTTGGGGAATACCGGAAGATTATAGATTTCGGAATTTAAATAACATGAACATAGCCATATGAAAAAATAATCATCCATCACATATGATGTTTAGATGATATACTTACTAATTTGACAATGTCCACTTGTTCATCATCAAAGGTTCGGTTTGTTTGAATATTACCTAAGTATTATATAGAGTATAATATATCATACAAGTCAAGCATGAGGTAGAAGATCAAAGTCTTCATTTAGGTACGTCTAAGTTTCATGGAAATCATGTAGGAGGTAGGAAGAGAATCCTTCCATTTAGGCACCTCTAAGTGTTCACCACTACACTTGATGTAAGAACATTCAAGGTGTCACACCCCGGATTTCCACGTGTCACCGGTGGGCCCGATGGGGAGTATCGTGACGTAGTTGATAACATCATAGTCAAACAACACAATATATAAATGCACAGCGGAAGCAAAAGATAAATTATATTACATTCCGAATATAAAGTAATATCAAGTATTACAACGGAAAGTAAAGAATCCACAGGCGGATCAAATAAAAGAGAAACTATTCAACAGACTTCAAGCATCTAGAACTTGTAAGATTCCTTATTAACGCCCTGAGCTTCCAGCCAATTTCGTTCAGTACCTGTCACTTAACCTTTTTGGAAAATACGTCAGTTTACACTGGTAAATACACTCAACCGACTCATTTGGAAAGAGTTTAAGAAAATTGATTTAGATGCACCAGGCACAAAATATCTTGACACATTGATTAAAATGCACAGAGGCAAAATTAACCTTTTATAACTTGGGAAAATCTTATTAATAAAAATCTTGTATCCGATTTACATGTTTGTCCAACATTTAGGGCCGGTGATTATACAATACAAGCCGGTCTAGATTAATCGACACACCACAAATATGATCTCACAAGAAGATACCCTTACGAGTGAGTATATTTTATACATATGCAACAGGAGGTGTTATATCTACACCTTGTGCTTACGTCGTGGCCATTCACTTTTTAAAATGAGCCAAGGATATCCAGGACACGGTCATTAACCCCCAATGTTATTTGTTATCAAACAATACAAATTAAAACGGGATTATGCAATTTAATCATCTCCGATTAAAAGGTTTCTACACCCGACCAAGCGGTATTTTTATAATACCGTATCCCAAGCCCGTATAAGGGAAAATAAGTTAAGAGTATTTACCTGAGCTAGCAATGCAATTTATACTCAGCCGTATATTCTAATCAGCAAGCACAAGTACTTCTACTGGGGCTCTCAATCTGGAACGAAGGTTTTATGAACCTATTAAATTCCTAACGGGTCTTATTTAAGTCGTAACTTAGACCGGTTAGTTTTAAGGAAAGGTTTACGGTTCAAAACGCATGATTAAGCGAAGACCAGAATAGGATGTGATTTAGACCCGACAATTTTGGAGACTTGTATAATATGGGTAAACTAAACACATTCTGGATTTTGAGATAAAAGCGATAACGTTTGACCCGTTTCGGCTAACTTATGCAAACTAGTTACATAAACCGAACCGAACGCGAACAACGCATGACGGGTAATTATGAGAGTCATATACAGGTTTCCTAAGTTAATTATGCCTCAAATATGTTGTGACATCAGTAAGATGTCTTTCATTATGCCCAAAACGTATTTAAACACAAACTAGGCCTCGTAGGGGTAGTTTGGTCAATTAAAAGGTTATAAAAGAGTTTAAGTATTTACCTGAGTTATAGGTCTGGTATAATCAGCGAAAATACTTATTTTGATAAGTTATAACAGTAGGATAAAGTATATATGTGAAATTTATCAATTATAACCAAACTATGCACCGAAGGGGTATTTTGGTAATTTCACATAAGCCGTAAAGCTCAAAACTGAAGTCTGAGTTTATCAAACTTTGCTTACTATTAAAATATTATAATTTGCCTCAAATATCAGTAGGTATCAACCCTTGTATGTTTAAAATAGTTTTAGTACATACTATGCGTAAAAAACGCTTAAAAAGGCGAGTAAAGGCCATTTCCGGGTTCGATACTTAAATCTGATATTTTTTTATATTTCCAGAAGGATTAAAATAATTTATTTATCATATGTGATCAGTAGCAAAAGGTTTGGAGTCGTTTAGATATGTAAAACTCATTTTATGGCCCGTAAGGGCAAAACCGACATTTACCGGATTAAGCCTACGACTATGAGTTATGCTCAGCCTAAAATTAATTAAAAATATTTAAAATTCCTAAAATAATATATTACATCAGTGGGTAAAGATTTGATATCAAAAAGTAGGCTTAACTAGGCTATATGCTAATTACGCCATTTTATTAGCATAAAGCTTTCAATTTGCGCTAATGAGCATAACTCTCAATTTATACTTCAAACTGATGTCAAACTTTGCATACAAGTTTATATATCAGTAATTAAAGTTTCTATACTTTTACATTTTCATAAATTACGTTTTAAGGTGTAAAGGGCATAATGGTCAACATATGAGCAATTAACGGAAACACGTAAACGAATGAGTCAATCAATGAACCAACCACAGAGGGCTATGCTAACATGTAGCCTGGTCCTAAGGAAGCTCTAAGGCATTTCCAAATCATACTAAAGCGGGTCAGAACTAAAGTCAAAGCAAAAGTCAAAGCTTTGCGACTTTCGGTTCCGAATCGGTTCAAAACAGAAAGTTGTCGAATCAAACAAGCTTAGACAAGTTCTTATGCTTATTATCAAGTTATATGAATGATAAAATATGTTACACGCCTTTTACATCGTTAATTATGCATTAAACGAAAGATTACATTTCTGTTGACCTTTTCTAATCATCTTTGACTCGACAAATGACCTAGTTAGGATGGGAATCAGTGGATGCCCTTTTAAGGATTTAAAGCCCACATAATTACCAACTTATAACTACCTTTGATTTGGCTAAACACTGAATCAATAGTGATTTATCGATAAGTCAAACCGTATTTACGACGGTTTGACTTTTAAGCTTATAACTAAATAAAACATGATTAGGGAAGGTTAAGGAACTTACCAAGGTCCTAATGCACGACTAGGGAAGCTTAGAAAGAGGTCTTGAGCTCCAGAAGTCTTCCAAGAAAGCAGGTGGAATGAATGCAAGAAAGTTGCAAACATTGAAGGCCTTATATAGTGATCCATTCACCATAAGATGTTGACAAGTAAGTCTAGCACTAACCACAACATTCCTACAGGTGTCCTACATGTTTAGGGGTTGTTTAGGGGCCAAGGGAGATGAGGAAAATCGGATAAAAGGTCAAGAATGCGTTTAAAACAGCAAACAACAACTTTCTGTCGCTGGCAACATGCTTGCGCACCGTAAGCATAAGCCTTGCGGTGCGCAAGGCTTCTGATCAGCTTCCAACTTTTCCAATTTTTGCATAAGTGACTCTTGGCTCTTCCGAAAGGTTAAGTAACTTATATTTTGCACTTTGAACCCTCCATATTGATACCTAAGGGCCTCAAGACTCATACCCCTTTTGTTAAGTCCTTGGCCACTCGGTTATTGCCCGAAAAGTCATAACTTTCAACGTTGACGCTTTAACCCCCCGCATACGAATTTGATCATAACTTTCTCATACGATAACGAAACCTTATGTAATTTTAATCGTGTATTCTAGTGAGCATAATTAATCGTTACAAAGCTTCGGGTTTGTCAAAAGGTCACTCAGTGGCATAACTTAAACATGTTGACACATTTAACCCCTGTCGTTTGTAATCTCTCACTTTTAGCTTCGTATGATCCATGATTTATTCGTCTAAGGGTATAAACATCATGTAGGGTTATTGTAAAGTATATTTATCCAATGTTGACATTTTTGAACCCTTATTTTCACATACTTTCTATGTTTGTCAACTTTAGCCCCTCTAAAGTATACTTTCTCACGTTCAAGCTTATGACACGTGTCAATACATTATAGGACTTGAATTTTCGAGGTGTTACATCCTCACCCCCTTAAAAGAAATCTCGACCTCGAGATTTGTTGAAATAAAGTAAGTATTTTCTGCCTAATAATGGCAACTTACAGATGATTAGGCATTTGTATGATCTTATTTGTTGTTTCCAACGCAACCTTCAGATCCTAAATATTGGTCTTACCAATCTACTGTCTTAACAACAGATGTTTAACATTTCATTTATACTAGGGCTCCAAGGGAGCAACCTTGATACTTCTATATCAACCATTATAGAAAAGCTTCTCTCGAGATGGTTATTCCAACCACTGTTTAACTAATCTTAAGGAGTCGCTAATCCTTACAGTTAGTCGAACAAATCGACGATCCTGGGTAGTTGATGGCGATTTTTAATCGTTGTCTAAATAGGGTTGCGGTAATGAGTGCATAAGCAAAATGAACCGTCTTTCTTATCTAACAATATCAAACTCTCAGAATATCGAGTTAGGCTATATGGATCTCCTGTATTAAAATTTACTTAATCAGGTTTTCGGTTATTCCATAATCAGTATGGAGTTCTTACAACACTTTAATCCAAAACAGGATGTTAATCCTAACTCTACTTGCCTCTCGAGAGGTAAACATGGTAGTCTTAGGAGAAGACAACCAGGATACAAGGAGGTTACAGAGATTTTCCATATCTCAGGCTCCAGTTCACTCATCAATGCTTGTGTCTAATAAGTGACACATTTATGTTATGAGTCCACATATTTCTTTACCAGGGAATATTTATTTGGACAATTCCATTCTGGATATCTTCTTTGGATACCATTAGTTGACTTTAGTACCATATGATCATTGGGATATCTTTGTGGTTCCATGCATTAAACCTTCATACTGATCAGCCATGGAAGCAATCTATGGAGTTTATTAAGATACACCAATCCTCATATAGCGCTTTTGTCATACCATTTGGTATTCGAAATCGTTAGAGATTAAAGAGATATCAACTATATGTGCTTATATTTAATCAGAATGGAAATTTTCACAAACTAGGCACCTAGCTCGGTTGGCTAGGCGCGCGAAAGGGTGTGGCCTAGACCCATGTTCGATTCCGGGGACGGCCGGTTTTACCATTTTTTTTATTTATTTATTTTTTTTTACAGGAACAGAAGAATAGTTCTGGTGAATTTTCTACCTGTAAGTTTTACCTTACACTTAATATATATATATAGAGTTCTTATGAAAAGTTTTAAAACTTGTTATACTTATAGTTTATGAAGGATTTACTGGTATCCGAACCAAAATAAAAACTCTTAGCATTTAAATTACTGATAAAATGCCAAGGAATGTACCTGATGCCATTATTTATGGACTAGCTCAGGTAATTTAGGCGCTTTCAATTTTTGGCTTTACTTCCTCCGCCGCATTTCCTTTGACAGATTTAGGGCACGTAGTCTTGATGTGGCCTTTCTCATTACAGCCGAAACAGACTGCATTCTTCATGTCTTTGCAGTCCAACGTTTTATGACCCTTAGACTTGCAGATCCCACAATGCAGAGGTCGAGGCTCAAATCTGCATTTCCCGTAGTGGCGCTTCTTGCAAATCTTGCATACAGGTTTCTGATTGGACTTTTGTTTATTCTTTTTCTTAGAACTCTGGGAGTTATCTACCCCCCCCCTTTTCCCTTTTAGTTCATCCTTTGCATCAGAGGCATTGTTACACCCTAATTCGTAACTGACTAAAGTCGCAGCGGAAAATCGTACCATAAAAATTTCTTTCATTACAAACACCTTGACGCACTTAAATTCATTTTTTAAGATTAATTCTTTCACAATAAATACATTTATTATACTCATTTTCAATAAGAAGCCATAACCTAGCTTCACTCCATTACGTACTCAACACTCCCGTACAATCTATCTTGTGACTCGATCCTCGATCTCCAATCCTTGGATATCCTCATGGCTGGTACTACCTGCGTTCACCACATAAAATTCACAACATTAGTATGCATTATAAACCTACAAGGTTTTCACGTTTACTTCTTGTTTCGTTAACTCTTTACATCCCAGCTTTTCCATCATGTCATACCATCCGTGATGAGACTTCTTTGTTATTCCTGCATTTCACTTATAACTCCAGGTACACGAATAAACAACGTAAACACTTAATCATACCGAAAGACTTACATACATACCTAAACTTCATACATATTATCTCCATATATACATACGTACACACATGCATACATACCTACTTGCATACATACTCACACACATACATGCCAATCTACATGCATACTTACATAAACACACATCTACATCATCCAATACGTATCTACATGTACACATACCAACATCATTACGTACACTCATGACATTATACATATTTACATACATACAACCCTATGTGCATCATACCAAACTCATACATGCCTACGCTCATACCTACCATCATATATCCGCTTATTCTTGCTCACATACTTATAAACATACCCACGTAGATACCTACATGCTTTCATACATTTCTACATACGTGTATAGAGATATACAAACGTACCTACATACCTATCTACATGTGCGCTTACCCTAATGGTCATAAAACATAAGTTAAATTAGTCATACGCAACTTAAAACGCGTTTAAACGAGTTCCCAAGCCAAAACGGAGCAAACGAACAATTTTCGCCAAACAAGGGGGGCCTCGCGTGACGCCAAGGACCTAGGTGTCACGCTAAGCCCCTGTTTTCACAGAACTTCTGCAGCTGAATGCTGCAGATTCCCAGCACGACCGCATTTCACGGAAACGGTCATAACTTCTTCGTTATTGGTCCGTTTTACCCGATTCTTTTTCCTACGCGTCCGTAATTTAATTCTCCATCTTATGGAGTTGAGATCCGACATCCGGATTAACAAAATTTCAGACTTTTAAGTCCTTGGCTTACTACCCTTTTTACCAAGAATTGACCCGTTCATGTATTCATCAACATAACTTGTTTGTTTTACCATAATTCCTTATGAACCTAATAATATCAGTGACGTCTATCATAAAAGACTAAATTCTTGGATGTATTGCATCCTCTTAACCCATTTTCATTCATAAGCTTATTTTGACCCGTTAAGGGTATTCGCGGATTAATTGGTCTTGTGACTAACAAAACCATAGTTCCCACTTTCATACTTGACCAAAACATTACATTACTCGAATAACTTGTTTTTAAACTACTTTTAAGATCGTTTGCCCAAAATACCCATCAAGGGCATTTTGGTCACCTTTAATCCCATCAATTACGACGAAATCCTACAACACATATTTGACCTCAAACATCGTGTTTAGATAATTAAAACACCATATTACTTAATCGAACTAAGAAGTGATTACGGAAATCACTTACCTTATGCGTCCGTGCTCGTATCCGATTCCTTGCCTCTTCTTGACCCGTTAACACCTCATGCTTGAGCCCGTCTCGACGTGATTCCTATACTTTCATTTCATCGAAATCACGCTCTTATTAGCATACTCATTTGTATACGTTAACAATCATATCAATCACATATTTCACACTTAACTTTCCTTAGTCATTTCTAACAAACATAAAACATATAATCCACTTCATATCCTTTCAACACATGTACTTCATCTTGTAATCACAATTAACGCATATTAACATAACATGCCCAAACGACTTCCTATAATCCTGCTTTTACAACAGCGAGTCAAATCATGTTACTTATGCTTAGTTGACTTTTGAGAGTCAACTATTAACCATATTTAACTATCGACTTATCATCATATACCCGTAACATAATAATCGACTATACGGACGATACTATATACATTTATCATACGCTTGGTGTGAGTACCACCTTCTAAGCATAACGTACAACTAATTTATGCATAAATCTTCTAAGTTCATATATAATTCATCAAATCCTACTAGTAATCAACATATAACATTCACACATAAACATCAAACATATCACCACCACATTTCTTTCAATTCAACTCACAAGAATTCATCATATCCACCATAATTCATCAACAATCAACAAGAATTGAACATGGATGATCATTCAAGTCATCATCCTTACCAAAACAAGTGGGTTTCACCTCTAAACATCAAATTAACACAAACCATACATAACCCGTGTTCTATACGATGATTCTAACCCTTATACATGATCAATTTCATACTAACTCACGGATTTGAACATAACCCACTTCACACATGATCACCAATCTTAGATTTAAAACATACCTTATGATCCCCTCGTGAAGGTGATCATTAATCCGTGTTTCTTCTTGAATTTGAGCCTCGATTCACCCTTCAATTTGGTGATTTAAGTGAGTTAGGGTTTGGAGCTCTTGAGAGCTCCTGAAGCTTCACGAACACACACGTATGTGTGTTTGTGTGTGTGTGTTGATCTTTTAATTAGTAAAATGAACTTTCATTTGTTCCACTTTAGCCCCTCGGGTTTGCCTTTAAAACATAACTAACACTACCTTCATCATTTAATACTTTTGACCATACACTTAACTAGGTTAAATAGCCTAGTTATTTATTTCATGACGGGTCATATAGGAACACACGACAAATATTAACATTCAGATTTTGGGCGTTACAGGCATGAACGGGATCCTCCTTAAGAGTAAGGAAGTGTGGTCCTAGATAAAATTTGGACCGAGCAGCATGGGGCTCCTTGAACTTTTTCACAGCCTTCTTCACAGCTTTTCCAACAGCTGCGTCTATCATAGTTTGAAGAACATCTTTGGAAATTCTAAGGTTCACAATTTCAGCATCATTAGCATGCGTCGTGCCATCAATGGCGCGATCGACTGTTGTCTTATCCGAGTTTGCCATACTTTCTATTGGTTCCTAACACCAATAAAACAATTTCTTAGTTGAAATCCAACAACTGCTATTTTTTCACTCTGATGGCCTTAATATATACTAACCATGGTGTCAATAACCTATACAGGCTATTATAGTACTAACATTCTTAATGAACATTATTTAAAATATATTAATATTACTTAGCCTAGGTCGCAAAAGACCATCAATGGCATTAAAGATTTGGACCTAGTCCATCACTTTTCTGACAGAGGATCAAAACGTCACATCTGTCTTTATTATATTAAAGAATTTAGGTAGCTTGAAAGCTTGCCATAGGAATATCAGAAAAGAGTGATTCCTATTAGATATAAAATATCCATCTAAGGTTTGTTGGAGCATTTTCTAAAGTATCATCGGCCAATTTCTACCTCGTATTAAATGACCGAAGTCCTAATCAGGCGGAGACAACAGTTCTCTACAGTTATTGTTCAATATTGAATCCTATATGCCAGTATCAAGTAAATTTCTGCATGAACTGCTTGATAAGGAAAGGTACCTGCTATATAGTTATCCTTCTGCACCACCTCCTGGCGTTCATCCGGAAGACTCATGCGTTTGTTTTCCTGGCCTCTCCAGGCTTCTTTATAAGCTTTGGGCAGTTGGTTTTGATGTGCCCTTCCTCGTTACAATGGTAACATGTGGCGTTCTTTATCCCCTTGCAATCTAAGGTTTTGTGACCCTTGGTCTTGCAAATTCCACACAATTTAGCACGTGGGTCGATTGTACATTTTCCAAAATGTTGCTTTTTGCAGTTACTGCATTTGGGCTTGTTATCAGACTGACTCGAGTTCTTCCTAAACTCGGAATCCTTCCCGCGCTCAGTGTTTCCCTTCTTCTTCTTGTTATATCGATGAGAGTTTTCCTCCTCTCTTTCTCTTCTTCCCTCGCCTGAAGCATTAACAGACTTAATTCTAATTGCATCTAAGGTGAGAGATAAGGATAAGTCCACCGCGGACCTATATGTGGTTGGCCTAGATGCTTTAACACTTCCTTTTATTTCTGGTGCTAGGCTTCCAATGAAACGCGCTATGCGTTTAGGTTCAGGGGTGACTAAATAAGGAACTAGGCGGGACATAGTGTTGAAACTTGTCACATACGCCTGACAATCCAAATTCTCCATGACCAGAGTCAAGAAGTCTGATTCTATCTTTTCTACCTCATGCTGGGGGCAATAGTTTTCCTTGACTAATGCAACAAATTGATCCCAAGATAAGTTGTAGAGTAGAACTTTTCCCGTGGCTTGGAGCAATGATCTCCACCATGCCAACGCTTCTCCTTTGAATGATTGTGAAACAAATTTCACAACATCTTGCTCCGCACAACCGCTGATGTCCACAACGGCGTCCATCTCATCGAGCCATGTCATGCAATCGATGGCCCCTTTTTTTCCTGTAAAGTCTCTGGGCTTACAGGAGACAAAATATTTATATGAACAGGTCTGAACTGATGCCTCTTTATGAAACACAACTTGTCTAGACGGAATACTCCTTTGGTTTGACAAGTCATGAACATCGTCCTCCCTTGACTCATGTGTTTTAAGTGGGAGCTTACTACGAGCCACAGATAGAGTCTTAGAGTGGGTATCATTTGATTCATCATACTGTCGATCAAGAGCTCGAGTAACAGCATAATCTATTATTGCCTGCAGTTCTGCTCCAGTTACATTAATTCTGGTAGTATCATTGTTCTCCTCCATGCGGCTGTTAACTTCATCTAATCCAGCCATGTAGCTTGATTACTACACAAATATTAACAATGATTTATTCAGAGGTTTTTATGGAATCATCATCTTTGACGATTCATCAACCATGGTAATATAAACCATATTGGTTAACTTGTTAGTTATATTTAATTAGTATTTTCCATTATGATTTATCCTAGTTATAAAACATTAAGGATATTAAAGTGGCGCAAAAAGGCCTAGTCACAAGGACAGTTCTAAATTTTTTAAGCCATGATTTCAGAGAATCGAGGCATTAAGGTTTGAATCAAGTTCATTACCTTCTCTTGACAGGGAGTTGTGGACTTCAACTGTCTTTTGTCTTTTAGGACAATAGATATAGCCCGTGGGCATTTCCCTTCTGAGGGGTGGTTATAATATGATCATCTTCTCAGATGCTATTAGTCGAGATCGTATGGATCCTACCGACTATTATGCTTGGACCTGGTCCAACATTTTTAGACAGGAGGTCAAAGACCACCACTGTCGTTGTCTTATCGGACAACAAGTTTAGCCCGTAGGCACTTCATCACTATCGGATGTTTATAATGTGATCATCTTATAGGATGACACAAGCCATGATTTCTAAATCACTAGGCTAGATAAGAAAATTGGAAGAATCCAATATAAGGATGACTGTTGTGATTTTTATCGAATCACATTTGTCAGGAGTGCTAACACGTTCTTAGGTGTTAACAAGGATCTGAATCCCTTGGGTAGGTTTCACCATCTTGGCCGCGTAGGCTAGGTTTCACCTTTAAGATTCTTTTTAAAATGCCTACTGGCAGGGAAGGAAGGATATTTATTTTATTCAGGATTTTTATCATAAATCCTAATTTATAAGTTAATAATAGCACAAATGGCCTAGTCGCGTAGACAAGTTTAATTTATAAGCCATGATCGTTTGGGATCGAGGCATTTAGTAATAGCACAAAAGGCTTAGTCACGTGGACAAGTTTAATTTATAAGCCATGATCGTTTGGGATCGAGGCATTTAAGTGTGAATCAAAGTTCATTACTTTTCCTTGACAGAGAGTTGTAGGCTACCACCGTCTTTGGTCTCAGAGGACGTTAATTATAGCCCGTAGGCAATTCCCTTCTTAGGGATGTTGTTTTCCATTTATTTCATATTTCATGTTTAGAATGAAAACTTAGTTTAATCAATCCATTATATGAAAATAAAAGTACAGAGTTGCCCTAAGCGGGTCTTTGAAGGGATAATGAGTCCTCGAAGGGACTGAAAGATAAATATGTCCTTATAAGGACTATTAAGGAAACGATCTTCAGCAAAAGGAGTTTCTTCTTCAAGTTATTTCTGAATGCTCTCTCCTTGGATGCTCGTTTCATTCTAGCCGCGGTACGAAGCTCAACATTTCTAGGCTCCGGGTGTGGAGGACTCCTATTACGGCTTCTTCGTTTGGCGACGTATTCAATAAAAATTTTTGGAAGTAAAATTTCCAGATTAGGATTGAGAATATTCCTAAGTTAAGTCTAGACTCAGAAGGTCAAGGAATGTGCTACTGTGTCATTGAGATTAAACACATAAGGCTAGTGTTTAATTCACTCAATGTTGGCTCTGATACCAACCTGTCACACCCCGGATTTCCACGTGTCACCGGTGGGCCCGGTGGGGAGTATCGTGACGTAGTTGATAACATCATAGTCAAACAACACAATATATAAATGCACAGCGGAAGCAAAAGATAAATTATATTACATTCCGAATATAAAGTAATATCAAGTATTACAACGGAAAGTAAAGAATCCACAGGCGGATCAAATAAAAGAGAAACTATTCAACAGACTTCAGGCATCTAGAACTTGTAAGATTCCTTATTAACGCCCTGAGCTTCCAGCCAATTTCGTTCAGTACCTGTCACTTAACCTTTTTGGAAAATACGTCAGTTTACACTGGTAAATACACTCAACCGACTCATTTGGAAAGAGTTTAAGAAAATTGATTTAGATGCACCAGGCACAAAATATCTTGACACGTTGATTAAAATGCACAGAGGCAAAATTAACCTTTTATAACTTGGGAAAATCTTATTAATAAAAATCTTGTATCTGATTTACATGTTTGTCCAACATTTAGGGCCGGTGATTATACAATACAAGCCGGTCTAGATTAATCGACACACCACAAATATGATCTCATAAGAAGATACCCTTATGAGTGAGTATATGTTATACATATGCAACAGGAGGTGTTATATCTACACCTTGTGCTTACGTCGTGGCCATTCACTTTTTAAAATGAGCCAAGGATATCCAGGACATGGTCATTAACCCCCAATGTTATTTGTTATCAAACAATACAAATTAAAATGGTATTATGCAATTTAATCATCTCCGATTAAAAGGTTCCTACACCCGACCAAGCGGTATTTTTATAATACCGTATCCCAAGCCCGTATAAGGGAAAATAAGTTAAGAGTATTTACCTGAGCCAGCAATGCAATTTATACTCAGCCGTATATTCTAATCAGCAAGCACAAGTACTTCTACTGGGGCTCTCAATCTGGAACGAAGGTTTTATGAACCTATTAAATTCCTAACGGGTCTTATTTAAGTCGTAACTTAGATCGGTTAGTTTTAAGGAAAGGTTTACGGTTCAAAACGCATGATTAAGCGAAGACCAGAATAGGATGTGATTTAGACCCGACAAGTTTGGAGACTTGTATAATATGGGTAAACTAAACACATTCTGGATTTTGAGATAAAAGCGATAACGTTTGACCCGTTTCGGCTAACTTATGCAAACTAGTTACATAAACCGAACCGAACGCGAACAACGCATGACGGGTAATTATGAGAGTCATATACAGGTTTCCTAAGTTAATTATGCCTCAAATATGTTGTGACATCAGTAAGATGTCTTTCATTATGCCCAAAACGTATTTAAACACAAACTAGGCCTCGTAGGGGTAGTTTGGTCAATTAAAAGGTTATAAAAGAGTTTAAGTATTTACCTGAGTTATAGGTCTGGTATAATCAGCGAAAATACTTATTTTGATAAGTTATAACAGTAGGATAAAGTATATATGTGAAATTTATCAATTATAACCAAACTATGCACCGAAGGGGCATTTTGGTAATTTCACATAAGCCGTAAAGCTCAAAACTGAAGTCTGAGTTTATCAACCTTTGCTTACTGTTAAAATATTATAATTTACCTCAAATATCAGTAGGTATCAACCCTTGTATGTTTAAAATAGTTTTAGTACATACTATGCGTCAAAAACGCTTAAAAAGGCGAGTAAAGGCCATTTCCGGGTTCGATACTTAAATCTGATATTTTTTTATATTTCTAGAAGGCTTAAAATAATTTATTTATCATATGTGATCAGTAGCAAAAGGTTTGGAGTCGTTTAGATATGTAAAACTCATTTTATGGCCCGTAAGGGCAAAACCGACATTTACCGGATTAAGCCTACGACTATGAGTTATGCTCAGCCTAAAATTAATTAAAAATCTTTAAAATTCCTAAAATAATATATTACATCAGTGGGTAAAGATTTGATATCAAAAAGTAGGCTTAACTAGGCTATATGCTAATTACGCCATTTTCTTAGCATAAAGCTTTCAATTTGCGCTAATGAGCATAACTCTCAATTTATACTTCAAACTGATGTCAAACTTTGCATACAAGTTTATATATCAGTAATTAAAGTTTCTACACTTTTACATTTTCATAAATTACGTTTTAAGGTGTAAAGGGCATAATGGTCAACATATGAGCAATTAACGGAAACGCGTAAACGAATGGGACAATCAATGAACCAACCACAGAGGGTTATGCTAACATGTAGCCTGGTCCTAAGGAAGCTCTAAGTCATTTCCAAATCATACTAAAGCGGGTCAGAACTGAAGTCAAAGCAAAAGTCAAAGCTTTGCGACTTTCGGTTCCGAATCGGTTCAAAACAGAAAGTTGTCGAATCAAACAAGCTTAGACAAGTTCTTATGCTTATTATCAAGTTATATGAATGATAAAATATGTTACACGCCTTTTACATCGTTAATTATGCATTAAACGAAAGATTACATTTCTGTTGACCTTTTCTAATCATCTTTGACTCGACAAATGACCTAGTTAGGATGGGAATCAGTGGATGCCCTTTTAAGGGTTTAAAGCCCACATAATTACCAACTTATAACTACCTTTGATTTGGCTAAACACTGAATCAATAGTGATTTATCGATAAGTCAAACCGTATTTACGACGGTTTGACTTTTAAGCTTATAACTAAATAAAACATGATTAGGGAAGGTTAAGGAACTTACCAAGGTCCTAATGCACGACTAGGGAAGCTTAGAAAGAGGTCTTGAGCTCCAGAAGTCTTCCAAGAAAGCAGGTGGAATGAATGCAAGAAAGTTGCAAACATTGAAGGCCTTATATAGTGATCCATTCACCATAAGATGTTGACAAGTAAGTCTAGCACTAACCACAACATTCCTACAGGTGTCCTACATGTTTAGGGGTTGTTTAGGGGCCAAGGGAGATGAGGAAAATCGGATTAAAGGTCAAGAATGCGTTTAAGACAGCAAACAGCAACTTTCTGTCGCTGGCAACATGCTTGCGCACCGTAAGCATAAGCCTTGCGGTGCGCAAGGCTTCTGATCAGCTTCCAACTTTTCCAATTTTTGCATAAGTAACTCTTGGCTCTTCCGAAAGGTCAAGTAACTTATATTTTGCACTTTGAACCCTCCATATTGATACCTAAGGGCCTCAAGACTCATACCCCTTTTGTTAAGTCCTTGGCCACTCGGTTATTGCCCGAAAAGTCATAACTTTCAACGTTGACGCTTTAACCCCCCGCATACGAATTTGATCATAACTTTCTCATACGATAACGAACCCTTATGAAATTTTAATCGTGTATTCTAGTGAGCATAATTAATCGTTACAAAGCTTCGGGTTTGTCAAAAGGTCACTCAGTGGCATAACTTAAACATGTTGACACATTTAACCCCTGTCGTTTGTAATCTCTCACTTTTAGCTTCGTATGATCCATGATTTATTTGTCTAAGGGTATAAACATCATGTAGGGTTATTGTAAAGTATATTTATCCAATGTTGACATTTTTGAACCCTTATTTTCACATACTTTCTATGTTTGTCAACTTTAGCCCCTCTAAAGTATACTTTCTCACGTTCAAGCTTATGACACGTGTCAATACATTATAGGACGTGAATTTTCGAGGTGTTACACAAGGAGGGTCATGAACTTACAAGTAATACAAGAATATTAAACACTAATCTTGTAGGATCGTTGTGCGACCTGAATGAGTCGTTCAGAAGAGTTTGGATCCGAATCTAAGGCGGAATTCAGAGAAACGGACTTGTTTACAGCTTGATTCAATTATAATGTCTCTTGTATTGATATAATATTCTTACAGCACCTGGAGACAATTCGGTAGTACTTCGGTACCGAATCAGAAAAGTTACAAATGACAAACCATGCCCCTCTATATATAGGCATGTGATTTCGCACGGAATAGCCAAGGGTAATTTCCTGCGAAATATCCACTGGTTATTTCGTGCGAAATAGCTAACACACATACAAAACTCAGTTTCTAGCATCCCGAGCACTAGTTTATCCTATCTTGTTACATGACTCGATACAAGACGAAGTCGACAAACATAGTGCACTAACAGACTCCCCCTTGGATGTTGACGAAGTCTTCAGTGTCAAGTCTTTAGCATGACGCATCTTCAGTCTTGATCAGTCTTCACACTCTTTCTGTAAAAGCTCAAGTATAAGACGTAGATGACGTTCGTGATCGGCTTGAGATTTAGAATAAATAAGGATGTAATCAATGAAGACGATCACAAAACGATCCAAATAGGGTTTACAAACACGATTCATAAGATCCATAAACACAGCGGGTGCATTGGTCAAACCAAAAGGCATAACCATGAACTCGTAGTGTCCATAGTGAGTGCGAAATGCGGTTTTGGGAATGTCCTCTTCAAGAACACGAAGTTGGTGATAACCAGATCGAAGATCGATCTTAGATAAGCAAGTAGCGCCTTGAAGTTGATCAAAAAGAGCATCGATATGCGGAAGAGGATAACGATTCTTGATTGTGAGTTTATTAAGCTCACAATAGTCGATACACATGCGAAATGAGCCATCCTTCTTCTTAACAAAAAGCATAGGAGCACCCCAAGGTGAGGTACTTGGACGAATGAATCCCTTCTCGAGGAGTTCTTGGAGTTGACTAGATAATTCTTCCATTTCTAAAGGTGCAAGACGGTATGGAGCCTTCGCAACAGGAGTCGAACCAGGTACGAGGTCGATACAAAAATCGACAGATCGAGGAGGAGGAGGACCAGGCAGATCTTCAGGAAAGACGTCAGGGAAGTCGCGCACCACTGGAACATCATTTATGCTCTTTCCCTTGCCCTTTTCTTCCACAATGTGGGCTAAAAAGGCAAAGTACGGTTTACTTAAATATTTGTTCGCTTGTGTGCAGGACATTAACCTTAGTCCTTTTGAAGGTCGGTCTCCATAGACGCGTAAAGTGTCGCCAGATGGAAGAGGTAGACGAACATACTTCTCGTAGCAAGCAATTTCAGCATGGTTTTCACGAAGCCAATCCATGCCTACGATGATGTCGAAACTACCCAATTGCATGGGTATAAGGTCAATAGTGAAGGTATGATTGTTAAGAGTGAGAAGACAATCACGAATAACGGAATCGACTAAAACGGATTTGCCATTGGCAACTTCGGCAGAGAATGACTTAGGCAGTTTAGAGCGTGTAACATTTAACAAAGGTTCAAATTCAACGGACACAAAGCTTTTGTCCGCACCAGTATCAAGTAACAATGAAGCATAAAGGTTGTTAACAAGAAACGTACCATTAACGACTTCATTATCGTTGCGTACTTGGTTCGCATTAATTTTGAAAGCTCGACCTCTAGCAGGTTGTTGTTGCTCTTGGTTCCATTGCGGGCATTGAGGACGAAGATGATTGGTGTCACCACATTTGAAACAGGCTCTGACTGGTTTGGCGTTTTGAGGAGCGGGTTGATCTTGTTGGGCTTGCTGTTGTGGATTGTTACGACAGTGAGTGGTATTGTGCCCATAACGATTTGTTGGATCTGAGTTTCTTTTTGATTGTATTTTCGTTTGAAATTAAGATGGAAATGAAAGAGTTGTGCAGCGGAATTAAGATGAAAACAAACTTTGCATACAATCAAACGAGAGTAATACTTTTAATCAAACATCTTTACACAATGAACCGAAAGATTGAATTTGTTTCAACTACGATTACAATGATTGATGTATGAATGCAAACTCCCCCTCAGCCAGAGCTCAGTAGTTTGTTCGTGCAAAGAAGACGATGTGGTGAAAGAGCTGATAGAACAGTACAAAGTACTGAACTATTTATAGGCACTTGCAAACCACTGAGCATCTTAGCTGACGTCACCATGAAAGTGACATCTAACCTCCTAACAAACTCTAACCTCTGATCTATACAAACACTGATGTACTAACTACTGCTATTACATTTCTTTACATAAAAGACACTTAAACAGCTGCTGCATCCTTCCACTGCTGTGAACCCAGCAGTGCTTGTCCGGATCAGCAGTACTTGACTCAAGGCAGTAGATTGAGTCAGCAGAGATTTGGTCTTCCATCAGTCTTTGACATTGGTCAGTAGATGCACAGCAGCAGTTGTAGGTCAGCACTTAGTAAGATCAGCAGATAGGAGGTCAGCAGATATGAAACCACTTTCAAGGGGAGAGATTTGCATGAACCAACTGTAATCATCTGCTTATTCTGGATCCACTGCTCTGATCCAGTTTTGGCTTTAATTATCTGTTCCTCTGATAGGGTTCAATCCCAACAATCTCCCCCTGGAACAGATAATGCCAAAACTCTTCATTATTTGTGGAAGACTTTATTGCCTCATCAACAGCTCCCTTATCTGACCTTTAAATTGTAATTCAAAGTCTAGGGCATCTGTATCTTCATCATCCCTGCTAAGTGGAAGATCAAGGAGATCCTGCAAATCTTCAAGACTCAGGCCAAGAGCTTGTTCCCTTGATATTTTCTCCACTACTCCACCAGGCCTGAGCAAAGTCAATACGCAGGTCTGTTTGTCAGTTTCCCACTTTTGTATTTTTGAGCCTGGTGGGTTTCTTGGGAGATGTTTATTTGCAGAAGTATTTGGAGAGGCTGGCCTATTCATAGCTGGCTGAGCAGCACTTGCAGATTGTTCCAATTCAAGATCTTCTTTTATCATTACTTCCGTGCCTGCTTTTACAATGGCATCTCCAGCTAATAGATCTTGAATTGTTTCCATGCTAAACTGGTTTTTGCTCCTTCTTTTGTAGATGGCAACACCAGCTGGAGCAGTGGTTCTTTTGACTTGCAGCTTTGGTGGTCTTTTTGAGACCTCTGCTTTGGAATAGTCAGGCTTTTGTGGAACTCTTGGATCTTTCTTTCTAAGTTCCTCTAAGCGTTTATAGGTTGCCCTGACTCTATCTTCTCCCCATTTTGTCACAGAGTTCTTTGACCCATAATCAGCTGCAATCAGCTCCTCTTTCATTCTCCTTAACTCTAGCATCTTCTCAGCTTCAAATTGTTTAAACTTTTCAGGAGGAGTCTGCTTGACCTTATTTTTGATCATATCTTGAATCCTGGCTGCTTCTTTTTCAAGCTCAGGAATGGTCCAGCTCTTGTACATGTGTTTCTCCTCCTTGTATTTCTTGTAGGTCATGATGTTTTCAATGTAGTCTTTTCTTAAGGACTCATCTGCCCTTTCTGAAATTTTCTGACATACATTTTTAGCAAAACGCTCCATAGCATTGACCTGTGAGAGTAAAAACTGATAGTTTTGTTGAAATTCTCTATCAGATTTCCCTTTTCTGTTTTTTATTGCAATATCCTCTGCTTGTTTGGCTTTGAGTTTCAAGGATTCTTCAATATTGTTAGGCCTGGGATAATTTGCAATTGATGGCAAACTCCTTTTGGCTGGGTCATCTTCATAATAAAAGGATTTTATTTCTTCTCTAACTGCAATGAGTTCTAGAGGAAATGAGACACCAGCAGGAGGTAATGGCTTTAAAATTTGAGCTGAAGAGAGAGGTATGGGTTTTGGAATAGTGACAAGTGACAGGGATTTTGAAGATGTTGGTGATGGAGATGTGTCATCATCTTTTAAAATTAGCCTTCTCCTTTTTGGTTTAGGAGAGACTGATGATGTTTTGGATGGAACAGTGGTGATAGATGTAGTGGCAGTGGATGGTGATTGACTAACAGCTGTTGAAACAACTGGTGCTTCAACCACTGTTGTCATTACAACAGATGTTATAACATCTGTTGTATTCTGCTTTTTGTCAGCAGGTGGAAATGGTGGTAAGATTTTTGGTGGTGACAGTGGTGATGGAATTGTAGTAAGTTTGGTGTGTGTTGAAGTGGGAATAGATGTTGAAACCACTGAAGTACCAGCAGTAGTTGATACAGCAGGAGTTTCAACAGCTGTTTGAGTGGAGGTTTTATGCTGATGGCTTTTGGATGGTGGCTTTGGAGGCTTTGGAAATTTGGATGGGATGGACTTAGGTTTTCTTTTTATCTTCAGATTTTTAGAATCTTTAGAACCAGAACAACCCTGCTCATACAGCTCCATGAAAGCTCTTTTCTCCTCATTCCACCTTGAAACATCCTTTGCCATTCTATCTCTTTTTACACTTGCTACTCCTTCATCAAGTGCTTCTTGAGTAGCATCAACCTTCTTACTACCATCTGGCACAGGAATTTTTCTGGTCATAGCATCCTTTTCAGGTTCAATGTATAGACCATCATCTATTCCTTTCTTCTTCCACTCCTGAATTTTCTCCCCCTTTTTGGCATTATCGTCTGGGAGTTGATCAATGAAAAGTACTGTTGGAGGAGCAGTGCCAGTGGTTTGCAGGATCTGAGTTTTGAGAGCCTTTAGATCAGCCTGAGTGTTCTTGAACCTTGACTCCATTGCATGTCTCAGCTGTTGAACATGTTTTTCATGTTGCTGATCTGCTAGTTTTGCTTGTTGATGAAGAAAAGGTTGAAATAAATCCCAGAGCTCATTTGTAGTAGGTGCCCTTTGTGGAGCAGGTGCTTGAGGTGGAATAGCAGTTGATTGTACCTTTTGTACTTGTAACACCTGTTGTAGCATATCTTTGAGTTCTGCAACAGAGTTATCAAGTTTTTCAATGCGATCCGTCAATTTCTGGTACTTTAAATCATCACCCAATTTAATTGGATCATCTGATTTCCCACTAGTAGTGGTTTTATCAGTGGTAGATATAGGGAGTATGCTCCAAACATTAACCACTGACGCCTCTTTTTCTTGGTACTGGGGTCTTCTTCCTTCAACACTTGACAACCTTTTGATGTTGCCAGTAGGATAAATAAATCCACTAGTGGTTGGCAGAGGTGCTATGAAAGGAATTGCCTCCAAGGAAGTCTTATTAATGTAACCACTGTCCAAATGTAACCCAGTGGGTGTAACACTTGTAGTGGCTGCTTCACTTGGATTACCACCAAGAGTTACTTGTAACTCAAGGGGTGTAACCTCCTCAGGTTGTGTTGGTGGGTTAGCAAAGATTGAGACATCAGACCCAGT
Source organism: Helianthus tuberosus (assembly GCA_030545235.1). Classification (NCBI taxonomy): domain Eukaryota; kingdom Viridiplantae; phylum Streptophyta; class Magnoliopsida; order Asterales; family Asteraceae; genus Helianthus; species Helianthus tuberosus. The sequence continues at coordinate 202,550,029 of CM060445.1, read as the reverse complement.
CAGTTGTTGAGGTATATTCTCATTAGTAGGTGATTGAGAAGGACTGGTTAATGCCTGGTTCAAATCAATTGCATCCAACAGTGGTTTTATTGGTGATGGAATAGTGGATGTGATGAGTGGTGTGGAAATAGGATGTGTCCCGGGCATTGGACTGTGGATGATAGAAACGAGTGTTTCCAGAGCATCATGATGTGGAGACCCTATTTGTACAACCTGTTCTTTTTGTGAAGAAGCAGGAGGAGTTTCGGTTATGGGTTGAGATATTTGTACCAACTGCTGTGAGGAAGTAGCAGCAGTGGTTTCTTGTGACTTTTGTGTTGTCACTGGCAGGAGCTCTGGTATCTCATCCTCCAGAGATGCCTTTTTGATGGGTTTTGTGGGTTTTTGAGTTTTTCTTTTTGGCTTTTTGAAGATAGTAGGTGTGGGTTTCAAAGCAGTTGTGCTGCTACTTTGATCACCTTGAGCAGTGGGCTCAACAGCAGATACCTGAGGAGCAGTTGTAACTGCTAAAATCTGCTCAGGCACCTCTGCTTGTGTTTTGCAAGGTGCTAACATTCTTGAAAAAGTTTCAGTTGTTAAACTGTTTATTTGAGTAGAATCACCTTGGTTTATTATAGCTAAATCATCCTTACTGAATTTCTTTTCAAAATAATAACTTAAAAACCTTGGAAACAGTAAGAATAACTTTGTTTCAACATTGTTAACCAAATCTTTATAAATTTCCCGAGAATAATTAAAATTTTCTCCTTGAAGAATTGCATATCCCAGATTTTGAATCTTTAAAGGGATTTCATTGAAAGAAGTGGTTTTGTTTGAAACACATAATAGGAGGGTATGAAATAAAAATCTGGTTGCAGACGAAAAATAACCTTTTTCTAAGGTAATTTTCTTCATCATTGTGGCTTCATACCCTCTCTCAATGAAGTCAGTTTGTAACTCGTTTTTAGTGAAAGAAATTTTACCTTCCTGATCACCGAGTTGAAAGACCTCTGAAATGGATTGTGGCGTGATTTGGACAACTTTACCCTTTATAGAAGAGTTTATGGTGGTTGCAGTGTCTCCTTGTTTTTCAAGGGTTGCATTTTTCCAGAACTCTCTTTGGGTCGCCAAATAGATTGGTGCATCGGCAGTGAACAAAGTTTTGTACTTTGATTTTGCCATGAGATCAATAATGGAATCGAAAACTTTGGTGGTTCCTGGTTTTGTGAGAAGACCCAGGAGATTGTGAGATGGTTTATGTGGAATTTCAGTGGAGATTGCCTTTTGAGAGGCTGTTTTCGATGATGATTTGGATGAGGGTTTTGCAGATTTCTTTGATTTTGTCATTTTGAAGATGATTGATCGAAGAAATTTGTGAAGAAATGAGATGAAAAATTGCTTTGAGAAGAGAATTTTTAAGAATTCAATTCGACAGTAAAACCCTGTTTTGGTGGTGAGTGGGGGATTTTATAGGGAAGAAAGTGAATGCTGAGGTGGCAGCCGTTACAAAAGTTCTGACCAATATGTACTGCCCACGTGACAACCCCTGGTGAAAGTGAAGGACAGTACTTTTGTGAAAGTGACTGATGAAGGCAGTGGGATGAAAGCAGTGGATGATTTTTACTATCAGTAGATAGCATATCAGTGGATAAGACACTGCTTTTGAACAACAGAGTTTATCAAAATAATGAGAGAGCAGGGGTTGACTTTCAGCAGTGGACAGACTTTTGAAGAAAGCAGACTTTTGAACAATCAGTGGTTAATGGCAGACTTTTAAGGATTTTAATGAAAAATATCATTTTTAGCTATTTTTAAGGATGGAGTTTTGATTTTCTGAAAAACATTTTATTGCTTTTATTCATAGAAAAACAAGATGTTGCTTGTTATTCCATGTTCAGCATCCCAATCCTAGAGACCAAACTTTCAAAAGTGGCTGTATCCAGTGCTTTTGTGAACACATCAGCCAGCTGGTCTTTAGTTGGGACATGATGCAGAGAAATCAAACCTTTTTCATAGCAATCCCTCACAAAGTGATGTCTGATGTCGATGTGTTTGGTGGTTGAGTGGGAAACTGGATTTTTGATGATATTTTCTGCTGCCTGACTGTCCAACATGAGTGGTGTCTTTAAGGCAGTGATACCAAAATCCAGCAACTGATTTTGAAGCCACAGGAGTTGGGCTGTACAGCTTGCAGCAGCAATGTATTCAGCTTCAGCAGTGGATGTTGAAACAGCTGCTTGCTTTTTGCTTTGCCATGAGACTAAGCAATCACCTAGAAACTGGCACCCTCCTGATGTGGACTTCCTTGTTGTGTTGCATCCAACAAAGTCACTGTCTGAGAAACCTGAAAGCTTGATGTTCCCATTAGCAGGATACCAGATACCAAGTGTGGGAGCACCTTTTATGTATCTGAAGATCCTTTTTACAGCAATGAGATTTGATTTTCTGGGAGCTGATTGACTTCTTGCACAGACACATGTTGCAAACATGATGTCTGGTCTAGATGCAGTTAGGTACAATAAAGACCCAATCATGCTTCTATAAAGTGTTTGGTCAATCAGCTCATCCTTTTCATCAGACATGACCAGCTTATTTGTTGCCATGGGTGTGCTGCATGGTTTACAATCATTCATATCAAATTTGGTTAAAAGTTCTTTAGCATATTTGCTTTGATGAATGAAAGTTCCATTTTTCAATTGCTGTACTTGGAGACCAAGAAAGCATTGCAGCTCACCCATAGCACTCATTTCAAACTCAGCTGTCATGAGTTCTCTAAACTCTTCACACATTGAGTTACATGTGCTTCCAAAAATAATGTCATCCACATAAATCTGGACAATCATTAAATCCTTCCCTCTCCATTTTAAAAACAGTATTTTATCAATGGTACCTCTTTTGAAACCATTTGAGAGTAGGAAGTTGGAAAGAGTTTCATACCAGGCCCTTGGTGCTTGTTTCAAGCCATACAAGGCTTTGTTTAGCCTGTAGACATGATCTGGATAAAATGGATCCTCAAAACCTGGAGGTTGACAAACATACACCTCTTCTTGAATTGTACCATAGAGGAAAGCACTTTTGATATCCATTTGAAACACCTTTATATTGTGGTTGACAGCAAAGGCCAGGAACAGTATAATGGCTTCCAATCTTGCAACAGGGGCAAATGTTTCATCATAGTCAATCCCCTCTTCCTGTCTGTAACCTTGAACCACAAGCCTGGCTTTATTCTTGATAACAATACCCCTTTCATCAGTTTTGTTCTTGAAGACCCACTTTGTGCCAATGGGACTAACCTCTTCTGGCAGTGGTACAAGCTCCCATACTTGTTGTCTTTTAAACTGCTGGAGCTCCTCTTGCATGGCTTCTACCCAGCTGTTGTCTTTCAGTGCCTCTTGGTACTTGACTGGCTGATGGAGTGATAGAAAACCAGCAAAAAGACAAATGTTTTGGGTTTGACTTCTTGTGAGCACCCCTTCATTTATGTTGCCAATGATTTGATCAGGTGGATGAGATCTCAAGAAGATTAAATCTCCTTGGTATGGTATGATGGCATTTGTTGGTGAAGGCTGCAAATGTGTATCATCTGAGCTAACCACTGCTGGGGACTTTGATGATCCAGCAGTGGTTTCAAAAGGTGGTGGAATTGGAGGTTATGAAGTGGACAACTGCTGACTTTTATCCACTGTTTGAGGACTTTTGTCAGCAGTGTTTGAGGATGTGGAAGCAGTGGTTGATGGGCTACTTTGGTCAACAACTGTTGAGGTAGCAGTGGTTGAGCTTTGACAACTGTTTTGAACAGCTGGTTCTTTTCCCTTTGTGGCAGACCTTTGAGGGATGATGATTTCATACCCATAGTCTGGTGTTGTATCCTCTGATGGACCTGCACTGTTAGTCTTGACAGCAGTATTTTCAAAAGTGAATTTTTCAAGATCAAACAGATCTGCAGGGTTTGCTGGGATTTTCATTGATGAGAATTCATTGAACTTAACATTCAAAGTCTCCTCCACTGCCTTGGTCCGTGTATTGAACACTTTGTAGGCCTTGGCAGTGGTTGAGTATCCCAGATGATAACCACAATCAATTTTGGCTGCAAATTTTGAAATGGAATCTTTTAAGTTCAAAATAAAGCATGGGCAGCCAAACACTTTGAAATATGAGATCAGTGGTTTAATTTTATACAGAATTTCATAGGCAGTCTTTTTGTGCCCGGGGTTTATTAAAACTCTGTTCTGCACATAGCAAGCAGTGTTTACTGCCTCTGCCCAGAAAGTTAATGGCAAACCTGAATCTGCAAGCATGGTTCTGGCAGCCTCAATCAGAGTTCTGTTCTTTCTTTCCACTACCCCATTCTGCTATGGTGTTCTTGGGATGCTGTACTGCCTTACAATCCCTTTCTTCACACAGAAGGCATCCAACTCCCTATTTTTGAATTCTGTGCCATTGTCACTCCTGAAGCTTTTCACTGGAAGGTCAAATTGCTTTTCAACCTGTATTACAAAGTCTTGCAAAATGCCTGCAGTTTCATCTTTTGAGTGCAAAAAGAAAGTCCATGTGAACCTAGAAAAGTCATCAACAATAACCAAACAATATCTTTTCTTTTTGAGGCTCATGACTTGAACTGGGCCAAACAAATCCATGTGTAGCATTTGCAAACACTGGGTTGTTTTGGACTCTTCAATGGACTTGTAAGAACTTTTATGTTGTTTTCCTTTTAAACAGGAAATGCAATGTTCAGGACATGAAAACAATTTTTGTGGTAGGCCTCTCACCAAACCATTTTTTGAAATTTCTGTGATTGTCTTAAGATTTGTGTGTCCCAGCCTTCTGTGCCAAAGTTCTGTCTCTTTGTTAGAGGCAGCTGAGAACAGACAGGCATCAGCTCTGGGACACTCTTTTGACATGTCAACAACATAAACATTGCCACTTCTTTGAGCAACAAGTTTAGTTTGACCAGTTTTGATTATTGCTTCAATCTTTTTGACCATTTCTGGTCCAACAATCCTACAACAATCTTTTGTGAAGAATGACCCAAAACCCTTGTCACTCATTTGGGACACACTCAGAAGGTTGAATTCTAGATTGTCTATTAGATTGACATTTTCAAATTTTACTTTTCCAGACTCCACTGTACCCGACCCCAGAACTTTTCCTTTACTATTATTCCCAAAGGATATATCACCCCCTCCATGGATTTTAAAGTCTTTGAGGAGGGCTTTACATCCTGTCATGTGCCTGGAGCCTCCACTATCTACATACCAAAGACTATCAAAGCATGCAGAAGCTCCCTGCACATGAAGTAAAAGGATTAGTTCATTAAGGTCTCCAAAGCCAACAAGGCTTTGGATGGGGTCTCAACAGTGTCTGGGATGGATGCAGAATGATGGACAGTGGTTAGGTCAGGGGTTTGAACTGTTTTGGGACAGTGTTTCTCTAACCACTGTTGTGGGTCCTGACCAATCATCTGCGGATAACCAAAAGGATACTTGTTCACTTTGGGTTTAGAGGGCCTTTTGTAGGCCTCATAAACGTGAGGAATCCTTTGGTAAGATTGTTTTTCTCTGCTTTTTCTGAACTGATTGGCAGGGGGTGCATCAGTAACCTGAACATCTCTTTTGACAGATGTTTGGTTCAGCTGTTTTGTAACAGCTGTTTGAACTGGCACAAACAGTGGTTGTTTCTTGGTGAATTTGACAGATGTTGATGATGATGATGGACTCAAGGATGTTTTAGCAATGTACTCATTCTTTTTCACATCAAAGTTTTTGAGATACACACATGCTTGAGTTTTGTGGTTTGTTTTACCACAGACAATGCAACTTTCTGCTGAAACAATGACACTTGTTTTGTTTAAATCATAAGCTTTCAAATGGAAACAGTCTTTTGTTAGATGATTCCTTTTCTCACAGAATTCACAAAACAAGTTGTCAATTTTTTCTCTCTTCTTTCTCTTTTCAGACTCCTTTGCAGCAGAGGTTTTAACCACTGCTGGGATGTCCTTGAGAGGTATGACTTTAGCTTTTGGAGCTTTAACACCATCAATTGATGTAAAGTCCATTGGCTTGAAATTTTCAAGAATATCACACTCATCAGACCATTTTGGTTTAAACTGATGATCTTCAAGCTCCTTGAAAGTGGAGGATCCCATTGGTCTGGTAAGTGTGATTTTGTTACCAAGTTTGTCAGTGATTTTCACTTCTTGGCCATTCTTGTTTGTGGGGATGAGCTCAGTAGCTTCATCAGTGGTTTGGACAGATTTTTCAAAAGCAATATGTTCATCATCATATTTTCTATAACCAACCCCAAATTTCACATTGCTTTCAATCTGTTTAGCAAGCATCACCTCATATCCTCTGCAGGATTCCACCCATCTTTCACAAGTAATCTGAGTGGATTCCAACTCCTTTTTGCAACTTTGGTATTTTTCTACCATGACAGCTGATTTCCTTTAGACAGCTGATTTCCTTTTCTTTTAGACAGCTGATTTCCTTTTCTTTTTCAGTCAATTTGTTTTTAAGTTCTTTTAAAGACCCTTCAAATTTGACCTCATCAGACAAGATTTTATCCCGAAGGTTTTCATTCACCTCTTTGATGTTAGCAAAAGCAATTATGCAATTGTCAGAACACAGTTTTTCAAGAACTTGAGGAGATACCTTGGCAGCTGCCATCATTGCACAATCACATTGATGATCTTCATCATCATCAGCTTTTACCTTCTTTTCACCAGCCTTTTCTTCTTTCTCTTCTTCTTTGTCCTCTATGGACCATGGATCTGTCATTGGTTCAATCAGGGTACCTGAACTTTCTCCAATCAGTATTTCTCCAGCCACAGCAGTAACCACTGCTTCAGTCACCTCTTCCACTGTTTCAAAGCACTGTTGTTCCTCCTCAGCTTCAACCCCCTCCTGTATTGACTCTAATGTCATCAAACAAAACTCATCATGTGAAGAATCATTAGAAGCATAGAGTGCAAAATTTTCATCACTAAGATCATCAAGCATACTGCTCCAGTCAACAAACCCTTGAGTGAAAAAACTTTGTTGATCTGGTTGTGCTGCTGCTGGAGCAGTGGTTTGAGGTGCAACAGGTTGCACTTGTACCTGTGGAGCAGGGGTTTGAACATATTGGATTTGTGGAACAGTAGTTTGGACATAATGTACTGGCACAGGGGCAGCAGCATAGTGAGCAGTGTTCACTTGAGCTGCTGGGGCATATTGGGCATAGTGCACAGTGTTTTGGTTTTGAGGTCTAGGATTTGAGCTAGGATGAGTAATTATGGGACCAGTAGTTTGACTCCTACATTCCCTAGCGAAATGTCCCAACCTATTACACTTGTAGCACTTGATTTTCGATTTATCCAACCCAACCCTTAGATTCCCATGTAAACCTGGGAATTTTCGCCCTGTTCTTTTGTAGAACTTGCTAGTTCTAACACTTAGCAAAGCCAGTTGGTGCAGGATGTCCATTTCCTCTAAATCAGTGGGATCAAAATGTTGCAAATCATTTAGTTCAAAACTTAAATTGTCTGACATCTGGTTTTCATTTGCAGTGAATGCATAACTAGCAGAGTGAGGATCAGGGTTGTTGAAATTTGCACCAGCAGTTATGTCAATGAAGTGATCATAACCCTGGTCCTTACCACTGCTCCCAGATTCTTCTTGACCCAGAAGAGCAGTATTACCGAAAGTGTAATCATCGGTAACTTTTCCTGACTCTTGTAACCTCCTTTTCTGGTTCAACTCCCTTTCGTAGGTCAGGAGTCGACCATGGAGTTGGGTCAAGGTCAGATCCTTGAATTCAGGTGATTTTCGGGTGACAAAAGCTATAGTGTCCCATTTTTCTGGCAGTGACCTGAGGAACCTGCTATTTTGAGTTGAGTTTGTAAAAGTGGTGTTAACAAGCCTCAGTTCACTGATGAGACAACTAAAACGCTCAAATTGTTGCGTTAGTGATTCACCTTTAACGTAGCAAAATGTTTCATACTGTTGGTTCAGGATTTCCCTATTGTTTTCTATGACTTCTTCAGTTCCACCAAACTGTTCCTTAAGTGCGTCCCATAACTCTTTGGCACTGTTACAGTGTAACAGTCCAGCATATATCTCATTGGGCAGCGCTGATGCTATGATGCTAAAAGCCTTAGCATCTAGTTCGATCTTTTGAAAGTCAGTTTCGGTATAATTTTCAACTGGTTTAGGAACGAACTTTTTAGCATCTTCAGCGCTTGGCACTGAAGGAACATGGGGACCATAAATGACAGACCTCCAACAACCTGTGCTTTGTTGAGCGAGGATGTGACCCATCCTCCTCTGCCAGATGTTGTACTCATTTCTTTTTAGCATATGTGGTTTAAAAAGCGAGCCGATGTTGTTTTTATCATCCTGAGATTGTGACGTCATTCTTGTTGTTTTACAGACACTGAGAAATCAACTTTAATGATGATTAATCCTTGCTTTGTTTTTCAACGGACGAACAAACGATCAGTATCAACTGTTATGAGCTGAACTATTTACGTCAAAATGATTGTTAAATCAAATTTGACTGTCCAGGCTCTGATACCAATTGTTGGATCTGAGTTTCTTTTTTATTGTATTTTCGTTTGAAATTAAGATGGAAATGAAAGAGTTGTGCAGCGGAATTAAGATGAAAACAAACTTTGCATACAATCAAACGAGAGTAATACTTTTAATCAAACATCTTTACACAATGAACCGAAAGATTGAATTTGTTTCAACTACGATTACAATGATTGATGTATGAATGCAAACTCCCCCTCAGCCAGAGCTCAGTAGTTTGTTCGTGCAAAGAAGACGATGTGGTGAAAGAGCTGATAGAACAGTACAAAGTACTGAACTATTTATAGGCACTTGCAAACCACTGAGCATCTTAGCTGACGTCACCATGAAAGTGACATCTAACCTCCTAACAAACTCTAACCTCTGATCTATACAAACACTGATGTACTAACTACTGCTATTACATTTCTTTACATAAAAGACACTTAAACAGCTGCTGCATCCTTCCACTGCTGTGAACCCAGCAGTGCTTGTCCGGATCAGCAGTACTTGACTCAAGGCAGTAGATTGAGTCAGCAGAGCTTTGGTCTTCCATCAGTCTTTGACATTGGTCAGTAGATGCACAGCAGCAGTTGTAGGTCAGCACTTAGTAAGATCAGCAGATAGGAGGTCAGCAGATATGAAACCACTTTCAAGGGGAGAGATTTGCATGAACCAACTGTAATCATCTGCTTATTCTGGATCCACTGCTCTGATCCAGTTTTGGCTTTAATTATCTGTTCCTCTGATAGGGTTCAATCCCAACACGATTACAAATGGTACAGTGGCGACAATTGACATTGGTTGGGTGATGATAGTTATAAGTGGTACATTTGGGATGAGGTCCGACGTACGACTTTTGAGTGTTAACGGGAGAAACAGGGTTTGGGTTTGCAGCTGGTACAATCGCGTTGCAAACAAGGTTCTGATGCTTTCGCTTCTTTCCCCTATTGCCACTCGAGTGTTGGGTAATTTGGTTGGCTAGCTTGGATGGAACAGGTTTTGTATCTTGTTTATTGCGAATGCGATTGTTGTTCAAGGAAGCGGCCAAACGGTAAACGGCTTCGATGTTGTCGAGTTTGGCTGCCTCGATCGCATCGCGCATGCCAGGAGGTAACCCATTGATGTATTTCCTTATCTTACGGTCGGTGGTCATGACGAGATGGGGGACAATGAAGCTAAGCTGTTTGAAGCGAGTAATATAGGCTTGGTTATCATCATCAACTTGTTTTAAAGCCCAGAATTCTTCTTCCAACCTTTGTTGCTCGTGCAGCGGGCAAAATTCTTCCATCATCATTGTCTTAACTTCCTCCCAAGGCAGGGCATAAGAAACTTCATTAGAACGAAGATTCCTTTCGTCTGTCCACCATTCGAGAGCTCGGGCTTGGAATACCCCAGTCGCACTACGCGTTTTGAGCTCTTCGGGACATTCGCTGTTGTTGAACGTGACTTCTATGATGTCAAACCACTTAAGCATAGCGGTCACCCCATCATTACCAGTGAATAGTTTGGGGTTGTAAGACGAAAAGTGCTTGTAGTTAAACGACACAGGCTTGCGTGGTTCAACCTTTGAATCAACTGAGGAGTTTGGAGTATCAGAAGCTCGAATCTCAGTGACGATTTTAGGCACGATACGCACAATTTGGTTGGCCATGAATGCCATCATCCTCTTTTGAGAGCTGGTCTTTGACTTCTTAGTCGAGTTGGAGAGATGAGAAGACATCTAAGATTCAAAAGAACGAAAAGGGGGAGACTTGATCATAATGTTGGTTTAAGAAAATTCGTTTTCATGAAATGAATCACATAGCATAAAGTGTCACATAGCATAAAGGTTTCAATTGTTTTCACATAGCATAATATGTTCAAGTTATATCACATAGCATAATCATAGATTCCACATAGCATAACATGAATTTCACATAGCATAATCATGAATAATGAAAGCATCGTAAATTTAGTTTGTTCACGAGAGATTATTATTGTTTTTGATTGCGCTAAACGTGCGAATGGTGTAAAAAGTTTGAAATGAATGAACGTTCAAGTATAAAATCACATATAAATTGAGATACATAAAATAGAGGCTCAATAAAACATTGGATTGTTTCGAGTAGAGAAACGTCGACTATTCCAAAGTGGGTTGAAAGTCCTTTCAAATTAGAGAAATCGTGCTTTGGCCTATAGGTAAGATACTCTCGTCGAGAAGCGATTAACGGTATCTTACCCTTCTAGTTACTACACGTCTCTAATCGATTGAAACAATCGGGACTTTGGCGAGATTGAAAATCGAGGAACGGGACTTAATCGACGAGATGCGGGTTTCACCCCTAACTTAACGATTTCGTACCCTAAATATGGTTGGTACTCGTCGGGTCAAAATATAATTTTAACACTTTGACGAGGGTCCACTAGAGTTTGAAATGGAAATTAACCATTAAGTTGTGGATTTCACTCCTAGCTTAATGGTGTAATTTCGTGCAAAAATAGTTTAAGGTAGAATGAGAATTGTTTACCAAATTGTGGGTTTCACGCCTATTTTGGTAAAGTCGTCTCGTCTTTTGTTACAAGAGTCTTCAAATAATCAAAAGTGTGTTTATGTTAGCCTTAGGAAAGGCATGTAAGTTTAACAAACAAGAAGTGTTGCTAGGAAGCATGTAAGGTAAAATGCATAAGTTTTAAACAACAAACAAGAGACAAAGTTCCTAAAACTATAGACTAGGGCAATGCATTCCTACTTATTCCTAATTCCCTATAGTTATGGCTCTGATACCAATCTGTCACACCCCAACCGATGGCGGAAACATCGGGATGAGACGAAATAGATTGCAAGAGACATCATAACACTATGTGACAATATAATTAAAATTCGAATTTCATAAATGGACTAAATGTCATACAAGATTCCAAAGAAATACAACATTGTTCAACAAAACATAACATCAAAAGATAATTTAAATTTAGGTGTGTATCTAAGTCCACCTAATCTTTGTTCTTCATCGCATCATCATCAAACTATCAACCTGCAACATGTATTAAAATATATCAATAAAAAAAGTTGGCGAGCATACAAGTTTGTTTACATAGCATAATATAGACTAAAAAGTTGCTCATATCTACATGAATCATAATATGCGAGTTACTAGTATGCCTAGATTGTGTAACAATATGTTCAAACCCAAGTTTCCAACGCGTTTAATTTTGCCTATCCCATAGTATCGTGGGAGGTTACATGTTTAACTTAACAATACCCCAAGTATCGTGGGCGGTGCGTTAATCCTATAGCGCTATAATTGTTAAGGTAAGCTAGCAAAGTTAATGAGCATATATCAACACAAATAGTATACATGGCATACGAGATTAACAAGCATCACACATAGTTTCATGTTTCAACAATGGATAGAGTTCGTTTAAACTAGTTTCAAAGTGAAGTGTAGTTTGTATAGTATACATGTTGCATCCAAAAGTGATTAAAAGAAAAAGGGATCGAGCATGCTCACGGTTTTTGCAAGCTTTCCTACTTGAATCCCGCGAGTGGTGTTGGTTGTTTAGTTTGGAGCACCTTATCCTTCTACAAAAAGGAACATAGATGTAAGAGTTTGGGAATACAGGAAGATTATAGATCTCGGAATTTAAATAACATGAACATAGCCATATGAAAAAAAATCATCCATCACATATGATGTTTAGATGATATACTTACTAATTTGACAATGTCCACTTGTTCATCATTAAAGGTTCAGTTTGTTTGAATATTACATAAGTATTATATAGAGTATAATATATCATACAAGTCAAGTATAAGGTAGAAGATCAAAGTCTTCATTTAGGTACCTCTAAGTTTCATGGAAATCATGTAGGAGGTAGGAAGAGAATCCTTCCATTTAGGCACCTCTAAGTGTTCACCACTATACTTGATGTAAGAACATTCAAGGAGGGTCATGGACTTACAAGTAATACAAGAATATTAAACACTAATCTATAACAAATCATCAAGTAATGTGTGGATTTTATGTAGGACAACTCAAGTTAATCCTCAATCACACATACATCAAACTTTGAGTTTGAACATCACTTATGGGTTGAAACCCTAAATAAAATAGAAAGTTTATGAGGATTAATCCTCTGATTTTGAATGTCTCAACCTTGTTTTTAAGCCTAACTAACCATAGAAGTGGTTATAAGCATAAGGACATAGGTTTGAGATGAGTTAGACTGAAGTTGAACAAGTTTAGTAAAGATTAGATAAAATCAGAAATGAACAGTGAACTTTGGAGCCTTTTTGGCAACGTTCCAGTGACTTATTTACTGTGAAAAACCCATGGAATTGAAGCTAAGGTCAATCCAAGCACATAGGAAAAAGAATGAGGCAAAACGGATAAGAAACGAAGAAGTTATGCTCACTTTAGTGAAGAGGTAGCAATCTGCTCGAATCTGGAAACTCGGCTGTGTTTTAGATGATTTGAGAGTGATTTAGATGAGTTTGCAAAGTAATTTAAGCTTGGCAATGGCTTGGTATTTATAGGGAAGGTTTAGGTTAGGTTGTGGTTGAATAATTAATGTTAAAACATGTTTAAAAACTCAAAAACTCACAAAAAAAACCCGCCCAAAACGAGTTTGGTTGCGCTGGTTGCGGATCAGGCCGTTTTAACGAGTTAATGTATATTTTACTGGGCTGGTTTTGTTTGATGAGGAGTCCCACCTCAGCTGGTTGGGCGCGTGTTTGGTGAGGGTACAGACCCGGGTTCGAGTCCCGTGGTCTGCATCCTTTTTATTTCTTTTTTTTTTCTATTATATTTTCAATTATTACACAATCAGTCCCTGAAACTTTTACACTTTCAAAAATTGCATAACTCACCCCTGAACTATTAGATAACCAAGTTATATTAAAAGAAAACTAACATTTTAGTTTAAACTAACTAAGTTAGTTTACTAACTTTAATATCTAACGAGATTAACTAGTTTATTAATAAAAATAAACTTTTAAATAACAAAATTAATTAATTTAATTAGTTTAACTTTGAATAATGACCATATTTTTAACGAATAAAAATCTTTAAACGTTTATTCGTTTCACAAAGCTTTCGAGTTTCGAGATTTAGGAACCGGATCTCATCATTTTAATAGTTTCAACTAGTTTAACGAGCATCAAGAGTAGATAAATATAGAATTAAGAATCCTTAAATAATATTTCTTTTAAACAAGAAATCGATTAACAGTTGCACATAATATGAATACACAAAATAGTTTCATTTTCATTATGATCAATAGCCTCGAATTACAAGCGGAACGAAAGTAGATTACAAAGAGAGTACAGGCGTCTAAATACGGAAAGTATAACATGACTTGCTAAAATAAGAAAGTTCGAAAATGCAGAGCGTTACAATTGTATTCACCGACCATAAGAGTTTAAGATATGTCTTCGGACAAAAGGAATTAAACATGAGGTAAAGGCGTTGGATGGAAATTCTTAGCGATTATGATTGTGATATCCAGTATCATGCAGGAAAAGCTAACGTAGTAGCTGATGCCTTAAATCTAAAATATCATGAAAAACCAAAAAGAGTACGCTCTCTTAGACTAAACCTGCAGATAGATTTAAATGAGCAAATTAAAAAGATACAGGAAACAGCAATCAAGGATGATGCTGAAGGTTTGAAAGGAATGATTAAGGAATTAGAGAAAGGAACGGATGAAATTTAGAGATTTCATAAGAAAAGAATCTGAATACCTATTCAAGGGAACCTACGAAACCGAATTTTAGAAGAAGCCCATAAGTCTAAGTATACGATGCATCCTGGAAGTGACAAGATGTATCAAGACTTATGAAAGAGTTTCTGGTGGATAGGAATGAAAAAGGATATAGCAAATTATCTTGGCAAATGTTTAACCTACTCACAGGTCAAAGCTGAACATCAGAAACCTTCAGGATTATTGCAGCAATTAGAAATGCCAATTTGGAAATGGGAACAGATAACAATGGACTTTGTTACCAAATTACCCAAGACACGAAAAGGTAATGATACAATCTGGGTAATTGTAGACAGATTAACCAAATCTGCCCATTTCTTACCAATGAAAGAAACTTTCAGTATGGAACGGTTAGCCAAACTGTATGTAAATGAAATAGTTTCATTACATGGAATACCTTTATCTATTGTATCTGATAGAGACAACCGTTTTACTTCTCATTTTTGGATAAGTTTCCAAAAAGCAATGGGAACCCGATTAAATCTAAGTACAGTATATCATCCTCAAACAGACGGTCAAAGTGAAAGAACAATTCAGACAATGGAAGATATGCTTAGAGCTTTTGTGATAGATTTTGGAGGAAATTGGGATGAACATTTACCTTTAATAGAATTTTCCTACAACAACAGCTATCATACCAGCATCAATGCTGCACCATTTGAAGCCCTCTATGGACGGAAATGCCGAACACCGGTATGTTGGACAGAGATCGGAGAAAAGCAACTGTCAGGTCCTGAGATTGTACAAGAAACAACTAACAAAATTATTCAAGTCAAGGAAAGACTGAATGTAACATTCCCAGAATTTTTATTTATAAAATATAAGATAAAGTATATAAAAACTTATGTTATTAAACGGATAGATCATGGGTAAGTTGACTGTTAGAAATATAAAGTATCTAGACGGGACTAGGAACCGTTTAATAATTAAATTATAAAAATACAATATATTTGAACCTACTCCGTTTTTAATGAAACTTGGTTCAAAATGTAGATAAGATTATTCTCGTTCTAATGACATATTCATTGTTTTATAAAACATCATATTTTAGAAGTTATAAGCGCCAAATAAGTGAAGCAGCTGAATTAATTATAATATATAAATTAATAAAATAATACTAATCAAAATTTAAACTTTACGTAATTTGAATATAATAATAATAAAAAAATTCAACCACTAACATTCAAAAGAATGTTGTCTACGTGGTGCATGATTTTGCATGAATACGTGTGTTTGATAATTATGTGCACGTATGTAGCTTGAAATCCAAGCTAAAGAAGTAGTATAAATAGATAATAGATTTAAGCATTCTAACCACACTTTTTCTTTCTTTCTGTTCCCTCACGCTCTCTCTCTAAATTCTATACTTTTATTATTATTTTTTTAATCAATAATAATAATAAAGCCCTGCCCCGTTTTAAGTGTTGCAACCCCTGATCACTAAGTCAATACCCTGTCCAATTGATTTAGGACCCACCAACGCATGTTAAGGCTCTGACCGACTAAGTACGTTGGGGTTTTGTCTCGGATATTGTCACACCCCGACCACGTGAAACAACAAAACGTGGCGGAAACGTCGGGGAGTGTTGTAACAGAATTAATTGTTTCACGACCATGGAAATTAAAGTTACATTTTATTTATCAAACAAGAGAGTTACATTGTCTTAAAACAAGAAACAAAGAGTACACAACATGATTTAACTAGTTCTAGCTTCATTTTAAGTTGCTAAGGCACGGGTCCGCCTATGTTTGACTTGATCATCCTATGCAACAGCTCCTGAAAACACATGTGAAAATAGGTACGTCAGCATAAAAATGCCTGTGAGATACATAGGTTTTGTGAAAATAGGATTCATGACTTGAGTTTAAGAAACTGTTTAATAAAAAGTAGCCATGAATCTTGTTGAGTGTTTTCTTTCATAAATCATTTGAAAAGCAATGAATAAGTCAAATGATATGTATATAAAAGAATAATGTATGGTTAAATGAATAACCAAGTAATATGAGTTTGTATGAGTTAAGTTATTTGTAAAACGACGTTTATGTGAAAATGAGTTGTAAAGGTAATATGTCTAACTGAAATGGTTTAATAACGCTACGATATGTAATACCATAAAAGCACTTATATATAGGAAGTACCAGCGGCGTATCCACCATGTTTTTATCGTATTACACGTCGCCTCGTCACTTAAATCACTTACCCAAATAGCCACCAAGATGAAATGTTTAGCAATTGTAGAAATGTTTATGTATGGTCAAATACGGTTCACACGGTTCAACAGTTACAAACGGTTCATATAATCAAATGGTTACAACGGTTCACATAGTCAAATAGCTACAACGGTTCACATAGTCAAATAGTTACAAATAGTTCAAAATGTAATATAATGTGTTCATATGCTGGATGAGCATATGCAACAAAATGCAATGTAAAACAATGTGTCCATATGTTTAGTAAACATATGCAACTAATGTAATGTAAATCAATGTGCTAGCATGCTCAGTCAACATACATAGCAGAAATGTAAAGTAAAACAATTACTAAGTATGCTAAGTAAACATACATAGCGAAACAATGTAATTTAAATCATGTACTATAAATGTACTAATGAACATAGCAAGTATATGATGTGAAAACAGGAAAACACGAAAGTAACAAGTAGGCACATGTGTTTCATCCCAAAACGTTTGAAAAAAACAGTAGAAGAGGGGTCTATGTACTCACTTGAGATTGCTTAGAAGTCCTTGAGTAACAACCAAGCAATGCTAGAGGTCACGGAAAATCAAACGGCACCTAATATAGGTAACTTTGTTAATAAACCGGACCTAAATCGGAGGATCGGATAGAATGAGGGTTCGTAAACCAAATGAGTGTAGGAACTCATGTAATATGGTTTAACAAAGCCTACATACTAAAACGAAACTTAACCTAAGTGCTTACGACCCATTACGACCCGTTTAGGTAGCTTATGCTAATTTAACGCGTCGTTCGCGCAAAATGCGTTCGGACCGCCTAACTAGTCCTATGACAAGTAAAATATGCCTTAACATGTCTAATATTGTTGCCAAATCAGTTTAGATGTCAAAAGTTATGTTACATATGCTTAAAATGAATTTTGGCGTAAAAAGGGCATTTTGGTAATTTACCTAAGGCATATAAACTACTTATCATACAACTAACTAAACGTCGTGACCACAAGGTATAACCTCGGAAGGTTATTCCCTATATACTATGGTCACCTAATGTGTTTGGTCAGATCCTAATGATCGACCAAATGGGTCGGGTTCGAAAGTATAAGCGATTGATTAGATCGCTTACCTTTACGACCCTAGACAAGCACAAAACTAAAAGTGACGAGCTAAACATGTTAGAACATGTTTAACAAGGTTTGAAAACAGGTTTGGTATCAAAACAAACGGTTTTGATACCTACAAGTAGTTTGGTTACAAAATACGCAAGAATACGTATTTTGGCCGAAACTACGACTCGTCATTGAGCCTAGATGACGTGGTAATCAGTAGGTATAGTCACAAGGGACTATAACCATCGTGATTACGCTCACGTTTGCGAAGTTCAACCGAACTTCATGTTGACCATAAACTGGTCAACGCAGAAAACGCTAAAGATGCAGAAACGCTAAAAGAACGAAAGAGGACTTACAACGGGTCCAAGAATGGAAGTTTTGATCCGAATATTCTCAAGTATGAAGTGTTAAACACATCAACTTAGAGAACAAATTCAGATTCAAAGGTGTGGGTTTTGGAGTTGAGATTATGGGGGTATTTATAGGATTTCTAGGACCGTTAAGATAGTTCCTCGAAAACCGTGCTTAAATCTCATCCATACACCCTATGCCCATGGTTTTACAAAACCATTTGAGCCCCTAGTATCAGGAAATACCATTTGCAATTGGGTTTTGGGTGTTTAACAGTTGTAAACAGCTGTTAAAACTGGTTTTGCTGATCTGGGAGGGCCTCGCGGCCCGCGTAAGGTATGGACAAACCTTACGCGCCCCGCCTGGGTGTCCTGATCAGCAAACAAGTTTGCAAAATGTCAGTTTCAGTCCCTGTTGTGTTATAAGCTCATTTCCGACAGTTCTAAGGCCCGTCAAGCCAACTTTAAGGCTCTAAAATGATGCCTAAAAATTTTGGACATGAAACATGCTCAAAGATATGCCGGATGTCGGTTTGTTGGGTCGTACGATCACGATGTTCGCTTAATTACGACGGAATGCGCATAAGCGCGAAAAACGATCCAAATTGCGCAACGAATGGAATTTTCTTATGCCAAACACTAAAATAAAATATTTTAGTGCTTACATAAATTTTTAGATGTCCGGATGTATTCAGAATGTAAGTTATGCGCGAAAATGCAAACTTGTGCACTTTTTGACGCTTTTAGTCCCTGAATGACCCAAAAGTTTATTTTAGCACACCGAACCCCTCAAAGCCTATTTCTAAGCTATGTAAAGGATATTTATGGTATGTTTAACTTATGGTCATGTTCCGGAATGTCTGTTCCAGTACGAATCATCATACTTTCGCAGTTTGTCGAATTAAGTCCCTGTAAGCGTTTAAACTTGATTTTGCCATACCAACGCCTTCAAAACTTATTTCTAAGTTATGTAGAGGTTATTTAAGGTATGTTAAGCATATGTTGATGTTCCGGAGTGTTTTTCGCATTAAACTGATTATATTTACGCATTAGATTGCGTATAACCGCTCTAGAAAGCGATGTAGAGTTTGAAATTGAACAAAAATCAAAATATGCAAAATGTCAAACATAAATAAACAAACATTGGGATTAAATAAAATTATTTTATTGATCTGGATATTTGTTTGATGGTCGTGGAGGCACATGTGTCACAGATATATTGATAAAGTTGAATTGGGTTATTATACCCTCATAAAACACCCTAAACACTCCTAAATACACCTGTATACTCATAAACGAACCCGAATAACCTTACTTATTATAAAAATCAAATAAAACAAGATTCTTCATCGCTCGCGGGCAGCGAAGGATTTACTAGGGCGGGCCGCGACACCTTATTACTTGCCGGACACCCTGATTGCCACGTGTCGGACACACGTCAAACCTACATTCTTGACTCACCAACCCGCAAACCCTAGCTACATATCTCGCGGGCCACGACAGGCTAGGCCTGTGGTCGTCGTGGGGCGCGAGGGACCAGTAAAACAGCTATAAATAGCTCCTTCGATCAGCAGTTCATCTCCGTTCAAATATTTCTTTTCTCTCAAACTTCTGTGGGTGAGATTTATAGCCAAAACACCCTTAAAAACTCGAAGCTTTGCCTCCTTGTAAGTATTATAACCCCCGGTTACGTATTAGTTAATGTCCCAAAACTCGAATTATAAAATTTGCTAGTATGTCTCCATGTTTAATAAAATGAAATGTAATAACTAGGTTATTAAACCTAGTTAAATGCTTAGTAAAACAAGCAAGGGAACGAATTGGGTGACTATTGTGAGCAAGTAACAAACTTGAGGGACCAAAGCTATAGAAAAGGGAAACTCATGTTTATAAACAAAAGATTAACACACAATACACACATAGTGTGTGTGTGCGTGGAACGTTCAGGAGAAACACAGGGAGCCTAACCCTAGTTCATCCAAGAACCATCAAATTGAAGGGTGAATCGAAGCTCAAACCTATTAAGGAACATGAATTAATGATCACCTACATAAGGGGATTATGAGGTATGTCTTAGAATTCAATTTGGTGATTTTATATGAAGTGGGTTATGACCAATTCGTGAATTGATATGAAATTATGCATGATTGTGTATTAGAATCACCAAATAGAACTTGTGTTGTGTATGATTTTGAGTAATTTCATGTTTTGAAGTGAAACCTATTTGATTTGATGAAGATGGTGACATGAATGTGTCACCCATGCCTATCCTAGTGCAAATGTGATGTATTATGTGGTGTGTGATGCATATATGTTAGTTAGTTTAAAGTATAGTATGAAATTTATTTGATTATAGTTGTGTTGATAAGATGAATGCAAGAAGTGGGATTTAAGGCATGATGGGTTGTACATTATGCTTAGTATGTTGTATGCACTCCAAGTGTTTGATGAAATGTCTAGGTGAAGTTAGAATGTGAGATTATTTGAAAAGATTTGATGAAACTAAATCTGTCCAGAAAGTTACAGCCGAATTTAATCAGCAATAACCAGGCCAACTCTTATAAGAAACTGATGTTTATTGAGTGTATGATAAACTTCCAGGAAAAATCTTTCAAACCCAACTGCAATTGCATTTTTTCGACGAAAAATGAATGTTTTATGATTTTTTCCGTATCGAAGGTTTAGGCTGCGTTTTCTGGCAGAATTTTCAGCCCATTACGAATGTTATAACTCAATTTAGGAATTGAGTTATGATCTCAAATTTTACTGTAGGTAGCTTCAGGAGGTTAAGAAAATCTCCAACTGGAATTATGTCAATCGGATAATCGAGGATTTTTAAATGAATTTTTCTGTGGGCTGCAGTCAGAAAGTGACGAATCTGATTGCTGCTTAGTAAATGATTTTTTGTAAATTTTTGGCAGAGAGTTAGACTCTAAAAATTTAACACAATGATAACCCTTCCGAGGGGCATGTCACATAAAAATATTGTAATTTTTACAAGATCGTAAGTACAGTAAACGGACGTCCCAAAACAGCCTATTTTCAGTGAATTGAGCTATGCATGTTAGTGAATGAATTGACTAATGAAAGTCAAATGTGGAATGTGAATTTGATATGATCGTTAACATGTACAATTGTGCATGCTAACAAGAATGTGATTTCGATGACATGAAAGTATAGGGATCATGTTGAGATGGACTCAAGCACAAAAGGCTAACGGGTCAAGAGGAGGCAAGGAAGCAGATACGAACACGGATGCATAACGTAAGTGATTTCTGGAATCACTTCTTAATTTGTTTAAGTAAAGTTATATACCAGTTATTTAATTTAAGCATGATAATCGAAGTCAAATAAGGTTTGGTTGTACGAAATCGATGATTTTCGCTAGTAGACCGAACGGGTCAAAATGAGGTCTTATTGCTATACTGGAATGGTTGCATAAGTAATTATTACGGTATTATAATCGGGTAACGGGTAAAATTGTGTATAAGCACGCTAACCGAGAAACGGAGATGCGGGTTAATAGTCAAAGGACTCGGTTGTGAGTTATGATTAAATGGATAAACAATTTCATGTGTGGAAATTTTACTACAAAGTTCAATTACGTATAATTGAATGGGATGAATGAGTTTAACGCATATCGGGTATCGGGTGGATAAACCCAAAGTTCGAAACTCCGGATAATGTAAAACTTTTATAGTTATAATGTTCATGTAAGTCTTGGGTTAAAACAAATGTGTTGTTTGATAAAAACATGAATGGGTCGAATAATCCGTAAAAGAGTATTAAGCTAGAAACTCATAAGTTAAGAATTTCCTTAATCCGGATGTTGGATTTCAAGTTCACATGATAGAAAATCAAATTACGAACATGTGGGAAGAAATGGGAGGTTAAACAGGTAAGTGGTTTAAAAGTTACTCAAGTTTTAGCATTAATGGACGATGAAACGAAACATCAGAAAAACAAGGAGCAGAGGTGGCGTCGTCGACGCCGTGTTCTGATGTTGGTTTTTCATGGACGCCCTTTGGTGTGCAAATTCGCTGAAAATGTAATTTTTGACCCATCATGAGTTCCATGCCTTCCGTAACTTATCCCGTGACCTTTAAAAAGTCCCGAAATGTATTCCAAACTCATTGTTGAGTGTTTATAAGATACGATGAGCGCGTACGTAAGTTTAAGTGGGAATGAAATAAGTCTAAAGGCACGTACAAGTATGGGTATGGATTTACCTCCATGTTAGTAATGGAATCCATAGGTAAGCATGTTTAGAAATGAATACGTACGTAGGTCAATACGTATAAGACTTATTTATATGAATGCTTTTGATTGGGATATAAGTTAGTATAATCATATAAGATTGTAAATAGTATGCAAGAGCTTGTATGTAGGCATGTATGTATGTATGAATATACGTGTGAATGTACGTATGCACGAAGTAGGAATTATCGCCCATATAGAATGGTGCATGTATGTATGTATACATGGTTTCAATACGTTGGATATTTACGTTACTAATAGTGTGCCTTGAGAGTGAAATGTAATGCTGGTACATTATTGAAGTCTCACCAAGGATTAGACACCCAAATGAAAAAGCTTAAATTAGAAAGATAACTGAATGGAAAGTATATGAGGATAGCACGTAACGAGACTCCATGATTATGAATCGTGTTTATATATATAATGTATGCTAATGTTACGAATGTATGTGGTGGGTGCAGGTGGTACAGAATCGTGGATCAACATGATGGAAGGCTAGTGATTGAAGATCGAGTGATAGAGACATGGATTGTACGGAATAGGTGGTCATGTAATCTGTATTAGTATGTTATTATCGATACGTTAATGAAAGATAAACAATGTAGTTCCTTACATAAAGATGTTAAATGATTTTCAAGTATAAAGGAACGTTTTAAGAAAGAAATTTTATGGCACGTATTTCCGCTGCGACTTTTCGATCAAAACATGTTAGGGTCTTACAAGTTGGTATCAGAGCCGTGGTTTGAGAGAAATCAAGTACGAGGAGGTAAGTACTTGAACTCAAACCCGTGTGCTCTTGTGACAAGGAACCCGTACAATCCAAGACTCGATTAAGGTCCAAAGGTAGAAGTGAATGTAAGTATGTACTTATGTATGCATATAAAGAAACTAACAGTATTTTATGTGCAAGGTAAGCATAAGTGTTTGAAGAGGATGATCTGCGAACGCAGTCTAGGATGAATACCAAAGCAGACAAGTATGCAAATAGACAGATGGACCCCAGGTACACAATATTAATATATATGGGTACCGGTGTTAAAAGAAAAAGGAAGAAAATCTCCTTAAGAGGGTAAGTATTAAACGAAAGACAATGATATTGTCTTGGTAAGGTTTTAAAGATGTCGCACGAACCAAAACCCACTTCTTCGGACATAAGGCGATGATTGCATGAAGGCACAAAACTAGTATGTGGATTGCGCACCTGGCCAGTACGCAAGAAGTATATGACATTCGTGAGACCGTTTTCGCAGGTATGTCCGGTAGAATTGGGTAGCAGGTGGACGTGTGGGTGAAAGGAGTAGTAAGAACTCTCAGGAAGTTGAGAGTACTATAAAAGAAAGAAAAGCATGAATGAAAAGTTGAACCCGTAGTTGATGTACAGGTCAAACTTGAAAGAATGAAATGCATGAAAGAAAGGCATGAATGATAAGGATGAAGAATGTTTCGAATCCGTAAAAAGTACGGATCAAATAAGTAAGAATGATGTGTTTGAATCCGCGAGACGGATTCAAAGCACAGAAAGAAAGAAAAGTAAGAATGATATGTTTGAATCCGCAAGACGGATTCAAAACATATAAAGAACGAAAGGTAAGAATGATATGTTTGAATCCACCAGACGGATTCAAAACATAGAAAGAATAAAGAGTATGAATGATACGTTTGAATCCGCGAGACGGAATTAAGGCATAAAAAGGATGAAATTAACCTACATAAGAATGTGTCGACAGTTTGACCTTGATAAGTCAAACGGGTCATATGAGTAAGTATAAAGTAAGGTCTTGCATGAAATGCTAAAACAATGGGATGATGTTTTGTGAATAATAAATGGCAGTTCGACCTAGAAAAGTCAAACCGCACAAGTCGGTAAATAATACTTTAGGAATTTTTGAAAGCATTACATAAGGAATGCAATGCGTAATGTAGGATACCGTTAGTAAGGGACTTGCGAAAGAACATAGGTGAATTAACACCGAATACAATAAAGGAAAATAATATGTTAAAGAACGGTCATGTAATGACCTGTTATGAATGGCTAAAAAAAACTAACTAATGTTTAAAAAAGAATCTAGAAATGGCTAGTATGTAAATAAGATGATTTGATAAACGTCATACTTGAAGGAATGTGAATGAAATATGCTAATAATTCATTTTATAGATAAGAATGGTAGAAATCTTGGTGAGTAAAGTTGGTCGAGTTGGAAAAGGATGTGCACGAGCAGAAGCTAATCATCATGAAGGGAAAGGTCAATCCATTTATGGAATGGACTCATGAAGAAACGGGCCGATCCGGGTCACGGATCGTCGAGCTATGTAATAAAGTCAAGGTTAGTAAAATGTTTAGTTCATAACCGATGAGTAAGAAATTGTAGATCAAATAGTACACATGAATGAAATGATTCGATGTTAAACCTAAGGGCATGCATAGTACAGGTAAACGGTAGAAAATGTAGAATGATGCTTTATCCTCGTATTAAGTACGAAAAAGTAAGTATAAAGATGGTAGTTTTGTTATAGTAATAATAAGTAATTGAATGCTTATAGTATGTGTATGATGATATGTTGATCCCTCATATGAATACGAAAGTAACTAGAAAGAACGTTAGTAATGGAATGTTGTGGTTTGCTCAAGATTAACGAAAAAGAAATATCATGTATAACACATGAGTGAAATGGAAAATTTATTTATCCACTATGGTTAGTAAATGTATGCAAGTCTTATGCTTAATTAAGAAGGCAAGAACGGGACCTATCCAAATGGTTGTGCGTGAATACTACCTCTCTAAGGAGTCACAAGTGTTTTCGTGTTGTAGAAAGCTTCTTGAATGAATTGATTTAAAAATAAGACTAGAATTAGTCTAGTAGAAATGAGAAAGGTTTCGGGGAAGAAACCTTCTTTAAGTGGGGTAGACTTGTAACGCCCTAAAACTCGAATTATTAAATTTGCTAGTATGTCTCCATGTTTAATAAAATGAAATGTAATAACTAGGTTATTAAACCTAGTTAAATGCTTAGTAAAACAACCAAGGGAATGAATTGGGTGACTATTGTGAGCAAGTAACAAACTTGAGGGACCAAAGTTGTAGAAAAGGGAAACACATGTTTATAAACAAAAGATTAACACACAACACACACATAGTGTGTGTGTGCGTGGAACGTTCAGGAGAAACACAGGGAGCCAAACCCTAGTTCATCCAAGAACCATCAAATTGAAGGGTGAATCGAAGCTCAAACCTATTAAGGAACATGAATTAATGATCACCTACATAAGGGGATTATGAGGTATGTATTAGAATTCAATTTGGTGATTTTATATGAAGTGGGTTATGACCAATTCGTGAATTGATATGAAATTAAGCATGATTGTGTGTTAGAATCACCAAATAGAACTTGTGTTGTGTATGATTTTGAGTAATTTCATGTTTTGAAGTGAAACCTATTTGAGTTGATGAAGATGGTGACATGAATGTGTCACCCATGCCTATCCTAGTGCAAATGTGATGTATTATGTGGTGTGTGATGCATATATGTTAGTTAGTTTAAAGTATAGTATGAAATTTATTTGATTATAGTTGTGTTGATAAGATGAATGTAAGAAGTGGTATTTAAGGCATGAATGGGTTGTACATTATGCTTAGTATGTTGTATGCACTCCAAGTGTTTGATGAAATGTCTAGGTGAAGTTAGAATGTGAGATTATTTGAAAAGATTTGATGAAACTAAATCTGTCCAGAAAGTTACAGCCGAATTTAATCAGCTGTAACCAGGCCAAATCTTGTAAGACACTGGTGTTTACTGAGTGTGTGATAAACTTCTAGGACAAACCTTTCAAACCCAACTGGAATTGCATTTTTTCGACGAAAAATGAATGTTTTATGATTTTTTCCGTATCGAAGGTTCAGGCTGCGTTTTCTGGCAGAATTTGCAGCCCATTACGAATGTTATAACTCAATTTAGGAATTGATTTATGATCTCAAATTTTTACTGTAGGTAGCTTCAGGAGGTTAAGAAAATCTCCAACTGGAATTATGTCAATCGGATAATCGAGGATTTTTAAATAAATTTTTCCGTGGGCTGCAGTCAGAAAGTGATGAATCTGATTGTTGCTTAGTAAATGATTTTTTGTAAATTTTTGGCAGAGAGTTAGACTCTAAAAATTTAACACAATTATAACCCTTCCGATGGGCACGCCACATAAAAATATTTTAATTTTTTCAAGCTCGTAAGTACAGTAAACAGACGTCCCAAAACAGCCTATTTTCAGTGAATTGAGCTATGCATGTTAGTGAATGAATTGACTAATGAAAGTCAAATGTGGAATGTGAATTTGATATGATCGTTAACATGTATAATTGTGTATGCTAACAAGAATGTGATTTCGATGACATGAAAGTATATGGATCATGTCGAGATGGGCTCAAGCACAAAAGGCTAACGGGTCAAGAGGAGGCAAGGAAGCAGATACGAACACGGATGCATAAGGTAAGTGATTTCCGGAATCACTTCTTAATTTGTTTAAGTAAAGTTATGTACCAGTTATTTAATTTAAGCATGATAACCGAAGTCAAATAAGGTTTGGTTGTACGAAATCGATGATTTTCGCTAGTAGACCGAACGGGTCAAACTGAGGTCTTATTGCTATACCGGAATGGTTGCATAAGTAATGATTACGGTATTATAATCGGGTAATGGGTAGAATTGTGTATAAGCACGTTAACCGAGAAACAGAGATGAGGGTTAATAGTCAAAGGACTCGGGTGTGAGTTATGATTAAATGGATAAACAATTTCATGTGTGGAAATTTTACTACAAAGTTCAATTACGTATAATTGAATGGGATGAATGAGTTTAACGCATATCGGGTATCGGGTGCATAAACCCAAAGTACAAAACTCCGGATAATGTAAAACTTTTATAGTTATAATGTTCATGTAAGTCTTGGGTTAAAACAAATGTGTTGTTTGATAAAAACATGAACAGGTCAAATAATCCGTAAAATAATATTAAACTAGAAACTCATAAGTTAAGAATTTCCTTAATCCGGATGTTGGATTTCAAGTTCACATGATAGAAAATCAAATTACGAACATGTGGGAAGAAATGGGAGGTTAAACGGGTAAGCAATTTAAAAGTTACTCAAGTTTTAGCATTAATGGACGACGAAACGAAACAGCAGAAAAACAAGGGGCAGAGGCGGCGTCGTCGACGCCGTGTTCTGATGTTGGTTTTTCGTGGACGCCCCTTGGTGTGCAAATTAGCTGAAAATGTAATTTTTGACCCATCATGAGTTCCATGTCTTCCGTAACTTATCCCGTGACCTTTAAAAAGTCCCGAAATGTATTCCAAACTCATTGTTGAGTGTTTATAAGATACGATGAGCGCGTACGTAAGTTTAAGAGGGAATGAAATAAGTCTAAAGGTACGTACAAGTATGGGTATGGATTTACCTCCATGTTAGTAATGGAATCCATAGGTAAGCATGTTTAGAAATGAATACGTACGTAGGTCAATACGTATGAGACTTATTTATATGAAAGCTTTTGATTGGGATATAAGTTAGTATAATCATATGAGATTGTAAATAGTATGCAAGAGCTTGTATGTAGGCATGTGTGTATGTATGAATATACGTGTGAATGTACGTATGCACGAAGTAGGAATTATCGCCCATATAGAATGGTGCATGTATGTATGTATACATGGTTTTAATACGTTGGATATTTACGTTACTAATAGTGTGCCTTGAGAGTGAAATGTAATGCTGGTACATTATTGAAGTCTCACCAAGGATTAGACACCCAGATGAAATGCTTAAATTAGAAAGATAACGGAATGGAAAGTATATGAGGATAGCACGTAACGAGACTCCATGATTATGAATCTTGTTTATATATATAATGTATGCTAATGTTACGAATGTATGTGGTGGGTGTAGGTGGTACAGAATCATGGATCAACATGATGGAAGGCTAGTGATTGAAGATTGGGTGATAGAGACATGGATTGTACGGAATGGGTGGTCATGTAATTTGTATTAGTATGTTATTATCGATACGTTAATGAAAGATAAACAATGTAATTCCTTACATAAAGATGTTGTTAAATGATTTTCAAGTATAAAGGAACGTTTTAAGAAAGAAATTTTATGGCACGTATTTCCGCTGCGACTTTTCGATTAAAATGTGTTAGGGTCTTACAGTTACTCTGCCCGATTGATCTAGGACTCCGTAACGCATGTCAAGGCTCTGTCTGCCTCAGTTCATTGGAGTTCTGTCTCGGGGGTATGGCTAATGTGATTTGGGTTATCTTACTAACATGTGTGCATTGTCTAAATTTAATAAATAATAACCTGGAGAAGCAACAGGAAGCTATAATATTACTAGGAAGCCTGAAGAAATACCTAAGTCTACAAATGTGAGTAATTCCCATTTTTGTAAACTTTTTTACAAAACCTCAATTGTTTTAAACTATATTTAACAGTGATTGAGTATTTGTGATTCTACAATTACTGTCGGTATGTTGGGGTTTTGTGTACATAACTTGTTACTACACTGTGAGTAGTAGCATGACCACAAGTCAGGATTGACAGTACCGTGGGTGGTAATTGAGTAGATGTAAACAAATGTAATTGCATATGCCCTCAATACTGTAAAGTGATAAAAATTGTTTTGATTAAACTGGGATGCACTCGCCAGTATTTCTTGCGGATAAAACTTTTTAACACGCGTTTCAGGTAACTTAATATGAAGCTAGTAAAAGCCAGCTGGAGAGCACTGAAGGATTTTAACATCTCACAAACCTCTAGAAATCAGTTTTGTCATTCCTTCCGTCAACTCTTATCGTTTTCTACAAATTGGATCAGTTTCTTTTTTTTTACACTGCGGGAGGTAGACATATTGAGTGTTATGTTAAAAAACAAATCGAGAGAAAAAGAATATTGAGTATTGTGTGTTTAAAAAAAGTTGTTTTGAATTTGTTTAAATAATGTGTAAAAATGTTGTCGCCAAGTCTGGGAAGCATTTGAGGAAACTCCCCGATCTTAAAACTTTTTCACGGGGCCATGCGGTGCTCCCGATTGGAGCCGCCCACCCTGAAGTCTTTTTCAAGGCCATTCTATATTCCCTTTAGACAATCAACTTCTCTCGTACCCCTCTAACATCATTTTATTTCGCCCTAAAACCAAGTATATCTCTTTCATCTTACATTGCCTAAAATTAGCATTCCTCTGCAAAACCATGATCGGAGTGCCGCGCTCCGGTCAAAGATAATATTTATAGTCCCAAATTACTCTTAACAATGCGTTAAAGGTAGTAAGGGTTCGAACCACGAATAGTTTGTGGTTTGTGTACGAATGTGATTGATTGTAAAGGGTATCACTCTTATGAAGCTTGCTAGTGGTTTAAATTGAACGTTTATTTGTTTGAAGAGATGTCGGATTAAACCGATGAATTTGTTTTAGTTACTTAACCACGAAAACTTGATCAATTGAGAATTGCATGAAAACTTGATTTATAGATTGAAAACAATAGTGGAGAACAAGGTTCACACCCGGTTCGATAATTGTAGGACCTAGGGTTACTACATTTTTAACTTGGCTTAATTGAATTAGTTCATTAACGGTTTAGAATCACGAGGCTTGGGAGCTGATTGCTATCAACATACAAGACGAACCGCAATGCACTTCGTTCCCTCAGACAAGTAACTCATATCAAAATAGTAAGGCATAATTGCACATAAACATTCCATAAAGTCAAATTTCATAAGTCACTCGATAATTCATGGATTCAATACAAATGCAAGACAATTATCTAATGATTCAAATGCAATTGAAATTGTCACAAACCAAATATTAAACAAGTAGTAATCCCTAGAAATCCTTACAAAAGTCTACACCGGGGTGAAACCCAAAGAGACTAGCTGCTCAAGGTGAACGGAACGTGATCAACAGATGATGAGAGCTTGAACATGGTCATCTTGAAGCATTGATGGTGAAGTGATGAAGGTTAGTGATGGTGGAAAATGGATTGTGAATTGGATGATGATGATGATGATGATGAATTAGGGTTTCGATGATTCGAATTGATAGATGTGATTGGGATTGATGGAAGGTGATGGTAGAGGTGTTCTTGGCTCCAAGATCAAGTTTTAAACTCACAAAACTCATAACACCTTTGAAAAAACCCTAAAATTGGGTTATAGGTCGTCCAAATCAACAAACAAGCAAACATTTGCGTCGGGCACCAGGGGACGGCGGCCCGCCCTGGCGTCACTGACGGACTCTAGAAAATCCAATTCTTCCCGACGTCTTATTCTACTGGCTACGCATGTTTCTGGCCGACGGGATCACCCAGAGGGCGTCGCCGACGACCAAAGAGGGCGTCGCCGACAACCCCTCTAAGTCTTGGTTTCTGTTTTTCTTGTTTCTTGCTCCCGGTTGATCCATTTCCCGTCCCGATGCTTCGTATATCTCTCAAATAGCTCCTTAAATTCTGTTAGACCTGCAAAACACAACTCCAATCAAAAGTAGGCTATTCGAAACTAAAAGTTATGTAAAATCATGAACTTAAACATAATAGGACACTGGTTTTCGGCCACGCATCAAACCATAACCAATTAACCACGCGAGTAAACTGCAATTTTACCCCCTGGGGTTTAGGGTGATTGACACCCTTACCCCCCCCCCCCAACGAAATAATTTCAATTTTACCCCCCAACGTTTGCTGTTATGTCGCAACCTTACCCCCCGGCTTCAAATTTGTTGACTGGTCTGTTGACTATAACTTGAAATGACTATAATGCCCTTTCATATTACCCCATGTGTTTTATTCACTCTGTGATATTACCTCCTGCCACCACTGCCACCGCCATTCACCACCACAACCACCACTGCCACCTCCAGCCACCACCCTCAACCACCTCCAGCCACCACCCCTCTTCCCCCACCCCCACCCCCACCCCCACCACCTCCACGACCGTCCAACCACCATTCTTCAAACTCCACCACCACCACCGCCCCACCGGTTCAATCATAACCTGCATAGAAAAGAACGGTTCTTTCACCTCAAACACCAATAAAAACACTCAAAGAACCTTATTCCCAGGTGGGTACAAGAGGCCAGAGATCAAGATCCCCAATGTTGTCCTCCACCACCATCAGCCGCCACCACCCACCTCCACCTCCATCGCCGCTACCCACCTCCACCCCCCACCTCAACCACCCATTCACACAGAGTTATACAGAGATCTTTTCATACAAAATTTTGAATCACCCAACATATTCTAGTTGTACCCTATGCATAATTATTTGTACATTCCCCATTAAAACCCATCTTCATCATCTTGAATAGCAGATTCATAACACAGGTCATACGGTACGTACATTCAATAATTTGCCATCATTTTTGTCACTATCAACAACTAATTAAGGAAGTCATATATACATTTAGCACATCAATATCAAGTCGAAACAGAGGCATAAACATCATCGTCTTTATTTATTTAAAGCAATTAATCCTCATCTTTATTATTTCACAGTTAACAGATTTAAGCTTCAAGCATACTAGATTCATCATCATTATTTCGGCTTCATTGTTTTATTAACCACAGTCATTCACAAAAATCATTACCGCTCATAACATCAGATCAACTCATACTTAACATACATAAATTTCTAGATATCATCAAGCTTTCACACAGATTCCGTGACACGCATTTAGCACTCAAGAACATCAAATTTAACCTTTTAAAATGATATCCTACTAACCTGGATTCCGAGTTGTGAACCGTCGGAGGTTTGATCGGAGTGCACATGTGTCGCCGGAGGTTTGATTGGAGATGATGATGTTAAGTTTGCAGGTTTTAGAGAGAGAGATGAGGGTTGGATGGGGGTAAAATTGAAGGGTACATGTGTCGCCGGAGGTTTGATTGGTGGTTTACTTATAACTAGGTGGGTGGTGGAGGCTGATGGTGGTGGAGGTGGGGGGTAATTGTGCAACATTACAGGAATGTTGGGGGGTAAAATTGAAGGGCATTATAGTCATTTCAAGTTATAGTCAACAGATTAGTCAACAAATTTGAAGCCGGGGGGTAAGGTTGCGACATAACAGCAAACGTTGGGGGGTAAAATTGCAATTATTTCGTTAGGGGGGTAAGGGTGCCAATCACCCTAAACCCCAGGGAGTAAAATTGCAGTTTACTCTAACCACGCCCTTCCTTAGTCTCACCCTTTTTCTCCTCCCTCTCACTTTTATCTCTTCCTAAAACCACCTTAGTTAGTGTTTGTTAGCTCAAGGTTTACTTATATTGTAACCACAAAGATACATATGTTATTGTCACCAAGTATGTCTTTTTTCATGATTCGTTTATATTTGTTATGCAATTATGACATGTTGAAGAAAAAAAGGTTAAGATTTTCATACTTTTAATACTTTGGAATTAGCCATTCCAGCTTTGGCTGGGTACTAGAGGCTCGTGCCTTTTGGAAAAAAATAAAACTTTGGAATTTAATGTCCTTTCTAAATAAAACCAGGTGTTATAAAAATAACTTATGGCACTTGTTACAAACACGTGAACAGTGTGATTACAATGCTAGAGTTATGTTCAGGTACAAAGAGCCTTATCATACAAAACGCACGAAAGGCAAAAAAAAAAAAAAAAAAAAAACGCGGTGACATTTTCGTATTTATTTTCTCGTAGGGTAATTATCAAAATTACTCTACAAGTGTATCAAAATTACTCTGCAAGTTTATCAAACAGTATACAATTCAAAATTACTCTATAAGATCAAACTTACCATACAAGATCATTTGTAAAAGAGTTAACTGCCATTTTCGTCCCTGTGGTTTGGTCACTTTGGCAATTTCAGTCCATTTTTCAAAAATGCGCCATTTTCCTCCCCGACGTTCTGGAAAGGTGCCATTTCAGTCCAAAAATCATAACCCAGTTAAGTCGGTTTGTAAATAAGGACTGATTGTGTAAATTTGTAACATAAAGGACCATTTAAGTAAAATGTATAAATATTAATATAATTATAAAATATATAATATATATATATATATATAATGTATACACACCACCGTCGCCGGAACCGGAGCTCCGGTGGCCACCACCGCCGCCGCCGGAACCACCACTCTCTCTACTCTCTCTCTATGCTCTGCAATCACCACCACCATCAACGTCATCATCATTATCGCGATCTTCATCATCATCATCAGACCTTCATCACCACTGCCGCCGCCTGCAACTCACCGGAAAAACGGAACCCCCACCGTCGTCGGTTCTCTCTCCCACCTCCTTCTCTCTCTCTCTCGTCGTTATCTCTCTCTCTCTCTCTCCGACTTTCTCCCTCTCTCGTCTGATCTGTGAGATGTGGAGGGGTGTGTGGTTAGTTTGGTTCGTGGGGGTGCCGTTTTTCCGGTGAGTTGCAGGCGGCGGCAGTGGTGATGAAAGTCTGATGATGATGATGAAGATCGCGATGATGATGATGACGTTGATGGTGGTGGTGATTGCAGAGCATAGAGAGAGAGTAGAGAGAGAGTGGTGGTTCCGGCGGCGGCGGTGGTGACCACCGGAGCTCTGGTTCCGGCGGCGGTGGTGTGTATACATTATATATATATATATTTTATATTTTATAATTATATTAATATTTATACATTTTACTTAAATGGTCCTTTATGTTACAAATTTACACAATCAGTCCTTATTTACAAACCGACTTAACTGGGTTATGATTTTTGGACTGAAATGGCACCTTTCCAGAACGTCGGGGAGGAAAATGGCGCATTTTTGAAAAATGGACTGAAATGGCCAAAGTGACCAAACCACAGGGACGAAAATGGCAGTTAACTCTTTGTAAAATAATATTATGATACTCTACAAAATCACTCTGCAAGATCAAAATTACCCTACAAGATCATTTGTAGGGTAATTTTGATAATTACTCTACGAGTAAATAATTACGAAAATGCCACCACGTTTTTTTACCTTTTCACTCTATTCGTACGTTTTGTATGACTAGGGTATTTGTATTTGATATTTTGTATGCAATGCTAACACAATAAAAACATAAATACTGAAATATGTACGCACCTAACTTTGTCCAATAGAAATTATAACCAAAATAGATCTATCGATCAACATGTCTCTATTTATGGTTTGATGGCCATGGCGGACCTTACTTTTCTCTACCACTACTTCCTATTAGACTGCCCGGTATGGGGCTTGTCTTAGGGCCGTCTCCCCCACGGAGGATAGTCCCACACCGCCCCCTAGGGGCCCGGCACGGCAAAGACGTCGGAAATCCGACGGTGGAGACGAGGCATGGAGTGGTGGGGTCCATTCAATATATCCGTTGGGCTATTTAAAAAAAATCAAATTAATTTAAAACCTTTATAAATACCCACATATCTATCCACTTTTATACCAAAATTCACCCACTTTCTCCAAACAACTCCCACATTTTTTATACAAAATACCCACATAATCTTCTCTAAAAAATACACCATGTCATCTTCTTCTTCATCGGGTTCGACGGACACCATGGAAGCCGTAAATTTTTTTATAAACAAGGTGGTAGAGGCGACACAAATAATTTTGGAAGAAGAAGAGGAGGAGGAGGTTTCGTCACAACCACGAAACAGGAACCCACACATCGAGCGAGACCGAGAAAGTTAGTGATATTTTTATTCTTATATTTATATTCTTATATATTTATTCTTAATTTTTTAAGTTTATGTTTTTAGTCTTATTTTTTTTAATTATAAGTTATATATATATTTTGTTATCTTGTAGGTGCTAACCAAAGATTAATCGTTGATTACTTTGCGGACGAGCCGCTGTACTCGGAGGCTATTTTTAGACGCCGTTTCAGAATGAGTCGTTGACTTTTCTTACGTATCGCCGACGATTTAGCCGCTTATCACCCGTTTTTACCATGCGACCCGATGCTAGAGGCAAAATGGGCTTCATCACCTTACAGAAATGTACTGCGGCGATTCGTCAACTTGCTTATGGGACGACAGCCGATTCTTGGGACGAATACTTAAAGATGTCCGAAAGACATGCTAGAGAATGTTTATACAAGTTTTGCAAATTTGTGGTGAAGCTCTACAGCCAAAAATATTTGCGAAAACCGAATCACATTGACGTTCAAAATTTGTATCAACACCACCAAGCAAGGCACGGTTTTCCAGGCATGCTCGGGAGCATTGATTGCATGCATTGGCCATGGCGGAATTGTCCTACCGCTTGACGAGGAATGTATACGCGAGGCGATCAGGGACATCCAACAATAATTCTAGAAGCTATTGCGTCTCAAGACCTATGGATTTGGCATGCTTTCTTTGGTATTCCTGGTTCGAATAACGACATCAACGTTCTACAAAATTCGGATGTTTTTGACGATGTTATAAAAGGGGTCGGTCCTTATACGAGTTTTACAGTTTCGGGCGTAGAGTACAGACGCTGGTATTATCTTGCCGATGGAATATACCCACAATACTCTACAATAGTTAAAACGGTTAGGCATCCTGCGGATGAAAAAAGAAAGAAATTTGCCAAGTTTCAAGAAACGGCTAGAAAAGATATTGAACGGTGTTTTGGGGTTCTCCAACAAAGATGGCATATTATTGAAAACCCAGCACACGCTTTTACACCCAAAACGTTGCGATACTGTATGTATGCTTGTATTCTGCTGCATAACATGATCCTCGAAGACGAAGGACATGCAATTTGTGAGTATGATGAGAACGCGGTGGAGGAGAATAATGTTCCGGTTAGCGGAGAACAACAAGATTTGAACAGGTTCTCGTTACATAACGATTTCACACATTTGGAGTCTTGGAGAAAACAACGCGTAATTTTTTTATTTATTTGTAACTTTAGGCTTTTTTTAATTTAAGTTTAGGTTTTTTTTTTAATGTAGCTTTAGGATTTTTATTTTAAATGTAATTTTAAGTTTTTATTTAAATGTAACTTTTTTTATTTTTATTTACTTTGTTTTAATTAATATGGCAAAAAATAAATAATAATAAAAAATGGAGGATGAGCATCCCCACACCCTTGGATAGTCTCCAAGGGGAGGGTCATTCTCCTTTGCCTACGTGGCGCTTATGTGGAGGATAGTCCTTTGGAGACTATCCTCCCCCATACCCAATGGTCTTAATGATTTCCTTTTTTCACCACTACTAATAAAAATTAAATCGTTTAATTTTGAAGCATTTCTTCTAGAACAATAATACGACGACTGTACGCGTTAGTGGCATCCCTTTTTCAGGTAGGGGCGGAATCAAGGGCCAAGGGGTCAACAGAGCTCCGTTGACCTCAGGCCATTGAAAATTTATATATAAAAAATTAAAATTTTCTTAAAAATGATTTGAACCTTTCAATTATAGTTAGTAGATAAGAAAATCTTATATAAAAAATAAAAATGATTTCAACCTTCCAATTATACTTAGTAGATAAGAAAATCTTATGTTAACCCTTCTACAAAGAATTTCTTGTTCACCTCTACATTAATGGGTACAAGTTTGTAGCCTCAAGACAACCCTTCCATCGTCAAATCAATATCATATTGATAACCATGTATACTTGTGTATAATCTATATATCAACATATTTTTACGTATGCGTGTAAACTAGCAGAGCCGAGCTCGAGCCTGTCCTTTCGAGTTTTATTTCTAAAGCTCGAGCTTGACTTGTGCTCTACTCGTTTATTATATACAAATTAATTTATATACATTTATAATTCTTATTATATAAATATAAGTTACAATTTATATATAGTAATAATAATTATTATTATTATTATTATTATTATCTATACTATATAATAAAAGAAACCACATTTGGGACACTTGTCGTCATATTGGGCCA
Source organism: Helianthus tuberosus (assembly GCA_030545235.1). Taxonomy (NCBI): domain Eukaryota; kingdom Viridiplantae; phylum Streptophyta; class Magnoliopsida; order Asterales; family Asteraceae; genus Helianthus; species Helianthus tuberosus. The sequence goes on along the minus strand of CM060445.1, from coordinate 202,512,977 downwards.
TCTTCTTATAGATAATTATTATTTTAGTATAATAGATAATTATTATTTTAGTTTAATATTATTTAGTTTAATATCTTATATTATAAATAACTCTTCTACTAAATATTACTAGTGGGAAACCCGCGCGTTGCGGCGCAGTCAACAATACGTCACTTGGAAAAGAGCAGAACATGCGAACTTGGGTTGGGATGAGTTAGGTTTGTTGATCAGAAAACCTTTCATAGTTTGTCCATTCTTAGGCTGTTTTCACGCAAAAACCTCCTACGAGCCCTAATTTTGACCAATTGTGACCCAAAACTACATGAGGCGCGCCTTCATTCCACGATGTGTAATTAACAGAAACCATAATAATAACAATAATAAGAATTATATAATGCATTTTAGGATGTTTAGCATTAGAAACACTCTTTGGGCAACGTCCGAACATATTTGGGATATCATCATGGGGCATTCCTCGTCCATTGTCCTACAAAACATTTCAAAGCATCGGTCATCATCTGAACCAAACAAGAATCTTATTAACCTAAATCCATGCATTACAAATCTGAAAAATCAATTAATAAAAGGTTCAGAGGAGGGATATGTCAGACCTTACAAGTCACTCTGTAAAACGAGGCCTCGCCTCGACCCTTAACGGCCTTTGCAGAAGTCGGTTCTTTCACTTTCTTCCCAAGGGCAGCATTTTTCGCCTGAACTTCTTGCAAACGGGCTTATTTGGCAAGCCGTTTCTAATAACAGAACAAGAAGCAGTGAAAGGCGAAACAACATAAGAGACTACAAGTTTTTTAAGATGTCTAAGCTGTTAAAAGAACTTATTGTTTCGAGCTTTTCAAACTTATTCACTTACGCGTACATGATTCAACTTCTAATCTATAATACATCAAGTCATCGACAATTCATTGTTGAAAAATTAAACTACAACTTACAAACCTCACGAGCCTTGTCGGTCTCAGAATCATCGTACAACGCCTCATCAATTCGCTCACGGTCAATCAGACCAATCATGGAATTGAATTTGCTTTTATTAATCTCCTCACTGTCACACCAAAACAATATGAAAAACACACCTAAAAAGCCCTATGTGCTTATAGCCTTATACCATAAAAAAATATACACACACACATATTTACAAAACCCTAGCCACTTACATTGTAACTTCAACTAACGGAAGCTCAGCAATGGACTCTGCAGAATCAAGTGCATTTTCAACAAGTTCTCTAACAGTAGTGTAAAGAGATTTCCCAAGCTGATATTCATCCAAGCAAAACACAACTTGTTTGCTCAATTTGCACAATATATAAACAATCATATGTTTTCAACAAATCCGGCAATATTTTTGTTCTCCGCAAAAAATTCAGCCGGAGATTCTGATAGATGCAAACGTAAAAGTAAATTAACAGTGAAATAGTAAAATTTATATATGTTGAAGGGACTGCTTTTGAAACGTCTCTTAGCGCGTCAACATCTAATCCAAAATCAATTTCATCCAATATCGCCAAATCTGCCCCAAGCACCTTTTCAGAAATAAAACGATCAAATAACAGAAATAAAAATATAGGGTTCCTCAACATTATCATTTGAATTTGATTAGAAAAATATGAGAAACAGAATAGCACTTATTTAAGTTGACAAAAATAAGAAAGTAAAGAAACTACAGACATAAACTCACCTGGTTGTTCAGCATATACATAACTCCCAATTAGTGTTTTTCTATCAATTTGCTTGTCCATGTGAGATATTTATGTATCCTACATTCTGAAGCAGTGGGAAAAAACTGAGATCCAATAATTGCCGTGTGGACTCGCAAATGTGGGAATTAAACTCAAAGAATGATGTGTAAAAAAATTATACCTGCAAGCTATACTCACGAAGCTCCTCATCATTCTCTGTTAGAAAATAAAACCAAATTGTTTCGGCGCGAATCGTTTTGACGCGAACCGTTTCGATGCGTAACATTTCGACGTGAACCGTTTCAACGCGAACAGTTCAATCTGTACCGCTTCGACCGGTACCGTTTTGACCAGTACCGTTTCGACCTGTACCGTTTTTGAACCTGAAGAAACACTAGATTAACGACCGGGATCGAAATATCTAGGGGGTTTGGATCTGCATAAAAGGGTTTGTTCTCTCTCGTTTAATTCGATTACGATTGATCTTCTTCTCCGATTAAACTTTGCAAAAAAAGAAGCACCGTTAGCCTCGCCAAGGGGAGAAAATGGTTCTCTCCTTGACCCGACTCCGGTGTGAGAATAAGTATGGGTTATGAAGAAGAAGATGTATTGAAGAAGTGTTTGTAACTTGAACTTCGTACCTGAATGGTTCTCATATTTATAGCCGAGAGTCTTTGGGCGGGAAAACCCGTTAATGAAATGTTGACGGAAGATGCTAACCCCGTAAGCGGTTACATTTCCTTCCGTTAAGTTTCTTGATCCGACGTGAGTGCACAGGGATCGTGGTTTAGATCTATGGCTGGGGATTTGCCACGTGGAAAGTGATCAAGTGGAGGTTTCTTTCCAATTACATGCTATCATCGTGATTTTAGAGATGCCTGAGGTGCTGACACGTGTCCAGACGGTTGTAACCGTTTAGTGGTGCACGATTGGATCTTTCTAGAAGTTTACTGCTGTAATCTAGTGTGACTCCTTATCGTGTGGAGTCAGCTGAATAAATAAATCCCAAGTCTGGGTATTATCCAGCGGGAGATGTTTGTCTCAGGAATTTCATCCTTTGTTTGTGGAAAAAAAGCGCAAGGATTTATGATTTCCTTTTGGCGCGCAAGTGTTGCTTGCTATCAGTCTTTTAAGCCTTCTTTGTAAGACCAGTGCGCGACCGCGCAAGGTTAGAAAGGCTGATTGACTAGGTTGTGGTATGGTCCCAAGTACTTGTTACAAAGTTTTTGGGACCTTACCCCTTCAGAACCGAACCATTTCGACACGAACCGATACTGGTCGACACGGTTCGATTCGAAACGATACTGGCAGATTAACACTCAGTTTCACATCCCAGCCCAGGTCATCTTCTTCGACAAAATCTATTTGTTTCAGATCATACATGCTATATCAGATCACAAACAGCCCTGCTCATCTTTTACAAATCTAAACAAATTCTTTTTTTTTTTTTGAAAATCTTTCGAACTCAATGTACACAGTTCAAAATATTCGAAACTACAACCTGAAAACAAGTTCAAAATGATTGAAATTTTTATCGAAAATCAATGCAACAGATCGAAATGAACAATAATCGATCTCATACAGATCAAAAACTTGTTCAAAATTCACCTAAAATCAAATAATTCAGTTCAAAACTCGTCGAAATCACACTGAAACACATTGAATCAGTCTAAAATACACATACAATATACCGAAACTTATCGAAAATCAACTGAAATTGTCCGAAATTCGACAAACAACCTGCAACTTTAAATTGACCCGTTGTGACCCGAACCCATTTCGACGCAAACCAAAACAACCCCTTTTTTAATTGACCCGTTTCGACCCGACCCGTTTGACCCATGGCCCGACCCGACCCGACCCGTTTGCCAGGTCTAGTTTAACTCGTTAAGTTAAAGAAACCAATAAAAGGAAATTGACCCACAGAATCAACAAATCAACAGTACCTATTAAAACTTTAGCTATGAAACTAATTTAAATGTGTTTGTAAGGGATATTGAACAAAATTTATATTGGTTTCATATGGACATAAATATGGTGACTTTCTACACGAGAGATAAATTATCGTTAAAAAATATATTATACAACCAGTACCTCAAAGTCTCAAATGACTCAAGTGTTCCAGCACAAATTACTTCACCACTTTGATCTGATGCCAAAGAAACAAACTGTCGAGATGACGGGGTTGTAAATGTCCTATAATTCCTATAACGGAACACATCCCATGCACGAACGGTGCCATCTAAAGATGCACTCAATAAACAGTGGTTGCTAGCCATGAAATGAAGTGCGGTAACTGCATTTGTATGCTCGGAAAATGTCACAAAACAGAAACCTGATGACACGTTCTAAACCTATACAAAAAAATCATTTTGTTAAAATACGAATATCAATATAAAAGCAAATGATGTAATGTGTTCTTCCAATCTAAAAAACGTATACTCCGTAACACATCTTGATTTTTTATTATCATCTGCGCCCGTAGCCAAAAGCTGCGAATTAGGCGAATACGCAATCGTATTTTCGGAATTTCAAAAATACATAAGGTGGGTCACTCAAACTTAAATTTCAGCTAGTTAAGAAATGAGTTTAAAACTCAAAATCATACATATAAAGAAGAAATAAACTTACAAAAGTATTGGAATTTTAGTAGACTTTGATTTCTACCGGAATAAATTCAAGCACTTCTAGCATATCATGACTAATAATTCTAAAATTAGATAAAGTTATAGTTTTAACTTTTACCTTTAATTTGAGATTCTACTAATAATCGCCACAAGAACAAGATCCACAAAGGAAATGATGAAAACAATTCATGTCTCTTTATATGATTTGTCGCTCTACCACCAGAAATTCGCCAAATATGGGTACCGGTACCAATACCATACCGATAGTACCGGGACCGAAAACACCAAAAAATGGGTACTGATTCGGTACCGAAAATAAATCGGTACGGGAAATTCAGTACCAAATGCTCATACCCTAAGCTCAAGTGAGTGTGTATTTGAAATAGTGCTTACCTGGTTGGACAGTTAACCTTGATGGTATGAATAATTTCCTGCCTTGCCAATTCAAAAAATAAACAGTACCATAAAAAGATCAGTTAAAACCGCCAAACTGCCAAATCACTAAAATCGACCAGTCTGGCCAACCCACTAAACCCGCCAGTTTGGTTTGTAGTTTTCCTAAACCCAAGTTGGTGGTTTAACCCATAACTTTCATCAAAACTCGTCGAACCGGACCAAGAACAACTCTAATTAATTCTTTAAATCGTACAACTCTTACCATGTTAATGTGTGATTGTGTGATCACGAACATGAAAAGTTGTCGATAATATAACTAGTGATTGTACTCATATAGTTGTATGGTGAAGACGCTTTACCTCTAGGATCCACTCGATATGCTTTAAATTGTTAGCGTGCTAGTTGACATTCAAATTACTCCATCTTGGTTGCATGAAAAAATAATCCAAAATATCAATACGGTCAGGACTGTAGACAAATAAAAATGATATGTAATATTTATAAAATATTAATTAAGGTATGTAAGATGCATCACAAAGTGGTGCTCTATTTCACCTCAGACTTCATCTGGTATTTTTTGTAACCTCCTTTCTCTTTATTCATCATAACCCACTTACTCGGAAAATATAACCAAATTTTTTGTTGTTATAATCAGCAAATAAAAATTAAAAAAGATTAAGAGAAAAATGTTTATATTTGTTATAACCTTGAGGCTCTTGTTAAAACCTCGCATGTTTTATAATCACAAAGCAGCCAATCACGGCGCATACCGTTTTTTTTTTTTTCATTTGGGGCTACCCAAGTATCTACTTGAACAGCATCTCCCCTGCAATAGATTTTAGAATAAAAACATATCACAGTGTCAAACTCATAATTAAGTAAAGTGGGTTCTTAGTAACTTGAATAAGACCAACAGAAAGACCTAAAAAGCGATGAACACAACCCATCCACTCAACATCACGTTGAGCAAAATAATCATTAACAGTAACCACTATATATCAATAAATCATATTGATCATATGATAAAATATATTGGCATATGCAACATGCTTGCACTGTAACTTGGCTTCTAGCTTCCAGATAAACAATTACAGTAAATTCAAAGTAGAAGAACAACCAAATAGTAAACACATACCATGAACACCCTCGCCAGTCAAGGTTTTAAGATATGCAGCCAATGTTGAGACCGGTGTTTTTCCCTATCTCGTTTTCATCTCAGCAATAGACCCGCCATTAAACTCCACCACCAATAATCTAGACCAAACTCTAATCAGGTTTATTAACCAAAATAAACATTCCATCGCATAAAATAAAGAATAAACTCATTGAACTTTATCAGACTACAATTAAGGTAATTAACTTAACATTCTCCAATTAAAACAACCATATGCAGTGTGTGTCTGAGAGAGAGACCTACGTATCAAAATGGTGCATGCCAAGCTTCCTCTTGGCAGCTTGACGAACAATAGCAAACGCCTATGTAGTATAATAATGTAAAGTAAATACATGTATTTAATCAATAATCATTACAATCATAAAGAAACAAACTTCGATCCAAACCCTAAATTTCATATAGAAAACCACAACTTCCATCACAATTCAGAAAGTTAGCAAAATCACCTGAATTCATGAAGAAGTTAACTTCTATCCATATAAAATGTAGTACAAATCTCAGGAAGAATTCGTGAATAGTGTATCAATCTGAATCACGTACTCTGAACCCTACCTGCCATCAAACATAGTAGATGTTCAATTGGGGTTCTCGTGAGTAGAAGAGAATCACCAAAATTACAAAAGTGAACTGTTTTCAGCCCTAGCTCGCTGCACAGCCGCTGTGAGATCCATCCCCCTTCCATCGTTTTTGAGGAACCGCATATAAAGCATCTTTTTCCGTTACTTCTTATCAGGGGTCAGATGGAAATGATCGGACGCATTCAAGAGGAGGTTTAGGGAATTGACTGCTCATCAGAGAGAAGAAGAAATTGTCTAAATTGCCACACTTGGCGTCTTAATTTGTGAGTTGTTGACCACTTTACCCCTCTCAAATCCCTTTTATTCTATTGTACATGCTGTTTCGAAACTTGTACGCGTTGTAAAATTACATCCCTGTCCATCACTTTTCCTTTTTAATATATTATAAATTAGTCTAATATCTTATGGATTTTCTGGTATACCAAAAACTATCTTTAAATGATATTCGTTTATTTCATTGGACCCGCATAAATCTCCACTATTATTCACTTTGCCGCGAAAGTTAAAAAAATCAATATTTTATGAACTAAGAGGCTAACCAAACGCTTTGGATTTTCAACATTCAATAATTTTTATTATTTGTACTCTTTTATTTTACAACAAGCCACACACCTATAGCCGGCTATGGTGTGCGGGGAGAACTTTTACATAAGGCCCGTGATTTCGAGGGATACGATATCTTTTTTTTAAATTCGATATATATATATATATATATATATATACATACCAATTTCAATAAAAACCAAACTTTGTATTAATATATTAAATATTTTTATTTTCACTATACAAAATTACATTTACTCAACCCATGTAATACATGTGGCTTTTTAAGATATAACTTTTTATTATTTGATATATAAAATTAGATTTATTGAATTCGTACAATACACGGGGTTTTTTAAGGATATATATTTTTTTTATTATTTAGTACAGAAAATTACACTTATTCAAACCGTGTAATGCACATATTTATAAAGATGTAAATTTTTTTTATTATTTGGTAAACAATATTACCTTTATTCAACCCGTGTAATACACGTTAAAAATTCGATATATGTATATATGTTATTTAAAAAAATTGTAAACACATACCAATTTCAATAAAAACCAAACTTTGTATTAATATATTAAATATTTTTATTTTCACTATACAAAATTACATTTACTCGACCCATGTAATACATGTGGCTTTTTAAGATATAACTTTTTATTATTTGATATATAAAATTAGATTTATTGCATTCGTACAATACACGGGGTTTTTTAAGTATATATATTTTTTTATTATTTAGTACAGAAAATTACACTTATTCAATCCGTGTAATGCGCATATTTATAAAGATGTAATTTTTTTTTTATTATTTGGTAAACAATATTACCTTTATTCAACCCGTGTAATACACGTGGTTTTAAAGATATAACTTTTTTATTTGGTATATAAAACTACATTTATTCAATCCGTAGTCTCGTACAATACGGTTCTTATAGATACAACTTTTTATTATTTAATATATAAAATTATATTTATTCAACCCGTGCAATAAATGAGGTTTTTAAAGATATATTGTTTTATTATTTAGTATATAAAATTTATTTATTTAACCCGTGTAATACACGGGGTTATAAACCTAGTAATTATATAAATAAGTTACAATTTTTATATAATAATTTATATATAATAATAATAATTATTATTATTATTATATAAATATACTTAAGATATTAAATAGAAGTTAATAATAGGCTTGCTTAGCTTTGCGAGCCAACTCAAGGTCAAGAAGTAATGGTCGACTCGTTTCTTAAACAAGTTTATTTTTATACTCAAATGGAAAGGAAATGCTAGTCTTCTAGCCAGACCCAAGTGTGGAGCCAAATCTTTCCAAGATACCCACCTTTGGTTGATATATATTTTTTTTTCACAGATTACACAAATAAAATTTTAATGGAACATACATATTCATTGTTACTTAAAGAGTATTGGTTTTTTCTTTCTGTAATGCATAGTTGTTTTATGTCATCGTGGCTACGTCAATCGTTTGATATATAGATATTTAATTAGTGGAGGGTTCAAACAGTGGCGGATCTAGGATTCGCGCCAAGCAGGAACGTTTTATGAGAAAAGTGGTAACGAAATCGAAAAAACGTCAAATTTTTCCAAAATTTACACTAAAAAGGTCAAATTTTTTCCCGCCAAGCGGTAGCGGGCGCTCCCCCTTGTGTCCACATAGGTCCGCCCCTGGGTTCAAATGAAAAGAAAAATTTTGTAAGAATAATAACAATAAGTTTTAAACCAATAGAAATGCTCCATTTTACTTCATTTAATATGTGTATTTAATATTATTAATAAGGGCATATAGGTAAATTTCTAATCTATATATGATAAAAAAAAAAAGACAATGAACAGTGATTTATTATTTATTTTTTAAATTAAAATTAGAATGGAATTAATAGTAACATCATTGATGATCAAATGGTATCGGGTATAGGTACCAGTCTCAAATTTACCAAACCGGTGTATTTTCGGTACCGGTTCTGCACAAGTATTCACCTGTTTTTACCCTCAAATACCGGTGCCGTACCAATACCGACCGATACCGAACCGTACCATGCTAGGTATATTCGGTACCGGTACACAATTTTGGGGATTTCGGTAACGGTATTTTCGGTACCGGTTGGTACCGAGCTCATCAAATCCTGTAGCAACGCAGCAATGCAAGTAATTGCATCGTTTAGATTACTTTTCATACACACAGTAAGTAAACTGTATTTCGTTTGAATGAGGTTTTATATATAAACAACTTATTTTGCTTTCTTTTTTGTCTTTTTCTGTAATGAATGAATTGTAGCATGTAAAATTAACTTGGATATTTAGAATATTGATGAGCAAATCGTATCAAATTCTGTAAACAAACTGGTATCGTATCGGTACCAAATTTACTATACCAAATCATTTTCGGTACCAATTTGGTACCCACCTTTTGGCGTTTTCAGAATCGTTACTTTCGGTTCGACACCGGTCTAGCACCATACCTGTATTTATTGATTTTTACCTTCAAATACCATACCGTATTGTACCGAGCATTTTCGGTGCCGGTACCTAATTTCGATGATTTTCCGGATCGGTACTTTCGCTGCCGTTACCGGTACCGAGCTCATCCATATTTTAACATGTTAGCACCGTAATAACTGAACTGAAAACAACCGAATTTCCAACGTGTAGGACGTGTGGGTCCTATTATTATATATTAGGTTATTTAAAATCGCCTTTTTATGACGGGGTGACTATCCTTACCACATCATTTTATTTATGATTTGATATTCGGTATCTGTTTGCCGTTGCTGACACGCCTTTTGTAGTCATTGGGTCCCGCCGCAACGCGCAGACGGAAAGTAACTAGTTATAATTAATTAGCTAACAAACTAAAATTGTAACTCACTTTTAAATATACTCTTCTTTGAAGATAAAATAATTTAGGATGAAGGACAATTTTCGACATGTGTAGAATAAATTTTAGTATGTGTAGGATAAATTCTTTAAATGTGCATGATAAATTTAGATATGCGTAGGGTAAATTTCGGCAAGTGTAAGATATATGTAGGATAAATTTTGAAATGTGTAGAAATAAAATGTTTTTTGCTTTATTAATGAGAGATAACATAATTAATGGGGGAGTTATAAACTATTTATTGTTTTACCATTATGTCTTTTCTTCTTTTTCTTAAGACATTAAATTTATTCTCAAATATATATTCTCAATGAACCTTCTCCTAATTAATTGATTAATTAGACAAATAGTCTGTTTCGTTTGTTTATCCGTGTTAGTTAAGACAATTTATTAGAGTAAACACGTAATTTATATATACTTTAATTTGCAACATAAAGGTGCATTGATTGTTGTAACATGTGTTTCTATTGTGTTCCATGCTTTAGTTTTTGTATTCTGAGCATTCATAATTGTACATTTACTTTTTGGTGTTGTAAATTCATCCCCGCAAAATCGCAGGAGAAAGTGGGAGACAAAAACATCAATGGAAACCCTATCTCCCACCGCCCTCTTCTCCGTCTTCCCGTCGCTCCTACATCTGCTCCAGCGCCTCCTACACTCTCCTCAACAACGCATCCACCTGGCCATCGATCAGTTACTGAATATCTCACCGACAAAAGTGCCGATTGACGATCAAATCGGTGATAGATTCAGCTTCAATCGATCAGTATTTCGGACTCACGGAATCAGACGCACGTAATCCGACTTTACCGACTTCGTTTAGGGTTCCGATGCGTCGAAAACATAATCAGACGGTGTTAGAAGACGTCAGGGTTCCGGTTAGCCCTGTTTTCATCTGCTGTTCGATTTGCCTATCTCTGTTTCATCCGGTTCATAGGTTAGGGTTTTTCTTTGTTGTGTGCATATAAGAGTATGTGATTTGGCAAAATTGACTTCGTAACTAAAAACCCTAGGAACTGGCTGTCATACATACCGTCAAAGATTAGCTCGAAATCAACTAATAACAACATGTTGTGAAATTAGGCAACATAATTTAGGGACGATACTGAAAAAGTAGTTTTGATTAGTGATGAGTGATCATACTTTTCCTAATTTTTAAATCCTTATAATCTGTTGGATAGAAAAAAGGTGGAAATAGGAAAAAATGCTTTTAATGAATCATGATTCTTATACAGGTTGAATATTTTGGTCCTATTAAAAAGTAACAACTTCACAGCCCTACTAATATTATTTTTTTTGTGCCCCAAAATAGATAGTTAGTTTCAACTGTTGATCATTAGTTTCTCTAATCTAGGTTATAACTCAAGAAAATCCAAAATTTTAAATAACGGATTTGTGAACTTCATAGTACACAACCTTGACGAAAATGGCTTCAAATTTTTCTCGCCTACCTGCTACACTTTAGACAACATCTACATTTTATTTCAAAGTTGAACTTGGTTTGTTATTATCTCAAAGGCAAATATGTATACATTACTTATACCATTATACTATACTGCTGTAAATTATATAGTATGTTGATTTGTGTTTTCAGCATGCTAAACATGCAGTTGTTTTCGCACAGCTTGAAGTCAATGGTACATGCATTTATAGCCCAGATCAGGTAAAAAGATGATAATGTGTCAAAATGTTCGTATAGCCAATTGTGGTCATAAAATTGGTTTGGACGGTGTTGATAACAGCCTTATCTGGTATGAATTGAAAGGAATAATCATTGTATAAGACACTTCTGATACTAATAATAACCTTAATCAACATTCAGGTTTGGCAAACTACAGATTCCTAGACATAATTTGTTGAATTCGTTGAATTATGTTGCTAATGTTTCACTAGAAGGGCAATATTTGAGTGCAATAAAAGATCCACTCAAGATTTTTTTAATTATAAGTTTCATGGCTCATATATCATTATCTTCTATTTTACTTTCTCTAATATTTTGTCATACATCGCGACACTTGATTTCATAGATTTGCAGCTCTTATGGCACCCTTGACATCTGGTCGTGTGACCATTGTAGCGAGTTCAATGAACACGACAAAGGTACTACAAGTTGCTGACATGCTTATATTTAATTTGTTTTTATAAGAACCATAGATTAGCTTAAATTCTATCTAATTAGTTCATTTTCTATCTATTCAATAAGGTACTCTCTATAAGACGGGTCTTCTCTATGAAACCAAACGAGCCCGAGGTTCTTTTGCTTGATTATCCAAGCCATAAAAGGTGGCTTTTACCTCTTGTAGCAAAGACGTGCAGGGCTGGTCCTAGACCAATTATTTTCGCAGGTGGTTTGACGGTGGTGTTCTCTTTTCTCTTATTTGTCTTCTAAATTCCTCATTGTCAATTCTTTACTCAAGTTTCTAAGGTTCGTCAACCTCGATTTTAGTATTAATTTGTTTGTGTTTTTAATAACTTCTTTTTGATGCTTTGTATTGTTCGATTGCTTGCATAAGTGACTGCAAATCCGCAGCAGTTTCGGTCAATAAGATCATAATGATTTGATAATTTACAGCTTTTGAATGCTTAATTGATGTATAAGAATTAACAATGGAGCGGGTTGTCTTTAGTTGGGTGGGCTTTGGTTGCCAACTAGAGGAGAAAAGAAAACTTAGAGGGTAAGTAATTATATTCAAGATTTGAGAATTGGCAGTGGTAATTTCAAGTTACATTTACAGATGCAAGGAACAATAATGGAACCTCAACAACTTATACATCATATTTTTTTTTGTAGAATTGTTGCCCACTTTGTTGACTATGCACTCCAATGAGATTGCAAAAACAAACCGGCTAGAACAAAAGATCCAAAAAATGGAACGCTCCTTATGCTATAAATGTAGTTTTTGTTTTCGTATGTAAATGTAGATTTGGCTTTTTTGTCTTGCAACTTTTTATTTTGCAACAAGAGAACACGATGAGACATCAATTGGTGTTTACCAATTAGGAATACAAGCATGAGACATCAATAAATTGTTTATTAATTTAGGAATATGACGGTTTACCAAGTTCAGTCCCGCCGATGAGCGCAACTCAATCGATGCGACCCAATGGCAACCGATTAAATATAAATATAAATATCGCCCCTGCCGCATCGCGGCGGGTTGCGTTTCTAGTTACTACTAATTAGAGCAAATTAGATGGACAAGTTGTGTTTATTTATAGGACGATACACAAAAAAGAAAAGAGAAAAAAGGGTTATGGTAGCAGGAGGAGGAGGGGGTCCGTGAAACAAAGAAGCTAGGTAGTTATAGCCCATAACCAACCGGGTATGGATAGATAAAACAAACAAAGGATTAGGAGTCTTGGATCATGAATCGGTGATGTACTTACTACCAATTACGAATATAACAACAACAACAACACATCTAATAACATTAATTAATTAAATAGATCGATCCAAGCTGGCTTGCTTTGCTTTGAAGGAGACTCATCATCATATTCAGATGCAGCAGCAGCAGCTGCTGCTCTAGCCGTGATTCTGTCAGTAATAATTAATTAAATTGTTATTAACTTAATTAATTAGCCATTATAATCCGTATGTTTGTATATATGTACGTACCTCTCTTTTCTCTTCTCCAAGAACCGGGCGAGGGAAGCCTTTCTCGCCAGTGGAAGATCTGCAGCACAAAGCAATTAATTAAGCAATCACTTGTTAATTAATTAAATTGGTAACCAAAAGACAAGAAGACAAGACAGAAATATGAATGAAATGTTTTGTTAGTTACCAGCAGCAGTAGCAGCAACGGCTAATTCGTTGTGTGCGGAATGTTTTCGGATCCAATCAGCGGGCGTATTTCCTCTTCTTCTTCTAGCCAACATCATGATCTCCTTAGCCCTGTCGGCTGGGAAATCATCCACCACCACCACCTGCCCCCCATAGATGATGGTCATTCGATTCTCCTTTGCCCCCCTTGAACCCATACCTGATTAATCAACAAACAAACAAATACTCAAGTATTTACATATAATGGAATGAAAGAGATAATAATACATGAAGTAGTAGGTACCGTTTTCCTTCAAGTAGTGACTGAGGAGATTAACAGTGTGTGCGAAGGTGGACTCTTTGTTGCCGGAATCTACAATCTCAGACATACTTACTTGCTTTCTCCTTTATCTCTCCTCCTCTTGTTTCTTTCTATTTCTAAATAGCAAGGAAGGATATTTATTATTTATGTTTCATTTTCAGCACGAGGAAATTATGCCAATTCTTATGGACTTCAATTTATGACGCGTCTACTCCTCAGCCCCACCTGCCCCCCATTTTACTTTTCTTTTCCTTTTTTTTTTCTTACACAAAAAAAAAAGAAGCTTTTGTCCTCCTCTATAAACCCACTCTCTCATCCATTTCATAATCAATACACACACAATAAACAGTCATTCACATGGATGCTCCTGTGGTTTCATAAAATTGCGGTTTTAGTCTCAAATTTTAAGAAACTACAACTTTAGACCAAGACCTTGCAAACTAGTAACTAGGCCTTGCAAAATAGACGGATCGGGTTGGGTAATAGGTTAAAATGGATTTGGGTCAAAACAAATTCGGTTCAAAATGGGTCAATTATAATAGTTTTAGTTTGCTTCGGTTCGGTTACCAAATTTTGCACCAAGCTTGTGCGCGAGTGACCATCATCCGCCTTATTGTCCCAATCGACGAAGAACTTGCCTCAGTTCATGCGGGCACGCGTGAACCCGGTTTGCTTTCCCACTCGGGGAAAGATGAGAATCTCACTTTGTGTATGAAAATGGCTGTTTTAGGCAACATACACAGAATGCGGTGATTGTTACTAAAGATGATAGTTGTTACAATCATTTGAATCCACATCTTCTACAACTGTCGTGTTACCACATTCACTTTCTATCAAACACATTTCCATGTTGTGTCCCGCACGGGGACGGCGAAGGAAGTGCAGAGTAATGCGTAGATGTGTGGACCTATACACATACAACTTACCCACCGCATGTTGAGAGCTTGCGCAAGCCCGCAGGGCGCACGCTTAAGGGCAACATCTTATAATAATGCAAGTGGAACTGTCACCTTGACTTCTGTGGACAACCGACATGACTTAACACGGACAACAGCGGTCAGCTGACCGCCCAATACGCGGCCACCCAATCCACTTGCATAAAGCTGATAAATAGACTGACAACCACAGCAGGCCACGTGGCGGCCGTTCCTTTATGCGACTGATACAACAGGACACGTGGCGACACCTCTGCGACCTACGCTACTGCTAGGCCTGTGAGAGGTTGCAAGTTGTCAGTCGGGCCCAAGGCCCGTCAAGAGGCCCATTGGCCCTTCTCCTTCACTCTTCGGCTATAAATAACAAGTTTGAACTAGGTTTGAGGTAATGCTAATCTGCTCACTCACAATTACTACTTAAACATTTATCTTGCTTCTAAAGCAAATACTTATTCTCACGCCGGAGTGTGGTAACAAGGAGCAACCCTCACCCCATTCTCCTTGTTACGAGTCACGGTGTGTTTTACTGTGCAGGTGACAGATTAGAGACGACTCAGCCATCGATCGAGGAAAGAAGGGATTAATCCTATTTGACGAGACTCGACCCGTGGACTAATCTCCTGGTTAACCACTGTTTCTTCAGGTGGTCCATAGAAGAGTGCTAGAGAGCTCATTCTAACCTCTTTCCTGGTCTTAAGTCAAGCCATTCTAACTCGTTTTAAAAATTTACTAGTTTCAATCCAACCAATTCTAACTCATTCTCAATATTCCCTCCGTCCAGAATGACCCAGGAGGTCATCGTAAAGACCCAATATTAGGCATTCAGGTTGGTTTTGCCAGGCCTACTAGTTGATCACGTACTAGAATGCTTAAAAACCTCCTTCAAGTGAGCAGGTCGCTCGGGCGAAGTCTGCTTGATGTGGTAATTGATCGTTGCAGTGGTGCTGAAGACGAAGTCGCCGGTTATACTTGATGTGGTAGTTGGTTGTTCGACTCTGGTGGTAAAGACGAAGTAGCTGGTGATGGGTTTGTGTACAATAACGTACATACATCATGGCTAGAGATCAATACTGTCGGTAACAAGTATTTAAATAAAAAAAGTGATTATAATTATTTACGTAAACACCACATGCCATGCCCTCAAGTGGTAATTAGTCAAAGTTTCATATTTAATAATAATGATTATTAATACCTAACTACACACAATACGCTAGTATGTATACGTATATCATGTATGATATGTGGATGATATTCTTTCTTCTAATTGACATACAACGAAGAAAAGGAAATGTCTATTTTGAAACATTAATCCACATTCCAAATCAACGAATCTAGCTTAGCTCTCTTCAAGGTCTGTTTCTTGGGTGTTTGCCAAGGACCTCTTGACTAAATTTCATGCTCCATTCCCCTCTCTCGTTGCATTTACAACTTAAATCTCATGAAGATGAACCTATGGATTGTCTACGATGACGACTAGTTAGGAACTTAACCCATACATACATACTAGACCTGATTTGGCTTTTGCTGTTCAATTTCAAAAGTGATCCACGAGTTCCACATTAATTGGGATGCAACCTGGCCTGGCATGCATGCATACTCTTAGAGATGTGAAGGTTACTTGTTCACGGGGTTTATTTTCAGTGATAAACCATGTTTCTGTCCTTCTCACAAGTTATTACTCATACGAACCACATGGCGGCATCATGTTAATTACTGAGCATTTCATTTCTATGTGGGGAAGACTAATTTCTTGGAAATTCAAGAAGCAACCCATTGTGTCTATTGTCGAGGCTGCTGAGTATCATTCCATTCCACGAGTTACACAAGAGTTGGCTTCGTTAACTCATTTATTCTTCAAGTTTTAAGCTCGTTCGATCATATCACTACTAGAAAACTGCTATTATTCCGGCCAAAATTTCCTACGAACGAAAATGCTGACACGTTTCCTACGAAATTCCGACGTATAAGAAAGGGTCTTAGTTTTGTGACAAAAAAGCGCAAAAACGACAAATTGGTTTGCGTAGGAGAAGTGTCAGAAAATTCCGACAGATCTCCGACGAAATCCGTTTTCATTTTAACCATTAGTCGGAAATTCGTAGGAATCGTTATGCGTAGGAAAAGTGTCGGCAATTCCCAACGGAATTCCTACGGAATCCGTTTTCATTTTAATCATCGGTAGGAAATGCGTAGGAATCCAATTTATCATCATAATATAATGAAATTACTGATATTAAAATATAAATTTTTATTATTTATAAAAATATATGTTATAGAGACACTATGAGGGACTTGAGAGAAAAATCTAAAGACAAAGCCAGAGACGCTGGAC
The DNA here is from genome assembly GCA_030545235.1 of Helianthus tuberosus. Taxonomy (NCBI): domain Eukaryota; kingdom Viridiplantae; phylum Streptophyta; class Magnoliopsida; order Asterales; family Asteraceae; genus Helianthus; species Helianthus tuberosus. Next base: position 202,495,740 of record CM060445.1, on the reverse strand, counting down.
ATGTTATAATAAGAAACAAGCACAGATTCGACATAATTTATAAATATCCACCAGCTTCGATGTAAGGTATCGGTGTAAGGTATGGGAGTTATATTACTATTAATACTACTTTTTTATATATTATATTGCTCTATATATGTGTGGTTTATATTGTACTTGGCATATAGTCTAGCCTACACACACACATATATATATATACATATATATATCCGGGGAAGGTTCTATGCAGAACACTAAATATTGCGAGAACACGCAGAACAAAATGAATCACTCATTTTTCAATCCTAAAACCCTAAAAAGTAAATGAAAATGTTATAAATGTAAGATTTATTGTTTCTCACACTTGAATTTAAAAGAAAATATGAAAAATCTTCAGTTTTTAAATAACCTACACACATGTAGGTTATGTGTAGGCTAAATTACCTACATGTGTGTGGACTATTTGTAGGGAGAACTATATGATTTTGTATGTATATATAATACACATATGAATGTAAGAAACATAAAATTTAAGAAATATGAACCTTAAATCCAAAAATGTAGTGATTTAGAGTTGTTCTTTTTGTTCTCGCAATAATTAGTGTTCTGTAATGATCCTTATCATATATATATATATATCGTTTTCTGGGTTGGAACACCAAAAAATGGATAAAAAAGTCAGAGAGTGGGAGAACAAACCGCAATAGCAAGGGTAGTGGTGAAGGTATATCCCGACATACCGGTGGATCCATAGGGTTTGACGAGCATCGCATTCGCTTGGCAAGCTAATCATCTTTATATAAATTAGTAAAAAGTTGGGTCGAAAAATATAATTGTTTGTACTCAAATGTATTACGAAAATGCTTTTTAGTAAAGAAAATATGGCCGAAAAGTAAAGTGGATTGAAGTTTATTTTGATACCCATCTCAAAAAGGAAAGCAAAAAGAAGTATTGGGCCAGAGAGCTGGACACTAATAATCTTCAGGGATTTGAGTTTATTTCTGAAAAATCAAGAGAAATATATGTAAGTTATCTTTATCGTTTTTGACTAATTAGAACATTAGCGTATTAAGTTTTAGTACAACAGCTAACAATTTGTTTCCATAAATTGTAGTTACGATGCAAAAGTGATATGATCAAGTTGCATGGGTCGGATCTCAACCAACATCCGGATGATCTTGATGTGTGGGCGAGAGTGGCAGGAGATAAAAAGGGTCGAATGATCGGGGTAGGATCTTCGGATCCTAGTTTCGTGATAACTGGGAAATTGTCTACACCTACCGAATCTAAATTATATTTTGATGCCATAAGGTCGCAAGAGGAGGTATTGTTTACTTTTTTTATCAAAGTATTCCAATTGTATAAATTATATAGTTTTCAACAATTAATTAGTAGAAAACAATAACTTAGATTATTGACCCGTTTTAATAGTTTAGGTTGAAAAAGTCCGAGTTGAAATGGAAAAATGAACTTGCAAATGAAAGGGATGCTAGACAAGAGTTGGAGCAAAGAGTGCAACAGATGGAAAAAGAAATGAAAGAAAATGAAGAAAAGAGAAAAACAAATTGAAGAGTTTGTGAAAAAATTTCAGCCTCCTGTTAGTCATTATCAGTAGTCTTTTAATTATTCCGAATCTTTATGTTTAACAACGGTGGTTTTGTGATTGAATCGAGCTTGGAATTTTTATTATTTATTCTGAATATTTATGTTTAACAATGGATGATTTTGTAATTTAAACGTGCTCCAAATTTATGTTATTTGTTTTTGTTAAATTTATATTCCGAATCATATTTATCAATATGCATCTTTCAGCAGGAAAAAAGAAGGTATTTTTTGTTTTTTATCTTTTTTTAATGTATCCGTAAGAAATGTGTAGGAAAAAGACTAAACAGGTTTCGTCAGATTCCGTTGGAATTCTGTAGGAAAGAAAAAAGATAGTTTCGTGGGATATGCGTAAGAAAAAAGAATACATTATGTTAGAATTGTGTAGGAAAAAAAAAACTAATTTTGTCAGAATTGCGTAGGAAAAAAGAATACATTCCGTTAGAATTGTGTAGGAAAAAAAACTAATTTTGTAGGAAATATGTAAGAAAAATGAATACATTCAGTAGGATGTGTAGGGAAAAAATATTTCTGTAAGAACTGTGTAAGGAAAACGAATACATTCCGTTGGAATTGTGTAGAAAGAAAAAAAATTGACATAGGTGTCCGTTGTAAAATTAATGAGTTAATAAAATCTTTAAAATTCCCCAATCTCTCGCTCTCGAATTATAGTAGTATTCGCAATATGATTACATTTTAATTTCCTTTGCTTTGTCCATTTTGGCTCTTCTTCCACTAAAATCCAAACATATTAATGAATGATTTTTTTAAGGGTCACGATATACTAGGAAGTTTATTTTAAGTATCGCAATGTAAAGTGTTGCCTCCGCCGCATCGCGCTGATACCCTACTAGTTAATGAAAATCTATAAATGATCATTGTATTATATACGACTTAGCTATCACCAATGTATTTCCACAAGCCTACCACGGATTTGTCGAGTAAACTTATGTTTCAAGTATCAAAGGGTTAACCAAAGGGCTTATAGTGTAATGGTACTAATATGTTTGTTAGCGTAGAGGGAATGCTTAACCCACTTGTCGCAACACCTCTGTCTCCACATCATTTTTCTCCATCATTTGCCTTTTACTTGCCACAATTTGTCAAATCACATAAAATGCATACATTTTTCATGCTTCACATGTCACAACCAATTTTTTTTTTAACTTAATTGAAAACAAAACCTAACTAAAATGTGATTGGTTAGATTTGATATTAGTCCCTCCGCGGACCCAGGATTTTTTTCCAATGGGGTCCATTTGTTTCGGTGTTCAAAATTTTCACAATAAAACGTTAAAATTTTCGGATCGGTCCTCGTTCGGGTTGGGTTGGGTCAGAGCGAGGAACATATAACAAAAATATATAATTATTACTCATTAGAAAACACATTGTAAAATACGATTTATTCTAATTTCTTAACTTAATATTCATAGTAACAAATCGTTAAACAAATAGACAAGTAACAAAATTCAAGTTATAAAACTAAAAATAAATCGATTAGTTTTACCTGTAAATAGGGCTGTAAACGAACCGAACAATTCGTGAACCGTTCGGCGGGAAGTTCGTTTATGTTCGTTCGATAAGCTTAACGAACGAACACGAACAAAGGTCTCGTTCGTTCGACTGCGTTCGTGAACGTTCGGTAATATGTTCATTTATGTTCGTTCGTGTTCGTTCGTTTATGTCTGTTTCTGTTCGGTTTTTTATGTTTATTTTTCTAAAAGTTTTTAATGTTTTATTAATTTTTAACTTTCCCCATATGTATTATTTCCCTCTCTCTGGCCCTCTCCCTCTTTTGATATCACCCTCCTTCATTCAGCTTATCTCCAATCGATTGAACCCAATGTTTAAGATTAACGGTGCCCTTTTTTAATTTTCAAAATTAAAGTTCATTTGTGTTCGTTTGCATTCGTGGTTAGTGTTCACGAACTGTTCGCGAACAACCAAAATTCCTTAACGAACGAACACGAACACAAACTTTTGTTCGTCATGTGTTCGCGAACAGTTCACGAACATCCAAATTTCCTTAACGAACGAACACGAACATAGCCTTGTTCGTGTTCGTTAGGTTCGTTTACAGCCCTACCTGTAAAGAGGAGAAGGCGTCTGTTTGTTTTTTCACAAAAAAATGGGTTATACAAGGATTGAACCCATGACCTCTAGTTGGTAAAGAGAGGAGGTTACCACTACACCAGCTTTCCTTCTCTTTTTATGGTGTCCACCTAATAATATATATGGGATCCTTATAAAATTTAATATACCAAATCTACTATTTTTTTCAAAAAAAAACATTGGGGTTCTGGGACCCCGGCACGTTCTATGTGGGTCCGCCCCTGTCGCCACCTCTCTCTCTCTCTCGGTATCATTGGCAAACCACGAACATACATTGTTGCCTCCACAACTTGCCGATGTTTGTCGCATCCCAAGGAATGGTGTTATCACCATGTCGTTGTTTCTTATCACTTGCTGAGTGGGTTTGTCGAACCCACTCTGAGCACCCTTAAAGTGAACTTTTTCTAGGGTTGTTCACGAGCCTAGCCAAACCGAGCGGGCCTTTGCTCGTGCTTGGCTTGTTTACAAACCGAACAGAGAGCAGCGACTTATTTAAACCGAGCTTCAAATCAGATGAGCATTTTCCGAGCAGTGAATATTCCGATAGAGCATTGAGCGAACTTCAAGCGATTTTGACAACTGTGTCACCCGATTTAAATTTGCGGAGAGAGATAGTGATAATGTTGGGTCTCAAGTATTTATGTCTCTAAAGACAGACACATTTTATGGCATAAGATTTTCTTTTGAATAACAATGTTGTGGCCGATGAGGCGATGATCATATTGCATGAAACATGACGTTCAGAGCATGAGACGATTGACTTAGGATAACAACATGAGACATTGAGGTGATGAGCAGACTGTCGTTTAGCGGTGTAGGGTTTAACTTGTAGATTTGGTGTTAATTTTTTTTATTGTTGTGATTGGGCTAGTACGTAAAGATATAGTTGTAAATTCGTATATAGTGGACCAAAATCTAATAGAGTGGTATATATAAAATGATAAATTTAATTTATATTTATGTAAATATGCATGTGTGTATATATATAGGTATGCGTGTGTATATATATATGTATAACAACTCTCCTAAAATCTTTAGAACACCCCTATATGTTTTAAAATACACCCGTATACGAAAAACGGACCTAAATTACCTTTACTTTTACAAAAATCAAATAAAAACATAAATATGCGGTCCTCGCAGGCTGTGACCAGGACCATCATATCTGTCGTGGGGCGCGACAGCTGGCCACTAGGCCGAGCCCTGAGCTGCCACGTGTCGTGATGTGTGTCGAGGCTAGTTGTCGAATCAGCAAAGCTAGGGCCTACCCTATAATCCCTCGCGTGCCGTGAAGCCTTGCCCTTAAGCTCTCACGGGGCGCGAGCCGCCCCTGTTTCCAGCCTATATATAGAGAGTTCGAGCTTCAGTTCACAAATCGTTCATTCTCGAATTTCTCTCTCAATTCTCTAATAGTAGAAGTAATATCCAGGCATTATACCCACTAATTAGCGAAGCTCTGCTGCGTTGTAAGTATTATAACCCCCGGTTACGTATTAGTTACTCTGCCCGATTGATCTAGAGCTCCGTAACGCATGTCAAGGCTCTGCCTGACTCAGTCATTGGAGTTCTGTCTCGGGGGGATGGTATAGCTAATGTAAATTGGGTTATCTTACTAACACGTGTGCATTGTTTAATTTAATAGATTATAACCAGGAAGTCACCAGGAATTATCTAAAATAGCAATGTGAGTAATTTCTCTTTATGCAAACTGTTTTTACAAAACCTCAATTGTTTTAAATTATATTTAACAGTGATTGAGTATTTGTGATTGTACAATTACTGTCGGTATGTTGGGGTTTTGTATACATTACTTGTTACTACACTGTGAGTAGTAGCATGACCACAAGTCAGGATTGACAATACCGTGGGTGGTAATTGAGTACATGTAAACAAATGTAATTGTAGATGCCCTCAATGCTGTAAAATGATAAAACTTTTTTGATTAAACTGGGATTCACTCGCCAGTATTTCTTGCTGATAAAACTTTTTAAAACGTGTTTCAGGTAACAAAATGTGAAAGCCAAATAGAAGCCAGCTGGAGAGCACTGAAGGCTTGGAAAAGTGGATATAAAAGTTACCTAAATAATGAAGAAGTTTTATTTCAATAAATTAGGGTTTATCCCTATAAACATGTTGTAATGGAAACTTGGGTTTTTCCCATATGTTTCTTATTATAAAAATGTGGTGTTTTACTCTGATAAACTATTTCCTAACTACGGTCCTGATGAAAATTTCCGCTGCCAAATTAATAAACACCGATACCACTGAATCTGCGCTCGCGGCCGGCCGCTCCCGGGGTAGGGGTCGGGGGTTGCGACAATATGTGTATGTGTGTGTGTGATGTGTGTTTATATGGTAGGGTTCTAGAGTGAACACTACTATATTTGTGAACTGGGTGAACAAATCCTGGCCATTGATTTACACTTGTGTATTGATAATCAAGGGTTAGGATTAGTTCACTAGCGTTCACAATCAAGGGGGTTGTTCTTAAATGAACCTAACCCTGTGTTTATATATGTATGTGTATACGTGTATATATATATATATATATAGGGAGAAGATCATGTGAGAACCACCTCTTATTTCGAGAACCGCGAGAACCAATGTGAACACAACCAAAAATGCCTAAAATAGCTAAAAATCACACAAATTTTTTTTTTTAATATTTTTATATAAAAATCGCTACTTTTCGAAGAAAAAAAAACATTTTTTTTTTTAAAAAAAAAAAATTTTTGCCACTAAAAGTAGCGATTTGAGCATAAAAAATATTAAAAAAAAAATTTAGATTTTTTTAGGTTTTTTGGGGGTTTAGTTTTTAGCATTTTAGCTTGGGGGGGTTTAGGTTTTTGGGGGGTGGGGGAGGGGGGTTTAGGTTTGGGGGGAGGGGGGTTTAGGTTTGGGGGGGGGGGGGTTAGGTTTTTTTGGGTTTTTTTTAGGTTTTTTTAGCTATTTTAGGTTGTGTTCACATTGGCTCTCGCGGTTCTCGCAATAAGGGTGGTTCTCGCATGATCTCCTCCCTATATATATATATGTGTGTGTGTGTGTGTGTGTGTGTGTGTGTGTGTGTACTAATTAAAAATAATAATTCGAGCCAAACTGAGCCGAGCGGAACTTTGCTTATGCTTGGCTTGTTAATAAACCGAACTGAACCGAGCAGAGTAGCTCGTTTACAACAGAGATACAAACTAAAAGAGCATTTTCCGAGCAATTTCTGAGCGAGCGACGAGCGATTTGGATGACCCTAACTCTTTCCCAAGAGGTGAGGGTTCAAGTCATGTTGTCGGCAAAATAAAACATATAAAGGAGTAGGTTAGTTTGTCGCTAAAAAGTATCAAAGGTCCAAAAGGCATAAAAGGCATGAATTGAACAATTGTTGTACCTAGCACGACATGATGACCATCTCAAGTCATTCAGAACCCCCATTATCATAGATAGCTAGGGTAAACAAGGTATCGTATCCACGAGGAGCACGTGGCTTATATTATATATTTTATTTTCTTACGAAAAAAAATACAAATATTTGATTTATGATGAACTAAACAAAAATTAACCTAATTTGAAATTACACTAAAATATACGAACAAACGACACACAAAACATGCGATAAGAAACAAGCGATAACATCTGGGTTGAGGTTTGATAACACAATTAGTAACATGAAATTCTAAACCAAAATGAAAAATTATATAGACATAAAACAAGAATAAGCTGTGTAATTGTAACAACTCTCATTAAAATTACCATTTCTTATCTTATTTTACCCAATAGGAAACCCTAATTGAGACCCCCAAGGGATACTGCATGACCCCTAAAATTTTCAGAACAATCGGAATTAGGATTAGGGCCCCTAAAACTCAGGGGGGGTATTCCCTAGTCGGTAATATCCTTACAGTTTTACGTGGAAATCAAATTTTAACGAACGGTCAACTCAGCTAAGCTAGTAACAAACGTGGCTACCCTATGCTAAAAGTGACCCGTCACGCCACGCGAGAGCCTCTCGTGACACGCGACAGCGCCGTTTTTCCAGTATAAATTCAAGGGTTTGGCACTTGAAGTTTGGCGTTGGTTCGACGTTAAAATTCGTTTTCTACGCCGAGATATCGTCTGTTTACTACCAAAACACACACACAGCACGAAACGCTACCGCGACAACAGGGTAATAACTCGATCGCTACTACGATTCAATGTCCGATCGATTGAAACTATCCGATGGATGTTTAAGTGCTGCCCAAATTAGGGCTATACTTTGTCATTCGTCGTGAATTCGATGGATGTTTAAGTATTGCACTTTGTCATTCGTTGTGAGGGTTTTAATCTCGTGAGTTATCGTAAACGCTGTATTAGTTACTGACCTAGTTTTCGTGTGCATTGTCATTTAAATTAGGTTACCAGGCTAATCAGTAGGCTAAACTCTGCCCGTTTAAATCTGCAATGTGAGTCATTCTCTTTTTACCAAATTGCTTTCAAAATCATATGTGTTTTCAAAGTTATAATTACAGGGATTAAGTCTTTGTAATCTTCAATTAATGCCGGTATATGGGGTTTTGTATACATTACTTGATAACCGTCACCGTTGGACAACGGGTTAGCCAATGGGTGATATGACCATAGTCACAGAAATGAGTCGAGTGACAAATACCGTTGGGTAATTGGTTGATATATAAACAATGTAATCGCCCTTAATATTGTATATTATAACAATGTGTCGTTTTGTGCAAATGAGTGACTCGCCAGTATTTCCCTGCTGATAAAACCTTTTTAAAACATGTTTCAGGTGATCTGCTGTGATCAAGGAAAAAGTGTCGTGTAGCACTACACGCTTGAGGAAGTGGCTTGATTAAATAAATAAACATGTTTTTTGTAAAATAGGGGTTTCCTAGTGAAATCACCTTATTGTAAATTACGGGGTTAGTCCCGAATTATGAAATAAAATAAACGGGTATTTTCAAGTTTTAAACAATCCTGTTAATAATTCTGCTGCCAAATTAAATAAATACCACGGGGTTTCTGTCCCGCGGCTCCTGGACCGGGTCAAATCGGGTCGGGGGCCGTGACACGTATAGGGAAAATAAGTTAAAAGTATTTACCTTGGTAAGTATAAATCACAACTATCAAGTGAAGGTAGCTTTTACTGGTTCTTCTATTCTGGAACAAAGGTTTATAATAACCTATTAGATTTCTAACGGGTCTTTATTTAAGCCTAAGCTTAGACCGGCTAGTTTTAAGGACGGTACGGTTCAAACGCACGATTAAGCGAAGACCGGATAGAATGTGATTTAGAACCGACAAGTTTGAAGACTTGTATAATATGGGTATACTAAACACATTCTGGATTTTGAGACAAAAATGATAATGTTTGACCCGTTTCGGTCAATCTATGCAAACTAGTTACATAAACCGAACGCGAAAAGGGCGTCACGGGTAACCATAAGGGTCATATGCAAGTTCCCTGAGTTAATATGCCTTAAATATGTTATAATATCAGTAAGATATCTTCTATTATGCCCCAAATGAATTTAAGCTCAACTTATGCCTCATAAGGGCATTTTGGTCATTTAAAAGATTATAAAAGAGTTTAATTTGTAATCTGAGTTACAGGTCTGGTTTATACAGTAAATATACTTGATTTAACATGTTATAACAGTAGGGTATGACCCATATATGAAATTTATCATTTAAAACCAAACTATGTTCCTTAGGGGTATTTTGGTAATTTCACAAGGGCTAAAAAGGTCAAAACTGGAAACCTGAGTTCAAAAACTTGTACTTACTGTTATTTTATAAAAATATACTAAAAACATCAGTAGGTATCAACCTTATATGTTTAATATGGTTATAGTACATACTATGCGTTAAAAACGCTTAAAAAGGCGATTTGGAGTCGTTTCCGGGTTTGTAAAAGAAAGCTGATATTTTTATAATTCCAGAATGCTCAAAATATTTTATTTATCAAATAAAATCAGTAGAAAAAGGTTTGGGGTCAAAAGTATTTGTAAAACTCATTTTATGGCTTAAAAGGGCAAAACCGTCAAAAACCGAATTAAACTTAGAGACCTATGTTATGCTCAGCCAAAAATTAAATAAAAATCTTCAAAAATCCCAAAATATTATATTATATCAGTGGGTAAAAGTTTTGATATCAAAAAGTGGGTTTAAATAGGCTATATGCTAATTATGCCATTTAGTTAACATAAGGATTTCAAATTACGCTAATGAGCATAACTCTTAATCTAGACCTCAAACTGATATCAAATTTTAGGTGCAAGTTTATAAATTAGTAACAAATGTTTCTACTCTTTCACTTTTTCAAAAATCACGTTTTATAGTCAAAAGGGCATAATAGTCAACATTTAAGCATAAATCGGAAACATGCATATGGATCGGATAGGTATTGAACCAAGTTGTACAATCTCAGAGAGTTACACATATATGAAACTTGGTCCAAAATAAGCTCTAAGGCAGATCTCAAACATGCATAAACGGATCAGAACTGATAGTCAAAGCAAAAGTCAAATTATGCGACTTTCGGGTCCGATCCGGGTTTAAACTGAAAATTGTCGAGTTGAACATATTGAGACATGTTCTTACATTAATTACCATGTTATTTTAATGATCAAACATGTTGCATGTACCCTACATTGCTAATTATGCTTAAACTTGCAAATAATCATTCTGTTGACTTTTTAAAGTATGCTTTGACTCGACAATTAGCATAGTTAGAGTGGGAATCTGAAAATACCCTTTTAAGGGTTTGTTACCCACATAAATACCTACTTGTAGGTACTTTCAATTTGAGAAATGACTGAGCAAATTCTGTTTAATCTCAAAGTCAAACTTAAATTACGATGGTTTGACTTTTGGTTAATTAGCTAAGCTAGAACGAATTTGAGAGGGTTAGGAATACTTACAAGAGTCCTAATTATGCTTAGAGATCACTAGAAAGTTGGCTTGATGTCCAGAGAGCTCCAGAGATGATCTTTTGCAAAGTTGTAAATGAATGAACATAAGTTGCAACAATGTATGTTCTTATATAACACTTTTGATCATTCAAGATCATGCCACAAGGGTCTACTGATGATATGAGATCTGTCCAAGTGCCCCTAGATGCATGTAAATCCATTGGAGAGGCTCTGGTATCGGATACAGCTGGTTACAACTCGAAAACAGACCTGCAACTGGCACCTGCGCACTTTTGTTCGCTGGCGACTTGTACGCGGGCCGCGAGACCCCTTACGCGGGGCACGTACAAGCTGCGACCAGGTTAACAAGTTTCCTTTGTTTTGCAATTCAGTCCTTGTCCTTTGTTACGTGGTTTTGCTTATTTTTCTTGCTCATTAGACCCTCAAACCTAATTTTTAAGGGCCTTAGGACATCTACAAACTTGGGTAGGTCCTTGGTTAACTTTGTGCTTACCCGAAAAATCACGAAATTCAACGTTGACGCATTTAACCCTTCGTACACGGTTTTGATCATAACTTTCTCATATGATCACGAAACTTTATGAAATTTTTACCACATATTCTAGTGAGTATATTTTACCATTACAAAGCTTCGGGTTTGCCAAAAGGTCACTCAGAGGTATACTTTCAACATGTTGACACATTTAGTCCCTGTAGTTTGTAATTCCTCACTTTCTTTCATTTTTTCCGCTTTGTATGATCCATGATTTAATCATTTAAGATTATAAGCACCATGTAGGGTTATTGTAGGGCCTATTTATCCATTGTTGACACTTTGGACCCTTATATTCACATAGTTTCACTGTTTGTCAACTTTAGTCCTTCTAAAGGGCTTTTTCACATATTCAAAGCCTATGACACGTGTCAATACATTATTGGACGTAAATTTTCGAGGTGTTACATCCTCACCCCCTTAAAAGAAATCTCGACCTCGAGATTTACTGAAACAGATGAGGGTATTTTTCTTTCATCGTGGATTCTACCTCCCATGTGTATTCGGGACCTCTACAGGCATCCCATTTGACCTTAACAATAGGCACATGCTTCCTTCGAAGCTTCTTCACCTGTCGATCCTCAATCGACAATGGTTTTTCCACAAATTTCAAGCTTTCATCTATATGCACATCTGTATGTGGTATGACCAGTGATTCATCAGCGAAACACTTCTTCAGATTACAGATGTGAAAAACATTATGTATAGCACTGAGCTCTTCAGGCAAGTTTAACTTATAAGCAACTGACCCGACACGTTCGATAACCTCGAAAGGTCCTATGTATCTCGGGCTTAGCTTGCCTTTCTTACCAAATCGCATCACCCCTTTCCAGGGTGATACTTTAAGCAATACTTTATCACCTACTTCGAAGTGAAAAGACTTACGTTTTGGATCCGCATAACTTTTCTGCCTATCCCTGGCAGCTTTCAAACGATCGCGAATCTGGACAATCTTGTCCGTTGTTTCAAAAACCAAATCTGGTCCTGATAATTGAACGTCTCCTACTTCCGCCCAACAAATAGGTGTTCTGCATTTTCTACCATATAATGCCTCAAAAGGCGCAGCCTTAATACTAGTATGGTAGCTATTATTATAGGAGAACTCGACCAATGGCAGATGCTTATCCCAACTGCCACCTAAATCAATCACACATGCACGAAGCATGTCTTCCAATGTTTGGATGGTACGCTCACTCTGTCCGTCTGTCTGTGGGTGGTAAGCCGTACTAAAATTCAAGCGCGTGCCCAAAGACTGTTGGAAACTTTTCCAAAAATGAGAGGTGTATCTCGTATCTCTATCCGAGATAATCGACAATGGCACGCCATGCAATGCTACAATTTTATCTACGTACAATTGAGCTAACATGTCTGAGCTGTAAGTTTCCTTGATGGGTAGGAAATGTGCTGACTTGGTCAGTCTATCTACTATGACCCATATAGTATCGTTTCCCTTCCTCGTCTTTGGCAACTTGGTGATAAAATCCATCGTCACCATCTCCCACTTCCATGTGGGAATTTCAGGTTGTTGTAACAAACCTGACGGCTTCTGGTGCTCCACTTTGACTTGCGCACAAGTCAAACATTTAGCTACATAAGCAGCTACAGACTTTTTCAAACCAATCCACCAGTAGTTTGCCTTTAGATCCTGGTACATCTTATCAGCTCCAGGATGAACAGAATATTTGGAACTGTGGGCTTCCTGGAGGATAACATCTCGAAGTCCTCCATAAACTGGAACCCATATTCGTCCATTCAATCTTAGCATTCCGTCCTTGTCATGGGATAACTGCTCCTCAGTTACTCCCAGTTTTTCTTCAGGATAGTTAGCTTCCAGCACAGCTTCCTTCTGTGCTGCTAGCACCCTTTCGTTCAAACTATTCCTTATTTCAATGCGCTTGGCATTGATTCTTATCGGCTTTACTCTTTCTTTTCTGCTTAAGGCGTCAGCAACTACATTTTCTTTGCCTGGATGGTATTTTATCTCACAATCATAATCATTTAGAGTTTCCATCCATCGTCTTTGTCGCATGTTCAAGTCCTTCTGATTGAACAAATGTTGAAGGCTCTTGTGATCTGAATAGATCACACACTTGGTTCCATACAAGTAATGTCTCCAAAGTTTTAATGCAAATACGACGGCACCCAGCTCCAAGTCGTGGGTGGTGTAGTTCTTCTCGTGTACTTTTAACTGTCGTGAAGCGTAGGCAATAACCTTGCCTTTCTGCATGAGTACACAACCCATACCAGTGTGGGATGCATCACAATACACCACGAATTCCTCTATGCCATCGGGCAATGTTAACACTGGTGCATTGCTCAACTTTTTCTTCAAAATGTCAAAGGATTCCTGCTGCTTAGGGCCCCAATCAAACTTAACCTTCTTACGTGTCAATGAAGTTAGGGGCGCAGCAATCCTTGAGAAGTTTTCGATGAAGCGCCTATAATATCCTGCTAAACCCAGGAAGCTACGAATCTCAGTAGGTGTCTTCGGCTCTTGCCAATTCATAACTGCTTCTACCTTAGCGGGATCCACTTGGATACCACGCTCACTTACCACATGTCCAAGGAACTGGACTTCTCGAAGCCAAAATTCGCACTTCGAAAATTTGGCGTAGAGTTTCTCATGATGTAGAAGTTTGAGAATACAACGAAGGTGTTTCTCGTGGTCAGCTTGGTTCTTCGAGTAAATAAGGATGTCGTCAATAAAGACGATAACGAATTTGTCCAAGTAAGGCTTACAGACGCGATTCATGAGATCCATGAATGCGGCCGGTGCATTAGTGAGCCCAAAAGGCATCACTAGGAACTCGTAATGACCATAACGAGTCCTAAACGCTGTCTTGTGCACATCTTCATCCTTGACCTTCAACTGATGATAGCCTGACCTCAAGTCGATCTTAGAGAAGTAGCTTGCCCCTTGCAATTGATCGAACAGATCGTCGATCCTGGGCAAAGGATACCTATTCTTGATAGTGACTTTATTTAGCTCACGGTAATCGATGCACAGACGCATCGATCCATCCTTCTTCTTGACAAACAAAATCGGCGCTCCCCAAGGAGACGAACTAGGTCTAATAAAACCTTTGGCTAGCAGATCATCTAATTGCGTCCTTAACTCCTTCATCTCCGTTGGTGCTAACCTATAAGGTGCTCTCGCTACTGGTGCAGCACCCGGAATGATGTCAATTCGGAATTCCACTTGCCTATCTGGTGGTAAACCAGGTAGTTCTTCGGGAAAAACTTCAGGATATTCTGAAATGACAGGGATGTCTTCAATCTTGGGCTTTGGCTCATCAATAGTAATTTGTGCCATATAAATGACACAACCCTTCTGCAGACATCTGGATGCCTTGAGCATGGACACTTGCTCAGGCAATCCATGCTGGGTATCCCCCTGAATGGTAAGTGATTCACCAGACGGAGTTTTGACTACCACTTGCTTTCTGTTGCACACAATCTGGGCTTGGTTATGCGATAACCAATCCATGCCTATCACTATGTCAAAGCCGGCTAGCTTAAAGGGAAGTAAGGATAAAGGAAAAGAGTGATTCCTAATGGATATAACACATCCATCTAAAATAGTTGAGGCGGTTTCTATGGTTCCATCAGCTAATTCCACCTCATATTTCACACTTAAGGGTTTTACAGGCAATTTCAACAACTCACAAAACTTATTATCCACAAAAGACTTATCTGCTCCAGAATTAAACAATACTCTAGCAAAAACATCATTTACGAGAAAAGTACCTGTAATTACGTTGTCATCCTGAACAGCTTCCTTAGCATCCATCTTGAAGACCCTCGCATTGGTCTTTTTCCCATCTTCGGTTTTCTTGGTGTTCTTTGGGCAATTAGACTTAATGTGCCCTTTTTCGTTGCAACCGTAACATGTTGCATCCTTCAGCTTCTTACACTCCAAAGTCTTATGATCCGTAGATTTGCAAATCCCACAGGATCTCGTGTGAGACTGGGATTTCGACTCAAATCGACACTTCCCAAAATGGTTCTTCTTACAAGTTTTACATTTGGGCTTATCTCTCGATTGTTGCCCATCTCTCTTAGATCCCGACCCTTTCTTGTGGTCGTCATTTCCTCGGTGTTTCTTACCTGATCTTCGTGAGGTATCGTCCTCACGCTTCCTTTTGTTCTCTTCTGAATTCCTGAGTGCTCTCAACATGACTACGTCCAAGGTAAGAGATAGAGATAGATCAGCTGCTGATCTGAAGGTTGCAGGCCTTGATGCCTTAACACTTGCTTTAATCTCTGGGGCTAAACCCCCGATGACGCGAGCAATCCTCTTAGGTTCTGGGGTTACCAAGTATGGAACCAACCTAGATAGGGTATTGAAAGTGGTGAGGTATGCCTGGCAGTCTAAATTCTTCATCACTAAAGATAGGAAGTCTGACTCAATTCTCTCAACTTCGTGCTACGGGCAATAATTATCCTTAATGAGAGCAACGAACTGATCCCATGATAGATTGTAGAGCGGGATCTTTCCAGTAGCTTGTATGAGAGACTTCCACCACGCCAGTGCTTCTCCTTTGAACGATTGGGATACGTATTTTACTACGTCCCTTTCAGCACAACCGCTGATGTCTACAACCGTATCCATTTCGTCCAACCAAGTCATACAATCTATTGCTCCTTTCTCCCCGGTGAAGTCCCGGGGTTTGCAAGAAACAAAGTACTTGTAAGTACAGGACTTGGTGTGTGGTTTGGCATCATGCACCATCCTTTTTGAGGGAACACTGTTCTGATTTGATGAGTGTCGATCATCATCCTTCTTGAGCTCATCTTTCTTAAGTTCATCTTTCTTAGAGGGCGGTTTGCTATGAGCCTCAGAGTGAACTTTTGGCTTAGAGTGAGGAGCTGATCTGGTCCTGCTTCGAGTACCACTCGATTCACTATATTGCCTCTCGATGGCTTTGTTAACAGCATTTTCCACTATTGCTTGTAACTCCGCACCAGTTACAAGTATCTTAGTATTTTCAGGGTTTTCTGCTGGACGACTGTTTAATTCTTCAGACTTAGCCATGTAGTCTTAATTGCTACATAAAGAAAATAAGGACAAGGTCTATTTAGAAGCCTAAACAGTATTATCGTTCTTGACGATTTATTAACCATGGTAAATAAGAGCCATATTAGTTAATTTGTTAAGTAATTTCATTCAGGACTTTTTATTAGTAACTTTATCCTAGAATGAAATAAAATATTGGCGCAACAGGCCTAGTCACGTAGAGAAATTCTAAATTAAAAATTTAGATCTTAAAGGATTAAAGTTTGAATAAATAAGACAAATCAATCCTTTTTCTTGGCAGGGAGTCTATAAACTATGGCTGCCTTTGTTTTATATGACATTAATTATAACCCGTAGGTATTTTGTCACAATCAAATATATACAAAAATATAAATTTGGGTAATTAATAAAAAGGGTGACATGTGTGATTTCGCGGATCACACTAGCCAAGAATGTTAACATATTTGCAGATGTTAACAGAGATTGAATCTTTTTAAACAGGTTCTACCATATTGGCCAGGTCTTTAATATGACATTTAAGCTAGGTTTTACCTTTTTAAGATTCTTATTATTAAAATGGTAAATTAAAATAATAAATGTTATTTTTCATTTATTCATATATTATATTCATGCATATAATTTTAAAAATGAAAAACTTAAATTAACCATTCCAAAAAAAAATTTAAACTAGTACGAGTTTGCCCTAAACGGGACTTTTACATAAACAGCATGCCCACGCAGGGGCCAACTAACAAAACAAACCCACGCAGGGGTCAAAATAGAAAAACATGCCCACGCAGGGGCAGAACAGAAAGGAAATACCCACGCAGGGGTAGAGTACAGAAATAAATGTCCTCGCAGGGACATGATTACAATTAAAATAAATAAACAAACAAAGGATTTTAGTGATCCTTCTTGCTTTTTCCCTTGATCAAATTCACCATCTTCTTAAACATCCCCCGGTTATGCCTACGTTCTTCCCGCAATCCATGTTGCACCTCATGTATTTCATGAAGGATTTCTTGAAATTGCGGCGGTGACATTGCCGGCGCTTGAGGGGGCTGCTGATATTGCGGAGGTCGAGGAGGCGGTTGTTGATATCCATATGGTGGGTATCCATAGGTCGATTGTCCCGTAGCCCAGGGACCTCCGTAGGGACCTTCCGGACGGGGAGCGTTGAAGCTCGAAGCTAACCAGTAGGGATCCTCTGCAAAGTTGTAATTTGTGTGAATCGGCTGCTCGAAGGGATTGTATGCAGCCGCACCTGTGTAAGTAGGAATTGGGTCTCCAAAACCCAATGGTGGTTGTGGCGGGACTGGCGCAGAGACTACCTCTGAGACGGGGTGTGAAGATTCTCCCATCTCTGGCTCTTCGTGGACAGGCGAGTACCGGCTGCCACTTGAATGTGGAGGGGTGCTGATGCGTATTCCCCCTCGTGCGGATATTCGCAAGGTCGTTCTCCTTCGCCTCGGGGGCGAGGGAGGCTGAAGCTGAGGTGGTGCTGCCGGCGGAGTGACCGCGACTAGTCGGGAATCCTCGGAAGGATTCTGCTGCTGCTGTGGCTGGTGCAGGGGAGAGTGATGTGGCTGGTGCAGGGAGAGTTATGGTAACTGGGAGTAAATACCCAGTCATACTGCTTGAATTTCTCCTCAAAGCTATCGGGACCATTGTAAGGTGATCCCACAAACGGTGACCCATCAGAAATTTTGATGGGGTGGTTCGGAGTTCCGGATGGTGGCATTGAAGGATCGGTATCTTCATCGATGTCCATCGGGTTGCCACCGGAAAAGTGGTCTTCGGGTCCAAGTGGGTTAAAACCCACTGCTGCTCCTAGGTAGTCGTCAGGGTTGAACTGGCCCTGAAAGACGGGTGATAGGTGGTCAAAGGGTGAATTGTGTCCTTGGAGAGGTATAAAGGACTGGTGAGAGTTTTGGGGTTCATTTTGGGAATAAGGCCCAAAAGAGTGTGGGATTGATGGGGAGGTACTCAGTGATACTGAGCGTCTAGCAGGCTCAATAAAAGACCTCCAAAGATCTTGAGCATCTGAGTTATGGGGGTCCGAAGGTGTTCGCCGGTGTGACGGTCCGGCTTCATGGTCGTTTGGGGCTACATGTGCTCCATTTCCCCTTCCTCTTCCTCTCATACGTGGCGGCATGTTGACAACCTGTCAAAAACAAACAAGTGATACAACAAGAAATATATAAGACAAAGTTAGAAATAAAACCAAAAATTGGAAAATTCCTAAGTTCTTTGTCTAGACTCGAGAATCGAGGAATGTGCAATTGTGTAACTGAGATTAAACACAAAAGGCTAGTGTTTAATTCACTCAGAGTTGGCTCTGATACCAACCTGTCACACCCCTATTTTCCACGTGTCACCGGTGGGCCCGGTGGGGAGTATCGTGACGTAGTTGGTATCATCATAGACAAACAACACAATATATAAATGCACAGCGGAAGCAAAGATAGATTCATTTCAACTTTGATAAAGTGTAATATTAAATATCACAAATAGTTGAAACGGATCCACAGGTGGATCAAAATAAAATAAGATATTGTTCAACAACTTTATTGTCATCCAAGCTTGCGAGACTTATTGTGGACGCTCTAGAAGACAACCAGCCTAGTACGTGTAGTACCTGCACTTAACCTTTTGGGAAAAATACGTCAGTTTACACTGGTAAATACAATTTAACTGACTCATTTTGAAAAGGTTGAAAATTAATTTGAATGCACGTGGCACAAAACCTTTTTATAACTTGGGATAATTATGCAATATAATCTTGTGAACGAATTACATGTTACTTGTGCGTTCAGTAGCCCGGATCTTGTCCGGGTTAAAGATCAATAGAACACCACAATAATGAGTTATACACTGACAGGTGTACGCCTACACCCCGTGCTCAGGTCGTGGCCATTTCGTAAAATGATGCCAGGGATATCCGGGACATGGTCATTAACCCCCCAAAGGCTTTAAGTGAACAAGACTGTTTAAACGAGCCGATCAAATTATTCAATTAACCACCCAACGATGTAAGATTTGATGCTCGATCAAGCGGTATTCTATATACCGTAACCCAAGCCCGTATAGGGAAAATAAGTTAAAAGTATTTACCTTGGTAAGTATAAATCACAACTATCAAGTGAATGTAGCTTTTACTGGTTCTTCTATTCTAGAACAAAGGTTTATGATAACCTATTAGATTTCTAACGGGTCTTTATTTAAGCCTAAGCTTAGACCGGCTAGTTTTAAGGACGGTACGGTTCAAACGCACGATTAAGCGAAGACCGGATAGAATGTGATTTAGACCCTACAAGTTTGAATACTTGTATAATATGGGTATACTAAACACATTCTGGATTTTGAGACAAAAATGATAATGTTTGACCCGTTTCGGTCAATTTATGCAAACTAGTTACATAAACCGAACCGAACGCGAAAAGGGCGTCACGGGTAACCATAAGGGTCATATGCAAGTTCCCTGAGTTAATATGCCTTAAATATGTTATAATATCAGTAAGATATCTTCTATTATGCCCCAAATGAATTTAAGCTCAACTTATGCCTCATAAGGGCATTTTGGTCATTTAAAAGATTATAATAGAGTTTAATTTGTAATCTGAGTTACAGGTCTGGTTTATACAGTAAATATACTTGATTTAACATGTTATAACAGTAGGGTATGACCCATATATGAAATTTATCATTTAAAACCAAACTATGTTCCTTAGGGGTATTTTGGTAATTTCACAAGGGCTAAAAATGTCAAAACTGGAAACCTGAGTTCAAAAACTTGTACTTACTGTTATTTTATAAAAATATACTAAAAACATCAGTAGGTATCAACCTTATATGTTTAATATGGTTATAGTACATACTATGCGTTAAAAACGCTTAAAAAGGCGATTTGGAGCCGTTTCCGGGTTTGTAAAAGAAAGCTAATATTTTTATAATTCCAGAATGCTCAAAATATTTTATTTATCAAATAAAATCAGTAGAAAAAGGTTTGGGGTCAAAAGGATTTGTAAAACTCATTTTATGGCTTAAAAGGGCAAAACCGTCATAAACCGAATTAAACTTAGAGACCTATGTTATGCTCAGCCAAAAATTAAATAAAAATCTTCAAAAATCCCAAAATATTATATTATATCAGTGGGTAAAAAGTTTGATATCAAAAAGTGGGTTTAAATAGGCTATATGCTAATTACGCCATGTAGTTAACATAAGGCTTTCAAATTACGCTAATAATTATAACTTTTAATCTAGACCTCAAACTGATATCAAATTTTAGGTGCAAGTTTATAAATTAGTAATAAATGTTTCTACTCTTTCACTTTTTCAAAAATCACGTTTTATAGTCAAAAGGGCATAATAGTCAACATTTAAGCATAAATCGGAAACATGCATATGGATCGGATAGGTATTGAACCAAGTTGTACAATCTCAGAGAGTTACACATATATGAAACTTGGTCCAAAATAAGCTCTAAGGCAGATCTCAAACATGCATAAACGGATCAGAACTGATAGTCAAAGCAAAAGTCAAATTATGCGACTTTCGGGTCCGATCCGGGTTTAAACTGAAAATTGTCGAGTTGAACATATTGAGACATGTTCTTACATTAATTACCATGTTATTTTAATGATCAAACAGGTTGCATGTACCCTACATTGCTAATTATGCTTAAACTTGCAAATAATCATTCTGTTGACTTTTTAAAGTATGCTTTGACTCGACAATTAGCATAGTTAGAGTGGGAATCTGAAAATACCCTTTTAAGGGTTTGTTACCCACATAAATACCTACTTGTAGGTACTTTCAATTTGAGAAATGACTGAGCAAATTTCGTTTAATCTCAAAGTCAAACTTAAATTACGATGGTTTGACTTTTGGTAATTAGCTAAGCTAGAACGAATTTGAGAGGGTTAGGAATACTTACAAGAGTCCTAATTATGCTTAGAAATCACTAGAAAGTTGGCTTGATGTCCAGAGAGCTCCAGAGATGATCTTTTGCAAAGTTGTAAATGAATGAACATAAGTTGCAACAATGTATGTTCTTATATAACACTTTTGATCATTCAAGATCATACCACAAGGGTCTACTGATGATATGAGATATGTCCAAGTGCCCCTAGATGCATGTAAATCCATTGGAGAGGCTCTGGTATCGGATACAGCTGGTTACAACTCGAAAACAGACCTGCAACTGGCACCTGTGCACTTTTGTTCGCTGGCGACTTGTACGCGGGCCGCGAGACCCCTTACGCGGGGCGCGTACAAGCTGCGACCAGGTTAACAATTTTCCTTTGTTTTGCAATTCAGTCCATGTCCTTTGTTACGTGGTTTTGCTTATTTTTCTTGCTCATTAGACCCTCAAACCTGATTTTTAAGGGCCTTAGGACATCTACAAACTTGGGTAGGTCCTTGGTTAACTTTGTGCTTACCCGAAAAGTCACGAAATTCAACGTTGACGCATTTAACCCTTCGTACACGGTTTTGATCATAACTTTCTCATATGATCACGAAACTTTATGAAATTTTTACCACATATTCTAGTGAGTATATTTTACCATTACAAAGCTTCGGGTTTGCCAAAAGGTCACTCAGAGGTATACTTTCAACATGTTGACACATTTAGTCCCTGTAGTTTGTAATTCCTCACTTTCTTTCATTTTTTCCGCTTTGTATGATCCATGATTTAATCATTTAAGATTATAAGCACCATGTAGGGTTATTGTAGGGCCTATTTATCCACTGTTGACACTTTGGACCCTTATATTCACATAGTTTCACTGTTTGTCAACTTTAGTCCTTCTAAAGGGCTTTTTCACATATTCAAAGCCTATGACACGTGTCAATACATTATTGGACGTAAATTTTCGAGGTGTTACAATATTGATGAACCTATGGAATTCCAAGCTCAACCTCCAGAGAAACCAAAGCCAAAGAAAAGAAGAAGATTTGTGGGCTGGAGGCGTGTACGCAGGAAGAAACCAGCAACTAAGAAAATTGCCAAGACGGAGGACCCAATGGATAAAGGGAAAGGAATGGAGATTGGGGAAAGTTCTAGGCGAGCTGAGGAAATGCCATTGCAGGAAGAGCTGAATCGCATACTGGCAAGTTGTGATATCCTTAGGCCTGTCAATGAAAACCTCTTCAATTATCCTGCTGAAACCCAACTTCCAGTGAATTTGGAACCGGCCATCCCAGATCCCCTTGTCGATACCCGACCTCTAGGAGAGATGGAAGAATGGTGGACCAATGATTGGCAGTTCCAGAATCTCTTAAATAACCCTTATACCTTTTTCCCTCAGTTTGACCCAGAGCCTGCACCAAACCCACCGATGAGCAATGAGAACTTGGCTGAACTCCGCCATTTTGGCAAGGAGCTTGTGGACGCAGGGAATCAGATCCGGGAGGTGGGAGAATAGATCTCCTGGAAGTACGACGAGAGGGAACGTCGCTTCTAAAATGCCAGTTGACGGTGGTGGGATGACTGTGAAGCTGTGGTTGTAGAATAATAATAAAATAATAATAATAGTAGTAGTAGTAAAAATATAATCCTGTAAAATAACCTAAAAATAAAACTTTTGTAAGATAACGGGTGTGTACGGAAGCATATTATAATATATAAAAATGGAAGTAGAAAAAAATCGACAATTTTGGCTATACGTGTGATGTGATTTTTGTGCGATTGTTCTGCATTTAGTTGTTATTTATTTTATGCTAATAACTTATATATATTAATTACCAGATGGAACACGCTGATAATGAACCAGTTAATGAGATTAACCAATCTGAGCAAAATAATGAAGATCACTTCCTCAATAGGCAAGATATCGAGAATATCGTTGCCCAAGGAATAGCCAATGCCATTCCAGTAATCCTTGATGCTGCCCGAAATCCAGTTGAACCTCAACAAATTATTCCTAGCAAACGTACTCATGAAGACAACTTCAGTAATAGCGTAAACGGAGGCGGCAACATTAATAATAATGATAATGATGTACTGCAAGCCCCAATTCTCAAAAGAATGAAAGCTGCAACGCCTGGTTGCACTTACAAGGAATTTCTTGCCTGTAAACCTGTTGAGTTCGCAGGCAATGAAGGGGTGACTGCGGCGCTGCGTTGATTGGAGAAAACCGAGGCAGTAATCAAAATAAGTAAATGTGCCGCAGAGGATAAAGTCATGTATGCTTCTCACCTTTTCAAGGAAGAAACATTAGAGTGGTGGAATACGGTATTACAAGCTAAGGGAAGTGACATGGCGTATGCCATGAGTTGGGAGGAGTTTAAGCGTCTGGTGCAAAGAAAATTCTGCCCTGAATATGAAAAAAGAGCAGATGGCGAATAAGTTTCTGAACCACCGGATGATGGATGTTGACTGCCGAGGGTATACTTTGAAATTTTTCGAATATGCCAGAATTGTGCCTACTCTGGCTTTGCCAGAGTCGGTACTTATTTCTCGCTACATTTGGGGTTTAATTAGCGAGATCCGTGACATTTTCAAAGCTGTGAGACCCCGCACAATCGATGATGCGGTGGAACTAGCCAACACTTTGACTGACGGACTGGTGCGTACGCGAGAAGAAAACAGGAAGAAGGAATTGGCTCAGAAAATTACCCAAGGATTTCGTGTGGGTAATAATAGCAATTTCAAGAAAAGAGGAACTAGGCAATCTTCCACTCCGCCGTTCTGCAGGAACTACAGAAAGAAACATTTCGGAAAATGTAATGAAACCTGCAACTTCTGCAAAGTTGTAGGACATCGTGAAGAAGATTGCAGAAAGAAAACAAGGGTCTGCTATAACTGTGGAGAGGCTGGGCATTTCAAACCAGAATGCCCCAAACTGGTCAAACCAGCAGACAACAAAGCCAAACCGGCAGACAGAGCTACCAAGAAGAATGCAAGAGCATTCTAACTGACCACGCAGGAAGCCGAATTGATTCCGGACGTCATAGCTGGTACGTTCCTAGTTCACAACGTTTATGCGAAAGTATTATTTGACTTTGGTGCAAACCAAAGTTTTATAAATACTTCATTCTACCAAGCGCTTAAGCTACCCTTAACGAAACTTAGGCAAGTTTTTACAGTAGAAACGGCAGACGGGAATTCCGTTAACATAAATACGGTTTTGCAGAAAGCAAATATAGAACTTTCAGGTCATAAATTTTCTGCAAACTTATTACCCATGAATTTAGTTAGATTCGATGTCGTGTTAGGAATGGATTTGTTAGTAGCCAACCATGCTCGAATCCTTTGTGATAAGAACTCCATAGAAATTCATGCACCCACATGAGAAGTAATTATGGTTACAGGAGATAAGCCACGAAAACCCATGAAGTTCATTTCAGTAATGAAAGTTGCTAGTTATGAACGAAAGCAAGGAATAGTGTATATGATTTCGGTAATCATTAGCACTAAGGGTAAGGAACTTAAGGACATTCCTGTAGTATCAGAATACTCGGATGTATTCCCAGAAGAGTTACCAGGATTACCACCGGATAGGGAGGTAGAATTTAGAATTCATTTGATTCCTGGAACTACACTAGTAGCAAAGGCACCCTACCTGTTAGCACCTACTAAAATGTTAGAATTGAAAAAGAAATTAGATGAATTGCTCAGTAAGGGATTCATACAACCTAGTGCATCCCCTTGGGGAGCACCAGTGTTGTTCGTAAAGAAAAAGGATGGTTCGATGCGAATGTGTATCGATTATAGAGAACTGAATAAGGTTACAATTAAGAATCGATACCCATTACCTAGGATCGATGATCTTTTTTATCAGCTTCAGGGAGCTAGATATTTTTCTAATATAGATTTACGCTCCGGTTATCATCAATTGAAGGTACAAGAAGAAGACATACCTAAAACTGCTTTCAGAACTAGGTATGGTCACTACGAGTTTACAGTCATGCCTTTTGGACTAACAAATGCTCCAGCAGCATTTATGGACATGATGAATAGGATCTGTAAACCATACTTGGATAAATTTGTAATTGTCTTCATTGACGATATACTTATTTATTCCAAAAGTCAGGACGAGCATTGTCAGCACCTGCACGCACTCTTAACTTTGTTAAGAAAGGAAAAGCTTTACGCCAAATTCTCGAAGTGTGAATTTTGGCTACAGGAGGTGCAATTTTTAGGACACATGGTGAATCACGAAGTTATTCACGTAGATCCCTCTAAGATAGAAGCGATCACCAAATGGAAGGTCCCACAATCAGCTACGGAAGTTAGAAGTTTTCTAGGATTAGCTGGATATTATAGGAGCTTCATTAAAGATTTTTCTAAGATAGTTGTGTCATTAACTAAGCTAACCTGTAAAACAGTTAAGTTTGAATGGGGACCTAAACAAGAAGAGGCTTTTAGGATTTTGAAACAAAGGTTAACAAACACCCCAATCCTTGCCTTACCAGAAGGAACAGAAGATTTTGAAGTATACTGTGATGCTTCTAAGCTAGGATTAGGATGTGTGTTAATGCAACGCAAGAAGGTAATTGCGTATGCCTCAAGGCAATTGAAAAAGCACGAGGAAAACTATACGACGCATGACTTAGAATTAGGAGCAATAATTTTTGCCCTTAAGATTTGGAGACATTATCTGTATGGAAGTAAGTTTACTGTCTATACGGATCACAAGAGTTTAAGATACATATTTGGGCAAAAAGAATTGAACATGAGGCAAAGAAGATGGATGGAAATTCTAAGTGATTACGACTGTGATATTCAATATCACAAAGGAAAAGCAAGCGTAGTTGCAGACGCCTTAAGTCATAAGTATCATGAGAAACAACGACGAGTTCGTGCTCTTAGATTAAGTTTACAATTAGACTTAATGGAACAATTAAAGAACGTCCAGGAAACAGCAATCAAGGATGATGCTGAAGGAATGAAGGGACGAATAAAAGAGTTAGAGCAAGGAGCTGATGGAATTTGGAGATTCCACAAGAAAAGAATTTGGGTACCTAAGCAAGGAGAGTTAAGAAATAAGATTTTAGAGGAAGCCCATAAATCTAGGTATACCATGCATCCTGGAAATAATAAGATGTACCAAGATTTAAGAAATAATTTCTGGTGGATAGAAATGAAAAAGGACATAGCTAGATATGTATCTAAGTGTCTAACTTGTTCACAAGTTAAAGCAGAACACCAGAAACCTTCAGGGTTACTTCAACAATTAGAAATGCCTGTTTGGAAGTGGGAGCTAAAAACCATGGATTTTGTTACTAAATTGCCCAAAACCAGAAAAAGGTAATGATGCGATTTGGGTAATTGTGGACCGATTAACCAAATCAGCTCATTTTCTACCCATGAAAGAAACCTTTAGCATGGAAAGGTTAGCAAAGTTATACGTAGACGAAGTAGTATCCTTACATGGAGTTCCACTCTCTATTGTATCGGATAGAGATAGTCGTTTCACTTCGCATTTTTGGACAAGTTTCCAAGAAGCCATGGGGACTAAACTAAACTTAAGCACTGCATATCATCCTCAAACAGACGGACAAAGTGAAAGGACGATCCAAACCCTAGAAGACATGCTCAGGGCATGTGTAATAGATTTTGGTGGAAACTGGGACGACCACCTACCTTTAATTGAATTCTCCTATAACAATAGTTACCATGCAAGCATTGAAGCTGCCCCATTCGAAGCACTGTATGGACGAAAATGCAGAACTCCAGTCTGCTGGGCAGAAATAGGAGAAAGTCAATTATCAGGACCCGAAATTGTACAAGAAACTACCGACAAGATCACTCAAATCAAGGAAAGACTAAAGACAGCGCGAGATCGTCAGAAGAGTTATGTAGACAATAGACGCAAGCCGCTAGAATTTCAAGTTGGAGACAAGGTACTTTTGAAAGTTTCTCCTTGGAAGGGAGTAGTTCGGTTCGGTAAAAAGGGAAAGTTAAGTCCAAGGTACGTAGGACCATTCCCAATAATCCAACGAATAGGACCAGTTGCTTATCGTTTACAACTACCAGAAGAGCTAGCTGGGGTGCATGACGTGTTTCATGTATCCAACCTCAAGAAATGTTTATCTGACGAATCCCTGGTAGTACCTCTTCAACATGTAGAGGTAAATTAAAAGTTAAAATTTGTTGAGAAGCCACTACATATAGAAGACAGAAAGGTCAAGTTTCTCAAACACAAAAGACTCGTACTGGTTAAAGTCAAGTGGGATTCGAAGAGAGGACCTGAGTACACTTGGGAGCTGGAATCAAAGATGAAGCGGAAATATCCCTACTTGTTCCAGTAAATCTCGAGGACGAGATTTTTATTAAGGTGGGGAGGATGTAACAACTCTCATTAAAATTACCATTTCTTATCTTATTTTACCCAATAGGAAACCCTAATTGAGGCCCACAAGTGATACTGCATGACCCCTAAAATTTTTAGAACAATCGGAATCAGGATCAGGGCCCCTAAAACTCAGGGGGGGTATTCCCTAGTCGGTAATATCCTTACAGTTTTACGTGGAAATCGAATTTTAACGAACGGTCAACTCAGCTAAGCTAGTAACAGACGTGGCTACCCTATGCTAAAAGTGACCCGTCGCGCCACGCGAGAGCCTCTCGTGACACGCGACAGCGCCGTTTTTCCAGTATAAATTCAGGGGTTTGGCACTTGAAGTTTGGCGTTGGTTCGACGTTAAAATTCGTTTTCTACACCGAGATATCGTCTGTTTACTACCAAAACACACACACAGCACGAAACGTTGCCGCGACAACAGGGTAATAACTCGATCGCTACTACGATTCAATGTCCGATCGATTGAAAATATCCGATGGATGTTTAAGTGCTGCCCAAATTAGGGCTATACTTTGTCATTCGTCGTGAATTCGATGGATGTTTAAGTATTGCACTTTGTCATTCGTTGTGAGGGTTTTAATCTCATGAGTTATCGTAAATGCTGTATTAGTTACTGACCTAGTTTTCGTGTGCATTGTTATTTAAATTAGGTTACTAGGCTAATCAGTAGGCTAAACTCTGCCCGTTTAAATCTGCAATGTGAGTCATTCTCTTTTTACCAAATTGCTTTCAAAATCATATGTGTTTTCAAAGTTATAATTACATGGATTAAGTCTTTGTAATCTTCAATTACTGCCGGTATGTGGGGTTTTGTATACATTACTTGATAACCGTCACCGTTGGACAACGGGTTAGCCAATGGATGATATGACCATAGTCACAGAAATGAGTCGAGTGACAAATACCGTTGGGTAATTGGTTGATATATAAACAATGTAATCGCCCTTAATATTGTATATTATAACAATGTGTCGTTTTGTGCAAAGGAGTGACTCGCCAGTATTTCCCTGCTGATAAAACCTTTTTAAAACATGTTTCAGGTGATCTGATGTGATCAAGGAAAAAGTGTTGTGTAGCACTACACGCTTGAGGAAGTGGCTTGATTAAATAAATAAACATGTTTTTTGTAAAATAGGGGTTTCCTAGTGAAATCACCTTATTGTAAATTACGGGGTTAGTCCCGAATTATGAAATAAAATAAACGGGTATTTTCAAGTTTTAAACAATCCTGTTAATAATTCTGCTGCCAAATTAAATAAATACCACGGGGTTTCTGTCCCGCGGCTCCTGGACCGGGTCAAACCGGGTCGGGGGCCGTGACAGTAATGAAGGACCTACGTTTTAATGTCTGACCTTATAATGAATTAACAACTATACAATTAAACTACACAAGATCATCTCAATCAAATACCAACATCTTGACATATCGAGCCATATATCTAAAGATATAACGAATAGACAACGATAAACTAACGATAAACACCTGAATAAAACATACGAAAACATCAAATTCGTCAAATGCCTTTAACGAACATAGTATAATCATGTCAAACCATAAATCAAAATTTCAGATTGAACTAAATGGCATTCAAGGTAATTCATTCAGCTCTCATAAACACTTTAACTCTCCTATAAACGAATACTTATTTTCACGCTAGAGGGTGGTTATTGTTGGAAAAATAGGCCCTTGATCGAACACACAGACACCAGATGAATGAACTCGTTCGACTCTCATAAACACTTTACCAATTACAGTAACCCTAACTATCTTTTTATACTAAACTCGTTCTAGTCCTAACCCAATTTTAAACACTATTTTAATAATAAAATAAACCAATTAAATAAACCTATCTAATCTACTATAATAAAAGAAACCAACTTTTGGACACGCGTCATTCATTGAAGGTATCCTCAAATCTATACTTATCTTATATTAACTAAATAAATAATAAATTAATATTAAATCATATTATACTTTAATAAAATATTATCCTCAAATCTAAATTGTTAATTTAATATATTTTTAAAACAAATACATCTCTTTCCTACTTATCTATTAAATATATAAATAATAAATTAATATTAAATGTTATCCTGATTTATTAAAAATATAATTTTTTTATTATTTGGTATACAAAATTATATTTATAACTCGTGTAAAACGCGGGGTTTTCAAAAGTATAATTTTTTTATTATTTACTATACAAAGTTACATTTATATAACCCGTGTATGAAGTTTTTAAAGATATATTTTTTTATCATTTGCTATGTAAAATTAGATTTATTCAAAACGTGGTTTTTTAAGGATATATTTTTTTTTATTATTTGGTAAATTTTTCAACAGACTATACATGGGTTTTTAAAGATACGGCGTTTTTAGTATTTAATATACGAAATTACATTTATTTAATCTGTGTAATACACATGGTTTTTAAAGATATAACTCTTTTTTAGATCTATTCAACACGTGTAATATACGATGTTTTTAAGGATGCATTTTTTTATTATTTGGTAGATTTATTTAACCTGATTATACACGAGTTTTTTTAAAGATATGACGTTTTTAGTATTTAGTATACAAAATTACATTTATTTAATCTGTGTAATACACATGGTTTTTAAAAAGATATAACTTTTTTATTATTTGATGTATAAAATTACATTTATTTAACCCGCACAATATCGGGGTTCATAAAGATATAACTTTTTATTATTTAATATATAAAATTACATTTATTTAACTCGAGTAATACACGGGGTTCTAACCTAGTAAAAAGATACTCCAAACTACTTAAATAAATAAACCAAACTATATTTATCTTGAACGCACTGGAATTATCTTTAACCCATTTAAACTTTCAGGATAATCCTCCAAATTAAAGTTATCTCTTCATTCACCCCTTAATTCTAACTTGGACCCTCTTCACATCTACACCATTATTGACAACTTTAATTGCTTAATCAAGTTTGACATCCCTCTTCCGGGATCACCAGAACAACCCCGTTCTTGACCACCGATCAAAGAAAAAACAAGTTTCCCGCATCTTTTGTTTTCTTCTTTCCTTGCTAGACACGCCAAGATTCAAAGCCTTCCCGCTTTAACGAATTTTCTTTCACTTGTCTACCCACAAATTCCAATCGGATACTTCTGCCAATAAGAACAATGTACACCAGTTTTTCAGTTCTTATCCTTGGCTGGAAGGACAGGGTCTTGATGTTACCTGGATTAAGAAATGTTAATGCTACGAAGTTTATCACCACCGAAACGAACTAAACTGATCACGTGTCACTATCATTTTCACAACGATACTCCCGTGACACCCGCTGACCCGAACCATTGTTCGTAACCGCTATGAACCCACCAAAGACAACTGATTTCAGCCCTGAAACCCGATGTTGATGTCTCGTCTGATAACCCACACCGTCATTGGTTCGCCACTGAATCGTTGCTAGCTTATAGTTGGTCACCACCCGGACCGCCCCGTAGTACACCATTAACTCACGTTTCAAACACATCTCGTTAAAACTCTTGATCCCTTTTTTCCTTATTTTTCTTTGTCTTCAAGGGCTTCGCCACCGTTGTAGCTCTGTGAGGGGCTACTCCCGTTTCTCAGAAAACGACTCTCAAAACCGCTAAGAGCGAGAGTTCTGATACCAATTGTTGGAAAATTAGGTCCTTGATCGAACACACGAACACCGGATGAATGACTATGTTTATAGTTTAATGTGTAGGTCAACTCGGGCCTAGAATGAGTACTCTCAACTCCCTAATCGACGGACTAGTCTATGTTAGATGATGAGTGAAGTGTATGTGATATTTTGACTAAGTTTACCCTTGGGCCTAGAACGAAAAAGTTGGCGATCTCGTGTGTTATGATGTTTGGCAAAGAAAGAAAAGAAGAAATTGTGGCAACGTGGAAGGAAGGAAGCAAGAAGCCCTCCCCCCTAATACTCTCCTTTCGCACCTCTATTCCTTGTTCATCGTCGTCATCATTTCTTGCAAATGCATCGATCGGCAGCGAAGCGGTTGCTTCACTATTCATTCTTCTGTGCTAACCGAACCTCTCCAATTCGGACCCCTCTTCATTCTCCTCCTCCTCCTTTACGTTTTCTCTCATCTGATCAAACCCCCAATGATTTCAATACCCGCACCTCCACCACACATCATCATGATACTTCTCATACCCATACCCATACGCATACCGATACCTCAAGAACACGAAGGACTACACCGACACCTCCTAGGGCTACTTACGAAGAAGAACAAACCAGAGTGCTTGCCGCATCTCTCCACCACGTGGTACGTCTGTCTCTCCCTCCCTCCTAATATTCTATTCAATTCAATTCAATTCAATAGAATAGTTAGTTGTATAATCATCTATTCATGAATCATTCCGATTTCCTCCCTACCTAGGTTTAGTGTTAGATTGCACTAGTATAAGAAATTCATCAGGTCCTGTCCTCTAGGCAGGCATGTGGGTTTGTTTAGGGTTCTCAATCTAAGGATTGATTACTGCACTTGTCCATAGTTTCAGTTAACATTTTTCAGGTTAGTTAATTTACTCACCAAGACAAGTACTTGACTTGTGCAGATTAGACTGGGATGGAGTGAGGCAGCCATGATCGCTGGTGCTAGGGATGTTGCTGTTTCCCCTTCCATTGTTGGAGCTATTCCTCGAAAAGAAGCTGCACTCGTAGAGGTATTATTATTATATTCTCTTTACTTTACTTTAGTTTCACCTCCCTTACTACCATCTTACATCATCAACCTAATCTCACAACTCTTTCCTCTTTATTTTATTTGTCCCTGACGTTCCCTTGCCCTTCCTTATACAGTACTTTATGGACGAGTGTTTGCAAAAACTTATTGATATGATCGACTCAGATGAGTTGCAATTAAAAGATTTAGTAGCAAGTGAGCGTATTGCCAAGCTTATTAAAACTCGCTTACAAATGCAAGCTCCATATATATCAAAGTGGCCTCAAGCTCTTAGCATTCAGGTTGATTTAATTATGTTTCTTTCTTAGATAACCAAACCTAATGTACTACTAGTAACTTATTAATAATAATCATATAATAGGCGCAACCATCAAATATTTCAACAAGCTTTAAACAACGAGCAATGCTGGTTGATGAATTCTGCCATGCCTCAAATGATGAAGGAAGTGGTGTCGATTGGTACCTAAAACGCAGTATTGTTGGTGGGATATACTCCACGACTGAAATATACATGCTAACTGATAACTCCACAGGTTTCTTTTCCTCTCTTTTATTTCTCTAAACCTTACAAAGCCAACAACAGTAAATTTGTAAATGTTGTTGCTTAGCGATTGATGATGGTGGTGGTGTTTTTCAGATTTTGATGATACTTGGGTATTCTTAAATGAGCGAGTCAGAGACGCTTTTGATTTGAAGAAGACCTTTCAAGAGGTTGTCTAACTCTTGTTGGTGATATTATTTATATACACATTTGGAATGTTAATATTTAATTTTGGGTAATGTTTTCAGGTGAAGTATTTTGCGGAAGCTGTGGGTGCAGGGTTGGGCAGTTCATTGCAGGGATTTACAAAGAAAGGTTGCTAGGATTGAATTTGATTCGACATCTCTTTTCTGGTGGCATAAAATAAATCCAATCCAATCCAATCTTAGGT
Source organism: Helianthus tuberosus (assembly GCA_030545235.1). Taxonomy (NCBI): domain Eukaryota; kingdom Viridiplantae; phylum Streptophyta; class Magnoliopsida; order Asterales; family Asteraceae; genus Helianthus; species Helianthus tuberosus. Next base: position 202,462,611 of record CM060445.1, on the reverse strand, counting down.
TTGCAAGTACCTTTGTTGTTTTTGAATTGCAGAAATGGTTTCTTTCAACTGTAATCATGCTTTGTTTGATTGCTGCTTGCTTATCTTTTCTGTGACCTAAAGAAATAAAGTTATCTTACATATCTTTGCAACTGTGTGGCGACATTCATTAAGTTTTGGACAATGGTTTTGTTGTAAATGTTCATGGTACAATGTCTGATCGTCCATCTTAAGTACTAGGTACCCAAAATCAGTCATCTGTAACATACTTAAATCCCACTAGCACTGATTTAATCCCATTTCTCTAGTAACAAAGAATGAGCTAGCAAAGCTAATTTTTTTAGAACGGCTCCTAATCTATTCCTATTAACCATCTATACCAACACCACCTTGACACCTTGCCACCAGTATAAAATATATATATATATATATATAAACAAACAAACAAAAAAATTGATATATGATGTATTTAATTTCCACCTCTGAGTGTAAGTTTTATTGGTTAATGTACAATATCCCGATGAAAGACCCACTATTCATGGACTGACATCTGTTAGTTGGAGCATTTGAATTAGAGGTGTAATTTAAAAAAAAAACGGTTTGGATCCAACCCGATCCAGCGGTCTGTAACAGGTTTTGAGATTTTTGTGTTGAAAATGGTTCTAACTCGAACCGGTATGAGCCCGCCTAAAAGAACTGGAAAAAAAAACAGTTTAAATTTTGAACCTGATCCAAATCGATTTGGGGTTCCCAAACCTAAAACCGGTTCTTAATCTGAACCATTTGAGACCAAACTAAAAAAAAAACCTGACCGGTTTAGGCTCAAATCGAGTTTTGTACACCTCTACTTGAATTGCTCTTTTCGGGTTATGTTGGGACATGTCCAACTGATTTTTTTTCTCTTGTAGAATGTAAAGTTAATAATACACAAAGAGTCTGAACAAGAAACAAAGAAAGTCTTGATTAATACAAGAAAATGGTTAATGGTTGTAAAAAAATTGGATCGGGGATGCTAAAGAATTACCATTCACCACTTGAATTCAGTCTGATTTCATCATTTCAGCTGTCTTGAAAATTGAGGAACCTTGTTACTTGTTAGTTAATAATATTTTCAAACACATCTCTGTGTGTGCACGTGTATATATATATGTGTACGTATTCATAGAGCCACTTGAATCTTGAAATAGTTGATGTATCAAGCAACTTATAAATTATACATGTTTGTGCGCATGTAGCAGATATCACAAACGACAAAAGGTGGATTTCATCCATATGGATCCAAGACTCTTAGCTTATCACATTTTCCTGTTTACAGATAACAAAACGGCAATAAAGATGTTTACATATAAACACTAAAGCACTGCAGTGTCATCAATCTCCACCACAGCACAGTTCACAACACGCAAAGCAGCCAAAAAACGCTAGCCCAGTAATAATCTGGGTGACCAAAATAGCACACTGGTCGTTGATCCTTGAACAGGTTTGAATGCAGCACATGCAACAGCACTTGCCACATAGATTAACACAACAGTTCCCAGCTGCTCTCACCAACATTTCAGCTTGGTCCGGTAGTTTCGGTTCATAACCCTGAGGAGTGTTTTCCATAGTCGCAATCAAGTTACCAAACCCCATACCCACCCGCTGCAACACCTTTATCATTTCAACCTTTTCCTTGATTTCAATACTTTCTTTTTTTCCCTGCATTCAGAACTCACAGTCCTAATCACATCCCTATTACGCTCAGAAAACAAAATCGTATAAATCCGGTATCTGACCTTTTTACTCCCCGATGATGTTGAGGCTTGCTTTTCTTGTACTTGTACCGTCTCCAACAAAACCATGCGCGTATACTCACTAACAACACCACTCTGCATGCTCATTTTTGCTACCTGCCCACCCACATAAGTATGCAAATATCATGAAACTGATGTTAAAACATAAAGCTCCAACAATCTTAAAAACTATAGATTTGATACAATCCTACATGCACAACGTTTGGAGTAGAGGTGTGCACGGTTCGGTTTTATGGCTAAACCGAAACCTTAACCGAAAGTTCAGTTTGTTTCTAAAATCCGTTCGGTTTAGGTTTTTTCGGTTTTAGCAATGGTTCGGTTCGGTTTTTCACCTTTTTTCGGTTTTTAGAACAAAATTACATAAAATTCAAAAATAAGTAGTATAATCCAAGATTTAAGATTCATTTTTAAATGTTTACATCTATGTCAATATATTTAACCTTTTTAAGTAATGTTGTTCACATAAACCTAACATTCTGATCTATTTTTATGTTTCTACAGAGTTTTTACTAAGAAATTTTCTTTTATAATACTTTGAAAATCATTAATTTTTTATGTTAAATTTTGTATTTCTTATAGACAATGGATAAATCATTTCAAAGATAAATAAACTTTGTTAACGTTCTTATTATAAGGGGGGACGGGGCGCCACGTGATGGCACCTCCACCACGCGTGGATCCATCACGCACACCACCGCCAGTGGTTTTGAAAACGCGTCATCTTTTTCACGCGTTATATGTTCGAAAATTTTGAACATTGTTGTTGCTTGTTGACAGTTGTTCTTGCTGAGCTCCATTGTTGCAACAACAACAGCAAGACCCCCAAACACTATCAAGTAAAAAAAGCTCCATTGTTGCTGATCTTCTGCACGTCCACCGGAGATACCGTCGGGGTCGGAGCTCCGGCAACAACCTATTCTCATCATTCGGTGCCCAATATCAGGTATTCTTAGGTGAGTGTGGATCGATTTCACTGTGTGAGCAAAAGCCCCATATCAATTTAGGAGATTATAAGCTTATCTCCTTCAATATTGTGTTAACTCGAACTAGGGTTCATGGTGATTATGTATGTGATTTTTTTTTCTTTTGAATGGCCATGTATATTTATTTGTGTTAATTTATATTTTAAAAATAAAAACAAACCATCACAAGTGATGGGCATTTCCACTAAAATCCATCACTAGTGATGGAATAATGCTTGATGACATGGCGGAACTTGATTGGAAGTTGTGAGTGATGAGTGATGGGCGCCCCTACCCCCCTAAATACTTAACATTCAAGAATAATACTGATAATTCCTAAAGCAATATATAACAAATATTAAAAAAGGGTTTTGGGGGTTATTCGGATCGGTTCAGTTTTTATATATTGCAAAACCAAACCTGTACCGAAAATTTCGGTTCGGTTTTTTTTTTTCGGTTTTCCTGCGGTTCGGTTAAATCGCTTTTTTTTTGGTTTTCTGCTCACCCCTAGACTCTGAAACTTGAAAGCAAATTTACACAATAAATTAAGAGTTGCATTATGTCTACCTAACTCTTGTTCCTAATATGGGAAAAACATACAAGATTTCAAGTTACTGACCTTCTCCTCGAGCTTTTTATCTTGTAAAAACCATGCTTGTGAGGTGTAATGTTCAATTTGTTGCTTCGCCAGGAGCTAGTGACCAAGATGAAATCAAGCAGAAAATGAAAAAGAATTTGATCAAAAGGATTAATAAGAGCATATTCATCAAAGGGAAGAGGGAGACAGAACAATAGTATAACTACATATATAGTAGAATCAAAAACAACATTGGTCAAAAGGGCTACCTTGTCAAGAGGTATATCCTTCGCCCGTTGCACCTTAAGGTCAATAGTGAAATTACTCATATCCGCAAGAAGCCCTTTAACTTTCAGGGTGTCCGAAAAACCACCCCTGTAATGCCCAAACACGATCAGAGGCCCTTCCGAACAAAGATCTGAAATAACCGAAGGATAAACCTGATAAAGATAGACTAGAATTAGATCTCTTACGAAATTAAATTATTTAGACTTCCATGTGAAATGATAATTAAAATGTGATTGGTAAAACATACCTGAAGAGCATCAAGATCATCTAAGCCATCAATTGCGATGTTCAGCAAAACTGTAGAAGAAGCTCTAGAAAACAAAGCTTCCATTCGAGATACGATTGCATCTGATCAAACATATATACACCATCAGTAACTTCACTGTCTCAAACTCGAGTAGCTTTAAAACAGTTAACTTTCTGGACAACAAATCTCCATTATGTTATGAATTACCTGGATCAGAAGCAGCCACAAAATGGCCTCTGCCAATCATTGCAAGCATTCGCAAGAAGTAATGATTGCAGAATGAACCTACAAACAAAAACAAAGCTTATGTAGCCAGTAATGGTATAGGGTGCAAGCGTAAGATGAAAACAAGAGGTTGCCACCGAATACATTACCTATACCAAATGTGTAAATGCGTGGACACAGTTCTGATCCTTGATTTTTTAGTTGCTTCATCATAACTTCACAAATTTGTCTCTCATTTTCAACTGCACCGTCAGTTATAAAAAAAATCATGGGAACTGATCGCTTGGTCCCCGATAACATCTCTACAGCCTGATAGATCATAAAAAAAAACAATAAAAAATCAACCAAACCTATATTACAATTATCTGATGCACAAACAAAGGACATATATGCATTAAAAGGACGGAAATGATCATCAGAAAAATAACCTGATCAAGAGCAATTGACATGTTTGTACCACCACCAGGAATAAAATTCATGCCCATCCAATCGGTAGCTTTTTGAAGGGCTTCCTCGGTTGCCAATTCGAGAGTTGATGAATATAAGTAAGTCTGGTCATTAAATGCCAATATACTAAACAAATCCTCTTGATCAAGCTTTGATAGTGCTGCAATAACCGCACTTTTTGTAGCCTCTATTGCCCTACCCTTCATGCTTCCACTTATATCAACAACAAAAAGCACTTCCTTCTTAATAACCTTTTATACGAATAGCAAACATTAGCCTTCCAAAAAAAAAAAAATACATCGCATTCAGTTACGTAACGGAAGAGAAACAAACATTTAAAACGAACCTTTTTGCCGAGATCCGGCCCTGGAAATAGATACAACGAAAACATCTCTTTCTGGTCAATAGCGAGTGATGATGGAGACTGCAAAAAGACACCGCCAAATGCATTGCTTGTAGGAACCTGAAAGAGGATGAATGTCCTAAGCTCAAGCACATTTAATTCAACTTATGTCAAAAGAAAATACATGTTTAAACAACAAGATAGAATCTTACAGAGTATGTAAACACGAAATCAGAACTTGACCATGTAAGAACTTCTGCTTCATACAAGAAAACCAATTTCCCTACTGCCCGTTTTTGCTCCTAGAAAAGAAATTACGGTTCGTTTTCACTTTTCAAGATAAATAAGCCATAATATGAGAAATTAAATCAGATTCAAGTTACACCTTCAACGGATGGCTCGGTTCCTTACACATAACTTGTGTACCCAAGCCGACATTAACACTGAGTTGAATCTTTTCCTTCTTGGTAAGTTTCTTTCCCGCTGGAGTGACATACTCGGGGAAACTGAAAGGAACATCCAGCGTGAAATCGCCGTCTTTATAAAGTAACTTCTGCGACCATCTTACTTTGACCGAAATATTTGAACCACCATCAACCTAAATGAAGCAAGTCTAATTAGATTAGATTCCACTTTGACAATGATAATAAGAAAGCGATAATTTATTTAACCTGCGGTATGGTCAAAGTAAAGATGTGAGGTTTGAGAAAGCCCCCATCTTCAGGCTTGGCATTGTTTTCGGCGTCCCCCTTTTCATCAACCACAACTAGCTGTGTCTTGTATGACTTTCTAATCAATTCAACCTCTACACCTAGAATGGAACCCTGTTAGCCAAATCATATCATGCTATATTACTTACTATATATATATAAAGTCAACTCAAATCAAATAATTAAAATTTTGCAAATAGGTAGATAGATACCTCTAAACCCATAGGAACAGCGAGACGACAATCACATGTAGCACTGCCCATCACACAGTGAACACGCCAAGAGCCAGTGAGTGTAACAAAAGCAGTGTCTAAACAACAGTCAACATCAATGTCAATTCCGTTCATCTGAAGAGGAATCAAGGCAGGGGGATCGCACCTGCCGTGCACGTGAGGCTGGTAGCTGGGGACGTCGGGGTTATCGACGATGCCTGGATTAAAGATAACCGCGTAAAGCATAGGTGAGAGGGGGTACAAGGATCTCCTGGCTTTCTCCATGGACATGAGGGGTTTAGGTGGGGCTACTGATCGATCTTTGCCGAAGTAAATGCGTTTCGACAGCCTGAGGCCGTCTTCAACGCCTCTTGTGAAATCATCAGCAGTGGTGGACATTTTTTGTGCTGAAATTAGGGTTTGGGGAGAGGAAAGGAAGGGAGCGTAGAGGTTTTTGAATATCTATCTATCTCCGTTTCTTGTGCGTGTGCCTGTGCCTGCCGACGATTTGGTAATAATAATAAGAAGAAAAGAAGAATGTGACATCCAACGGTCCTTGGTACACGACGATTTAGATGTCGCCTTTGCTTTCAGTCCACTTTTGGATTCCAAATTTATTTACTATTTCTACCCTCAACTATCTGTTTTCTCTCCTTTAAGAATCAATAAATTACGCATTTTGCAACCAAAATTTTTTAACGGCCAACAAATCCTCTGAATGGGCTACTGGCGAAATTCACCACATCGGGATGCACTCGCTTCCGAACCAGGGAAAACCCTCACCTAGGGCCAAAGCCTGTGAATACTCGTCCGAAGGCACGACAGTGCCGTGAGGTAAAACCCGCTCAGTTCAAGGTAAAACAATCATCACCAGGTGCCGCAGAAAATAATAGGGAGGGCATGAATCGAACTTGAATCCCTTAGAACACCAAGACTCTCCCTTACCACTCCATCACCACCTTATTAGGGGGTGTTTGGCCTAGCTTTTTTTTTTTTTTGGCTTATGCTTATATTTTAAAGTAGCTTATGCTTATTTTCTTTCATTTGATAAGCTATTTTTAAGTGTTTGGATTAGTGTCACACCCCGATTTCCACGTGTCACCGGTGGGCCCGGTGGGGGAGTATCGTGACGTGGTTGGCAACGTAATAGTCAAACAACACAATATAATAATGCACAGCGGAAGCAATTTAAAAATAAGATACAACCGAATTTATTTATTGTAATCAAAGTCACAATATCCGGTGTTTATCCACAGAACGGATCGAAACAAAATAACATTTATGGTTCAACAGACTTCTGGCATCCTAAGCTTGCGAGACTTTTATTGATGCTTAGGAGACAATCCAGCCAAATTTCGTTTAGTACCTGCATTCAGTCTTTGTGGGAAAATACGTCAGTTTACACTGGTAAATACATTCAACTGACTCATTTTGGAAAATGGTTGAAAATTGGTTTGGATGCACATGGCATAAACATTTTTATTTAACTTGGGAGAATTATTTAATATTATAATCTTGTGAATGAATTACATGTTACTTATGCGTTCAGTAGCCCGAATCAAATCCGGGTTAAAGATCAATAGACACACCACTTTAAGTGAGTTATACACGGGAGTACGCCTACACCCCGTGCTCAGGTCGTGGCCATCTCGTAAGATGATGCCAGGGATATCCGGGACATGGTCATTAACCCCCCAAAGGCTGTAAAGTAAACAAGACTGTTTAAACGAGCCGATCAAATTATTCAACTACCCACTAAGCGTGGAGATTTGATGCTCGATCAAGCGGTACGCTATGTACCGTAACCCAAGTCCGTATAGGGAAAATAAGTTAAAAGTATTTACCTGATGCAAGTATAAATCACAATAAGCAGAATGCACGTAGCTTTTACTGTTTCTCCTAATCTGGAACGAAGGTTTAATATAACCTATTAGAATTCTAACGGGTCTTTTATTAAGCTTAAGCTTAGACCGGCTAGTTTCAAGATACGGTTCGTACGCACGATTAAGCGAAGACCGGATAGAATGTGATTCAGACCCGACAAGTTTGGAGACTTGTTTAATATGGGTTTATTATTCACATTCTGGATTTTGAGATAAAACCGTTAAGGTTTGACCCGTTTCGGCTAGTTTATGTAAACTTGTTACATAAACCGAACCGTACGCGTAATAAGCGTGACAGGTAGTCATGGGAGCTATATACAGGTTTCCTAAGTTAATTATGTCTCAAATATGTTGTGACATCAGTAAGGTGTCTTTCGTTATGCCCGAAACTAATTTAAACACAAACTATGCCCCGTAGGGGTAGTTTGGTCATTTTAAAGTTTGTAAAAGAGTTTAAATGTCTAACTGAGTTAAAGGTCTGATGTAAACAGCAAACATACTCAATTTGACTAGTTTTAACAGTAGGCTAAGGCATGTATGTGAAACTTATCATTTTTAACCAAACTAGGCCCCGTAGGGGTATTTTGGTAATTTCACATAAGCCGAAAAGCTCAAAACTGAAGTCTGAGTTTATCAACCTTTGCTTACTGTTAAAATATCATAATTTGCCTCTTATATCAGTAGTTATCAACCCGGGTATGTCCAATATGATTTGAAAACATATTATGCGTTAAAAACGCTAATTAAGGCGATTAAAGGCCATTACCGGGTTCGATACTTAAATCTGACATTTTTATATTTCCAGAGGGCTTAAAATAATTTATTTATCATAACTAATCAGTAGCAAAAGGTTTGGAGTCGTTTAGATGTGTAAAACTCATTTTATGGCCCGTAAGGGCAAAACCGACAACTACCGAATTAAGCCTACGACTATGAGTTACGCTCAGCCTAAAATTAATTAAAAATCTTTAAAATTCCCAAAATAATATATTACATCAGTGGTTAATTCGTTTGATACCAAAAAGTATGTTTAATTAGGCTATACGCTAATTACGCCATTTTATTAACATAAAGCACCGTAATTACGCTAATGAGCATAACTCTTAATCTACAAGTCAAACTGATGTCAAATTTTGCATACAAGTTTATATATCAGTATTTAAGGTTCCTACACTTTTACATTTTCATAATTCATGTTTTAAGGTAATAAGGGCATAACGGTCAACATATGAGCGATTAACGGAAACTTGCATATTAATTGGATAATCAACGAAACAAGTACAGAGGCTTATACTATCATGTAACCTAACCCTAATGAAGCATTAAGGCATTTCTAATTCCATCTAACTCGGGCCAGAACTGAAGTCAACGTGAAAGTCAAAGTTTCGGGACTTTCGGTTCCGAACCGGTTCAAAACTGAGAGTTGTCGAGTCGAACGAGTTTAGACATGTCCGTACACTTATTACCAGGTTATATTAAGTCTAAAACAGTTTACACGCATTACGTATTGCAAATTGTGCATTAAATCATATTTTATATTTCTGTTGACTTTTTCGGTCAACGTTTGACCCGACAAACGACCTGGTTAGGTCTGGAATCGGTACGTGCCTTTATAAGGGTTTAATACTCATATAATTACCTACTTAACGGTACTCTTAATTCGACATACGACTGAGCTATCATTAATTAATTACGAAGTCAAACCGTAGTTACGTCGGTTTGACTTTTAGCTAAAATACTAAGCTATAATTAATTTAAAAAGGTTAGGCAACTTACAAAGTGTTTAATGATAATTAGGGATGTCTTGTAATCAGCTTGAAAGCTCCTCAATTTGATCAGACTTGAATTGTGAAAGGAATGATCATGGAGTTGCAACTTATGTGGGTTTTATAGTGTTCATGGCACCATGAATTGATGACAACAAAGTCTACATCTCTCCACAATTGTTCAACAGATGTGTCTAGTATATAGGAGGTGCCTAGGGGTCGTTTATAGTTGATAAAAACCGGTGGAACAGGTCAAAAATGCGCACAACAGGCAACAAAAGGTTGCTGGTCGCTGGCAAGGTGCTTGCGCACCGTAAGCATGTATGCTTACGGTCCGAAAGCATGCATCAGGGACCGAACTGTTTTGTTTGTTGAAGTTTCGAAAGGGCAGCCTTTAATTCTGACTTTGGGGCATTATATTATCACTTTGGGACCTTTCAAATGTGTCTTATACAGTAACAAACCCCACCAATTGAAATCGTTTCATTTGAATACATATACAAGATCCGAAAATAAAGGTTTTCCATTGCTTTATCTTCGTAGGAGTCCACCCAATGAATTATGAATCAAATATTCTAGCATTTAGGGGATTTAAAATATATACCAGATGCTTTAAATTTATAAATTTTTTTGGGTCTTGGGATTTATACGAGATCGTTCAGAGGTAACATTTACATGACGCCATCTTTAAATCCTACCAAAACATTTTATAAAATTCGGGTTTACAACGCGTATGTGACACGTGTCGTTATTATATTGAACCCGGAATTTTCGAGGTGTTACAATTAGCTTATATTCTATAAGTTGATAATTAATAAGTAATCTTTAGTTGTTTGTTAAGTTATTTTGTATTATGGGAAGGGGTATAATATCATTGTGTGTAATGAGTAAAATACTATCTTCTTCAAATAAGCTTATTTAAATAAGCTAAAAAACCATGTTCTCATAAGCTTCTTAAAATTAGCTTATATAAGCTAATAAGCATAAGCTTAAAAAGCTAAACCAAACACCCATTAGTGCTTATTTTGTAAAAATAAGCTAAAAAAATAAACTTAGATAAAAAAAACTAGGCCAAACACCCCCTTAGGCCATGGGGTATGGGGCTTGGGTTTGGGCGTGGCCCTTGGGGCTTGGCTTTCAAGCCGGGCGTGGGGCGGGGGAGCAAGCTGACATGGCGGGTTGTGAATGGCCCTTTCAAACTAGCCGTTGGGGTCTACATTTAAAAAAAAAAATTCTTTATAAATACTTACCACATTTACACAATATCAAACACATAAAACACAATATCAACCACATAAAACACAAATATTGCCATGAGTTCTTCAAGTTCTTCATCATCTGACAATGGTGCGGAAATATTTCTACAAACGATCGCGGCGGTGGTGAAAGTTATCGTGGAAGACGAAGACGGTGAGGAAGAGACTCAACAACCTAAACGGAGGAGAAGGTACATCGCTCGTGAACGGCACACCGCTAACGATTTGTTGGTAAGCGATTACTTCTCAGCGGAACCTAAATATGATGAACAAATGTTTAGGCGTCGTTTTCGTATGAGTAGAAACTTATTTTTAAGGATATCTAGAGATCTTGAGGAGAAATATTTTATTTCCAACAAAAACCTGATGTAACCGGGAAATTAGGATTTAGTACGTGGCAAAAGGTCACTGCCGCACTTAGGCAGTTAGCGTACGGCAATAGTTCGGACATTATGGATGACTATTTAAAAATGTCTGCACGTGTAGCTAGAGAAACTCTTCACAACTTTCGTTCGTGTATTCTAGAACTTTATAGGAAAAGATATTTGAGAAAGCCATCCTTCAGTGACATGCAACAAATATTGGAACATCACGAAGATTATCATGGGCTACCCGGGATGCTAGGTAGTTTAGATTGTATGAAATGGCCTTGGGAACTTTGTCCTACCGAATGGCAAGGCGCTCACACTAGTGGATTTCACGGGGTGCCAGCCATCATGCTTCAAGCAGTTGCGTCCCTAGATCTTTGGATATGGCATGCGTTCTTCGGTATGCCAGGTTCACATAATGATATTACCATTATACACCACTCGCCTCTTTTCAATGATCGGGTAAATGGTATAGGACCTAAAGGAACTTTCTTTGTAAACGGAATTGAGTACGTGTATGGGTACTACCTAGTTGATGGGATTTACCCAGAGTGGGGGGCTTTTGTAAAATCGTTCACAAAACACGGTACGACAGATCCAAAGAGATTAAAGTTTAACAGGGTCCAGATGGCTGCACGTAAAGACGTCGAGTGTGCATTCGGTGTTTTGAATAAAAGGTGGCGAATATTGGGAATGCCTTGTCGACTTTGGGACAAGGATCAAATTGGAAACGTGATGTACGCATGTATCATTCTTCACAACATGATTTTGGAGGATGAAGATAAAGCTGTCGTTACCTATTACGATGACGAGGACCCCCAACCAGGTAACGTAACAGACGAAGATAAAGCGGCAAATGAATTTTTATTAAAGTTAAGGGATATACATCACAACCTTCGAGCTGATTTGATAGAACATGTTTCAACGATTCCTGGGTTCGAAACCGACGAAGAATGATAGGTTTTTATTTTTATAATTATTTTGTATGTTTATTTTAATAATTATGTTGTATTTTAATAATTATTTTGATAATTATTTTGTATGTTTTTATTTTGATAATTATTTTGGTTATAAATATATATAAAAAAAAAACATGATGTGGCTTGGCCACGCCCACCATACCACCTTCAAAAGTGGGTTGATGCCTTGACTTTTTAAAGTACACGTGTCAACCAATGCCCAACCCAAGCCCAAACTCAAACCCCACCATACCCCATGGCCTTAGCCATCCAAACTTTATTATCAAAAGTAAATAAATGCTACCGTCTCCCTCATGGCATGGCATGGGATACGTGGTACCCCCATGCTAATTTATTCTCTACATCATCAAAGTATCCTTCTTTTAATTCTCTCTCTCTCTCTCTCTATGTTATCATGACAAAAGTTATTCTACTTGTTAAAATTTTGTTTTTTTGTTTTTTTTTAGTTTTGTATAATTGTATTTGTGAAGGTGATGAAACCGTTTATAAACTTATAATGAAAAACGAGAAAAAATTGAAAAAGTTAATCAGAGGTCATTTTGAGACCTAACAAAAAAATGAGATTGTGATTTTTTTTTTTCTAATATAGGGTTTTATAGTGAAGTGACCCATTAAGAAGGGTTAAATTTACAATATCAAACTTACTAAAGCTCTTTTTCAATGGACCATACGTAACTAACCGATGACATCCAGTGTGTTGATGCGATAGAAAGTGTCATTCTTTATTGACAGGTATTCTCCTTATGGCGAATGAGCATCGGTGCTTGGTCGAAACCCCACTTTTTTGAGGATCATGTTGCATTAACATGATTAATAATGATGTCACTAGGTTATGAGGCTATCTTTTCTATATATATTCTCTTTATCTTCATTTAATTTCTTCGTGTAGATTAATAGCCATGAAGGTAACATACTGTTATAGCCTATAAAACCTCCTCGACTTTCATAGAACTTGCTTTTAATATCCCCAACCTCATTCTCTCCCTCCATGAATGAATGTAAAACGATATAGATATATATAATATACCTTTAATTTGAAGCCTCATTTAAATAGCAAAAAAGTTTCTGATTCATCTTTATTTATAAAAGTATATTACAACCTTGGGAGTTAAAGTCATTCCATTAATTATCAAAGGCACATATTGAGTTTTAATATAAAGAAAGAAGGTGAAGAAGGACAAAAATTGACGTTTGTAAAAAGTGAAGGGAACTTTTTGGCAAGTGATGAAGAGTGCACTAACGAATTAACGTGCAATCCACCCTGGCAAGTAAAGGGTACAGTTGCCGTCCTCGCACCCAAGATATGAGTTAAAGACCAGTCCAACGCTATCAAACATTTTTGCATTAAATAATAAGCTTCTTTTAATATCATACTTTACATTTTCATTATTTAGGTTTACGCTATGGGTGTGCAAAAAACCGAATTAACCGATAAAATCGAACCGAAAAAACCGAATCAAATAAAAAACCGGTGGGTCGGTTAATGGTTTTTTTGAAAACCGAATGTAGCGGGTCGCTTTTGGTTATCATTTTTTCCATAACCGAACCGAACCGACATGTAATAAATCTTTGTAGGATTTAGAACTTTTCACCATATTTTTAATATTTGATTTTTTTGACCCAACATTTTTAGTACCTTTTGATTTTTATATCATTTTGTGGTTTTGGTTGAATGTTTATTTTAATTTATGAAATGTATCATATCATTTTATTTGAATATTCGATAATAATTGGTATTAATATTATAGATTATATGTATTTTTTAATACTATGTAATATACTAATATATACAAATATGCAATAACAATTTATTACATGTTAAAAAAATTAAGCTATTTTAAGCTAAGCTAAATACACAGTTAACCACCCATAACCGACCCGGTATAGCCATAAAAACCGAAAAACCATAACCACCATAACCGATCGGTTATGGTTATGGTTATGGTTTTTCCAATAACCGACATCGTGGTTATGGTTATGGTTTTTGATCAAAATCGACCCATACACACCCCTAGTTTACGCCAACTTACAAGAATCCTACTTAATATACGGAAATTACACTAGTCATCCTATCTTTTTGAACAAATAGCCTTCACTGACTTTATCTTATTTTTTATCATTATTTTACTGATATATGTCGTTTCTTTATAGTTTTAATTTCTATTATTAGACTGAGGGGAGTGGGGCGACTCCCACCCCCAGATCGCCACTTATCGCCTGGAACACCGCCCCCGGAGGCGACTTGGGTGGCGTCCCCCTCCTGCCCGTCTCAACCAAGTCGCCCAACTTTACAATTTTGACTTCAATATATCCGTTGCCAACGGATAGTTTGGCTAAGCTTTTTTTTTTTTTTAAATAATCCAACCTTTATAAATAATACCCCATATCAAACACATTTTTACCACAATCTTCTCTCAACTCATCAAAATTTATACCAATCTTGTATCAACTCATCAAAATGTATCCCCACAACATCCCTAGGGGTGTTCAAAAAACTCGTGGCTCGCAGCTCGCTCGAAACTCGCTCGAAAAAAGCTCGAAGAAAGCTCGGCTCGAAATTGGCTCGGTTGTAAACGAGCCAGCTCGGCTCGGCTCGGTTTGTAAACGAGCCAGCTCGGCTCGGCTCGGTTTGTAAACGAGCCGAGCTCGAGCTTGGCCTGGCTCGGCTCGTGAGCTCGTGAGCTGGCTCGATAAGGTTTACATCCTTCATTTTTTTGTCCCACATCGCTTAGAAAACAAAAACTAAGAGAGTATCTCCCCTATAAAAGATGGTAAAGACAATGGATAAAGTGAATTAACTATTTATACTTGTATATTTAGCCATATGGTTAAATTAAATGGCAATTATGACCCTTAGGCTATGAAGAAATTCATTTTAAGGGCTTTTTAAGTAATAAATTTTGCGGTTCTTTGTTAGTTCGAGCTAGAGCCGAGCCGAGCTAGCTCGAATTCTAATCGAGCCGAGCTCGAGCCTCAAATCTCAGCTCGATTTGAAATTCGAGCTCGAGCCGAGCCAGCTCGAATCGAGTTCGAGCCGAGCTCGAGCTGGGTCTAGCTCGGCTCGACTCGGCTCGTTTACAGCCCTAAACATCCCTCCTTTCAACCAAAATACACAATCTTCCAATCCACAACCCGATATGGCGGACCCAAGCATTTTAAATAACCCCGCTTTTTACGCCTATTTCAATAATATGCACGTTGCTAGCCCTACACCGCAAGTATACTACAACAATACGACGATACCGCAACATATGGGGTTCACCACTTGGAACACACAACAACCCGGTGGTTTTCAAAACGTTGGAGGATCGAGACAACAAAATGGTATAAATTTTTTAGATATTTTTTTGTAAAGAATATGTTTTTTTTTTTAACTTTGTTTGTATTCCATCTAGTGGTTGATTTAGATGACGAAGAAGTTCCGGAGACCCAGTTCGATGTCGGTCAAAATGATGTTGAACCTCAAAAAAAGAAACGTTCACACAAGAGGAAAACACCGGGTGAAGAACGCTTGAAAACCAAATCGATACCATGGACTTCCAACGAGGAAATGAGCTTGTCCAAGGCTTGGCTAGAAATAACCGAAGATATCAAAAGGAAAAAACATATTGGTCTCGTATTTACAACGTTTTCCTCAAGTTGGAAGATCAAGAAGATGGATACCGTGACCCCGATGGTATCGGCGCGAAGTGGCGTAAAATGCGTCCTTTGATTCAAAGTTTCAACCAAATATACACTCGCCTAAGTAACTCGCGCGTGCGCCAAAGTGGTTCCGACGATGCGATGCTCCAAGCAAACGCCCAAAATGAATTCCGAGTCGAACACAAGAAGGCGTTTCCTTATCTTGCTATTTGGCAATTTTTAAGAAGGAGTTCGAAATTTCACACAGTCATCGCCTTCGATCCATTTAAAACTCGTGGCCAACCGTCGGCTAAGCGGTCAAAAACCTCATCCTCAAACGACCATCAAAGTACCGGGTCGGACGCTCGGTGTCAAATAAATCTCAACGACATTGAGGAAGATTTCGAAGAGCCACATGAAGAGGCCGAAGCGTTTCAACCACCACAACGGCCGGTTGGCCGAGATAGGGCCAAAAAAGCCGCCCAACCGTCTTCTAGCGGTGTACGAATCGACTACACCGAAACGTTCGAAAAAGTGACCAATAAGTTAGACGGCTTGTTGCAAACGAGCCAACAACGGATCAACTTAAAAAAAGAACACGGGGACCGAAAGCTAAAGCTGAAAGAAAGTCGTCAAAAAGCACTTGATTTGCAAATATTAACAACCGACACGACAAACCTTACCGGAGCCGAGCTCGCTTTAGCCGAACAAATGAAGCAAGAAATTCGAGAAAAATATAACCTTTGTTGATTGTATTTTTTTATTTTTGTTGATGTATTTTTTTTTTTAGTTGATGTATTTTTTATTTTATTGAAGTAATTTTTTTTATTGAAGTATTAGTTTTTATTTACTTTGATCAATACTTTTATAAAAAAATAGGACTTTTTTTATATCTTTTACATAAAAAAAAAGACAAAATAAATCAATCCACGTGTCGCAAGACACCCCACCCAGCAAGGTTGCCCCACTCCCCCTTTTTTGGTCAGAATCCTCTAATATGACGTGGCGCCACGTGTCGCAAGACGCCCCATCAAAGGATGCTCCACTCCCCTTAGTCTTATGATTACCACTGTTATTAATATCATGGTCAGTGCTTTGTTTAGGCCAGGGGGTCCTCGCCCCCTTTTTTTCGTTTGTAGTATTAATTTTATCAAAAAAAAATACATGCATTGAGTTCCCCACCTCTATTTAAAAGATCTGTTATAGCTAAGCAATTTCATTGCGAAGAATGTGTGATCAACCTGTATCATGTTATACACTAAGAAACATTTGATAGTGAAACATGATACGTTTACAAAACATGGCCAGTATGGGTGTCAAAACTTTGGCCATAAATAGTGAGTGTGGATTAGGCATGAGCAAATGGTATAAAATACCGATCCCATCCCGATCCCGATAACCCCGATCCCGACATGTTTCGGTATCGGAAACGGTATCCACATTTTGGTTTTTTCGGTATCGGTACGGTACGGTATCGGTAAAATACCGACTTTTACCCTCAAAATACCGATACCGTACCGAACCGACATGTTTCGGTATCGGTATCAAGTATTCATGAAATTTCGGGATCGGGATTATCGGTATCGGGACGGGATCGGTATTTGCTCATCCCTAGTGTGGATTGGTGATGAGCTAGAGTGAGAGAGAAAGAGAGGTGGCTGGCAGCAAATCATGGTGGTGTTTCGGTGGTTTGCGGTGGTGTATGGGTGTCAAAACTTTGGCTATAACAAAAGCTAACTTATTGTTGTTGCATACGCTTTCATGTAATTTGCCAAAATTGGAGGGTTAAGCTGGATCAAGTCTTGAGTGTTGGAACTCATGTAGTAATTACCGGGTAGATGCTTTAGCGTAGCAACATCCTTTGCTCTAGGAGCTAATTGTTTTGGTCAAAAATCTGTTCAAGGATAATGTAACCAAATCTGTAAAGTGAGGTAGAGTGCTTAGGTGATTAAGGATAATGAGATGAATGTAAAACGAATAAGATAATCATCTAGCCACCAACACTTCCCCAATAAATCCACCCCAATTCCAAGCCAGCCATATCATTTCCTTTAGAGCCATGATTTTTCTCCACCTGATCCAATTAATATTGTTTAGCCAAGGTTACCGGCCCATAAGTATTTTTTCCTAGATCTCGATGACATGAAATAAAGAGAAGAAATAAATGGGGAAACTACTAAGGACCGACTTTATCGACCCTCGAATGATACAACATTCGCTTTCCGTGATGCTAAACGAAATTGAAAATGATCAACAGTAGTAGTTCGGGTTCTTCCATGATTCAAGTTTGCCCCTAGAGGGGAGGGGTTTAACCTTGAAGGATGCCATTGATTGAACTTGTGCATCTTCCATTCAAACATCATAAATATTGCTTTTATGATAGGTAAGAAAAAAAGGAACATCTCAAAACAAGGGTAAGATTTAAGATATATATATTTTGGAGTTTGGACCTGATAACGTGAGTAGCTCAAGCTTAATAAACTGGCTACAATGCAATACAGATTGAATGGTTGAAAGGTAAAAGGGTTCAGAATTGACCAACTGTCGTGAACAGCAAAAAGCACAAAACAGTGACAAGTCACATCACGCTTTACGTGTGAACTCTCCCACTCAGCCGCAAAAGGAGCATGTGGGAAGATACATCCTTTTACCCGCATGTCCAAAGCCTTTAACCTACCAAAAAGGGCAAGCCATCCACTGCAGTCATAGATCACTAGTCAAAGGTTTCTTCTTATAGCCAGCCATTTCTCTATAAATGACAACACTTTGTCATTCAGTTGGCCATTCCGGAAATCTCACTTCTCCTCTCTAGAACTTGCTCCTTTCATATTCTATTCTTCACTCACTTTAATACAATCACATTGCACACAAATATTCTGGGTTGAATATTCTTCAACCCAGAATTCAAAGCAAACAATAACAAAGTGATCCAACCCTACGTATTGCATACGTGGGGGGACCCCACGACCTGCGTTATGCAAACCGAAACCGTCGAACCCTTTTGCCTAACCAGCACAGTCACTATCATTGGTCTTATATTTGTTGTAGCAACAGAACCATTGCCCAGCATCATATCAGAACCATTGGCCAGCATCATATCAAAGCAAAGAATAAACGAGAGACATTTGTTTGGCATCAATATGCCGTGGAATAAACCATCAGTGGACGAATATGTAACCCAAAACCATTTTAAAATTAATGACAGTGATCATGGACAACAACAATGGACAGATTCAACGAATTAGTGTTGTTACATGTGAACGTGATATAAGGCTACTCGGTGTAGGAGGAGACAAGTCCTTGGAGGATGCCCCTCCACCTCAGCGTCACGTCAACATCCAATGAGGATGCCCCTCCAAGAATGGATCGGGGAAATGGAGGATAGGCCTAAACATATATATATATATATGTGTGTGTGTGAGAGAAGGAGGAGGCCCGGCCTCAACGTCTTTGGGAAGACGGTCACGACGACCCCGCGGCTGTGGAAATGGATTACAGGGGCGGCGCCGGGGCTCGACTGGCGTAGGACGCCCCCACACCGAGTAGCCTAACTAACTAAAGGTGACGTTTTCTGACACCACTAAAAAGATCAGGGGAGAGAAACAAACAAAGAAAACAAAAGGTATTAAGTAGGTCTTAACCGAATATATTAAGTATTTTCACATGACGTAAAACCAGCCAACTTCCTGTTGCTCTCCAATCACATTTATTGGTATAATGAACAACAAGTGATGATGTATAAATACTCTATTTCGTATAAAAAAAAACAAAACAACACTCTTTTCTTACGTGACATCCTAGTTACAACTCCAGGAACCTAAATTAACATTCAAGGTTTACAGCGATTTCAAATTTGTGCAAAAAGCACCTCGTTCCACGTGTCAGGAACACCCGGCAAACACCAATGCAAACAATCTTGCATCCCTGGAGCTGCGCGAATCGAGTATCTTGATATATGACCTTCCTCTCTCACCAGAGACAGCCCCGTTATATCCAACAGCTTAACATCTGTTCCCTTAACCGCACTTGCAGCAACCGGATCACTAGACTCATCCTGCAACACTTCCAATGACCCGGGTGATGTGCTGTCACATGTACCACCAGTGTTCCATTCTCCGTTAAAGAAATGTCTCGGTGAAATTGACCGCAAGAAAGCCTTTAATCCTGGGTGCTTTGGTAGCTCTGCGTTCACCCACCTGACAACACTGTGAATCGTAAAGTTTTTAGCCCCACCAATATCCGCAATTCTCCTATTGGTGTTCGGTTTCCCTCCAACATACATAACCCATCGGTTTGCGTTAAGCTTCCCTCTGTTCCAGTGATGCCCCGTGTTGAGAACAAGAACATGAATTCGGTCTAGAAAATCTTTCAAAAAAGCTGGTGGCCGATCAAGGTGCATTGCATAATCTGTGGTTTCACTTGTGGGGTCAATGGGCTCTATGTCACAGAGACTCGCGGACCAGTAGTACAAGATGGTGGTGTTAGTCGTAGGAAATCGGTAAGCCCACCCATCGGGCCGGACAGATCCTTGGGCTTTCGCCAGCCCGAATTCCTTTCCAACGTCTTCAACATCTGGCATCTCTTCGCCACCTGTCACCATGCACATTAGAGACTGGAACTGCTGGCGGCCCAAAGAATCCCCAACAAAAGCTAATGTTTTGTCCTGCATTCTGAGTACGCATAACAATTAGTGAAATCGTAATCTAATTTACCACCAGTAGCTATATATATGTATGCAGTATGTATACCTTTTAAGGAACTCAGCTCCTGTAAAATCATCCATTTTGCAATCTTTTGGTTGCCATTTTAACTTCTCATACCCAAAATCTGTGCGTTGTGTCAAACGACAAGCCCACATCCCAGACAACCATTGTTTACAACCAAATCCGGAATAGAGAGGTCGATTATCAGCAGGGACCCACTTCCCTTTACCAAAGTTGCATGCTGGAATAGGCGTATAAACCAATAGGCAAACAAGTAATCAGTATTGATATTAAATAACTCTAAGCTAATTAGCTAAAGAGAATTGCACTACTTTTAGTCACCTCTAGTCATCGAAATCTATGTACTTGTGTGCGCTGTTTTTTGTTTGAGATTAAGATCTAAAAATTGCAACCTGAGTCGAATATCATCTTATACAACTTCATATGTATTCAGTATATATGTCTTATGGTTACACCATCTAATGTCATTACTTCGTGTTGGAGCCTTAGAAATCACATATTCACATATGGCATGACAGAACTCTAAATGTCATTCTGACTTTTTATTCGGAAAACTACAGCTGAGGGTGCATTCTACTTTACGACCACTTTTTTTCATGAAAGCTTATAAGAAGAAACAAAGGGCTTCAGAAAACTAATAACTATATGTTAGACTGTTAGTCACATGCAAGTACAGCTCAACAATTGTGACTTGAGCTTAAGATAATTAGCTAGCTCCTGGTGAGTATTTGGTAGCATTGTAGCAATAGGTAATGCATAGAACGTTGTAGAGAATTTCAATCTTCGCAATCTATAATGTAAAGCAGACTTATCTAAGCAGCATAGTAATCTCTTGGTCTTAGGACCAATTTTCCATTTCTATTATAGTGGCAAGACTGCAGTCTACTGCAACAGGAGAAAGGCTTACAGATTAGTAAAGAAAAAATTAAATCCCTAGCAAGGCTTTGACTTTTGACTGAGCAGAACATGCCTTTGGAAAGAGATGATATATATCAGGTTTCTTAGGATGCGTTTGGTTCGTGTAATGTTTTCAAAGGAATTAGAATCTGGAATCTAAAGGAATTTGGACTTGTAATGCATTTAGATGAGAAAACTTCAGTATTACTGAAAATACATGAGCATTGAACAGACGATAAGGACTATTGACTAAATGATGTTATTAGTGTATTGCATGTGATTGACCTAGATGGATAGATCCAACAGAATTCAGGCCACATCATAGTTGTTAAAAGCCATCGCCTCTTGGGCCTAGGCCCATTTTCCAGGCAAGGCGAGGCAATTGCGCTTTAATTCTCTAGGTGATGGTTCACTCGCACATTCCGGCGAGATTCCTAGTTTCCAGCCGAATATTCTAAATTCCGGCAAGATTCCAACCAAATTTCTATTTTTATCTAAGGAAAACTACTTTTCTACACTAATATTTTAGAGCTTTTGGTACTAAATAGATGATATTAAATGTTATAAAATAGCTTTTGTTTATTTTAGTTGAAGAATAGTATTATTTTTCTAATACATGATATATTTTTTATTTGTTTTCATTGTGCGCTTAATTTTTTCTCAGGCCCTCGCTTTCTTTTTTGCGCCTTGAGTACGCCTAGAGCCTTTAATAACTATGGGCCACATGTCTTCCTGCTGCATATTTGCTGACTATAACAGCAAGAATCATTTATGTAATTTATACTAAAGCAAAGAAATGAATGAAAGACAAACCTTTTGTTCCTGCTATAGCCATTGGAGTGTCAATCACAGTTGATTCCGTTCTTTGAGAAGTTAGTGACTGCTGTTGAGCTGTTTCGGACAACTCTTTTGGTTCAGAAATAGACTTGTCAACGAGAAGCGTCGTGTTGTCTGCACCAATGTTACATGAATAAGTGAGAAACAACCGCACAGCAATCTAAGTGTTGCTCAAAATAGATATAAGCATGAGATGGTAAAGTATATATATACCAAGGTGAGAGGTTTGTGGATATTGATCCTGTGGAGTGTTGAAGTCTGATGGAGGGACTTGTTGAGTGGCATGTTTCCTTTCAACTTCAACTGTCATGAGAAACAAGTTTTAGGAATTTGTAGGAAAAGAAGACAGTTAGTTAATTATGAATGAACCTGGAAAGAGATGATGTGGTTGATCATGATCATCGGGGGGGAGTATGGCTGTAAGATGAGGGGTTTTGTCCCAATTCCAAAGAACAAGAGATGCACAAACAAAAATAATAAAGAAGAGAGAAAGCTGCTTCATTTTCAGCCCATGTTTACTATACAAGTAACCTCCTCCTCCTCCTTTCATCACTCACAGTTGTTTGTTTGTTTGTTAGTTAATCCAATAACATTATCTGCAAACACAAAATGAAATATTTCCTTATTGAAATCAGGTGAGATCTGGTGTGAATCGGAGGCTAAAATGGGGATCTAAATCTAAATGAATAATATGAACATTGTAACCGACAGACAAAGTAATCGAGGATCCATACTGGCTGCATAGATAGATAGATAGATAGATAGATAGATAGATAGATAGATAGATAGATAGATAGATAGATAGGGTTTAATGAATCTCCTTAATGTTGGGTTGGGTAATGTGCATTGAGGAATTACTACATACATACCTGAGGGCGGGCGGGCTGAGGGAGGGGAACCTCGGAAAACCAGAAAGCGGTGGGGTACGGTAGCTAGATCCGGGCCAACTTTAGATTCGCGAAACCCTCTTTACCTTTTTCTTCTTTTTTAGACTTTCATTTTTTACTCCTGTCTCTCTGTTTTATTCTTCTAAATAAATCCTACTTTCGATTTATTATTTATTATACATTATACATACACACATTATTATAGTTTTGATTTCTACATACATTATAGTAAATGTTGCTTTGATAACCAAAGTAATGGGACCCCACATTCTACAAACCATGAAATGTGAATTTTATTTAAAGTCAACATTTGAAAATTTTTTTGAAGGTTAACTTTCATTAAACACAAGGGAACCTTATTCCAAGAAGGAATAAAGGCCCGAAAACGAGTACATTTACATTACATCACAATTACACCTTTTCTCCCAATCTAAAACACCCCGACGCGCCCTGTGTTTGTACCAAAGAAAGCCCAAAGCTTTGACTTCGGAAATAATGTCCGTCATGTTAACCTCCTTATTAGAAAATATTTTCTCGTTTCTAGCTTTCCATAACCTCCAACTCGTGATGATAATAATGCCTTGTAATACGATCTTCTTTTCTCCACTAATACCATAATGCTCGAAAGCCTGAACAATATCTTTCACATAAAAAGCGAACATCGTAGGAACACGACACCATAAAGTCAACATTTGAAATATTTGTCATGATTTCATATTGACTTTTAAATTGCCTTGGGTGTTCACATTTAAAATAGCATGTTTTCTTCTATTTTCTAAATTTAAGTTAAATAAAATTACCTTTTTAATTTTAACTAGGTTTATTATGGTCGCCGCGTTGCGGCGTACTTCTTTTGTTATTTAGTCTATGTTTATATGTATTTTGAAATCACTGCGAGCGCCTTGCGCACGGAACCACTGACAAAAATTAAAAAAATGTAGAAAAAACACTAAAAGAGAACCTGAAAAAAATCAACCAAAAAAGTTATATGGTAATGATGTTCGTATGAAACTCATGGTCAGATATAAGCCAATGGTATTGGGTATCGGTACCGAATTTCCCGAACCGAAATATATTAAGTAACAATTCGGTATCGACTTTTGGCGTTCATGGTACCGGTCCGCCACCGATTTTACCTTCATAAATCGGTACCGTAACCAGCATTTTCGGTACAAGTACCGATTCAGATTTGGTATCGGTTGGCACCGTGCTCATCCCTACCCCTAAAACTAAAATAAATAAATCATTAAAAGTTAAAGAAAACCAACAAAAAGTTGTGCGATAGCGTTATTGTTCGTACAATCGTACGGTACTCGTGATTAACGATGAAACAACGATACCATGTAGCATTAAAACACTATTCATTAACTTTGTTTTTTAATATATAGGTAATAGGTAATATAGAGTTAGGATCCTGTAAAAAAGACTAAAAGTGTGAGAAGGATAAGAAAGAATCTACACCATTAGATCTTTAATCTAATGGTTTAGATTAATAGGGACCAAATTGTAAAATTTGTTTTATTTTTTGGACTGAATTGAAAATTATAGGGGTAATAAAGTCTTTTATATCCATTCAAAATAGGTAACTGTAATCAAAATCCCTATAATCTCTCTCTCTCTCCAATCGCACGACCAGAGAGCTCTCTCTCTCTTCAAATTCGATCTCTCTCTACATTGCAGTGGTGCCGAATCGACAGTGGTGGCGCGACGCTGGTGGTGCGGCGGTGGTGGGTGCCGGATCGGCAGTGGTGGTGCGACGGTGGTGGGTGCCATGCCGGAAGTGGTGGTGAGACGCTTTGTTGACATTTAAACGGACTGATCTCGCCGGAGAATGTCGGAGATGATGGATGGCAGTGGTGGTGGTCGTGCGATCTCTCTCTCTACATCGAACGGTGCCGGAAGTGGAGATGATGATACAGAGGTGGTATATTTCTTTCAGTCATGGTGTTTATTTTCTTTTCTGAATGGTGTTATTTTCTTTTCTGAATGGTGTTATTTTGTTTCTGAATGGTGTTATTTTCTTTTTCTGAATGGTGTTATATTTATTTACTGAATGGTGTTATATTCTTGTACTGAATGGTGTTATATTATTGACTGAATGGTGTTATATTGTTTATTGAATGATGTTATTTTTTGTTTACTGGTTGGGTTTTTTTTTGTTTCTGAATGGTGTTATTTTTTTTTTCTTAATGGTGTTATTTTGTTTCTGTATGATGTTATTTTGTCTGCATCATAGCATAGCATACATTATCCATCCTGTTTTTATTTTTCTTTTTTTTTAGTATAACATCCATCGAGCGAGCGAGCTCTTCCTTTGCTATATATTTTTTAAATATACATACACTCTTCTCTCTCTTAATTTTTTTTTTTAATTTAGTAGTAGTTAGTGGGACCAAACCCAAACCCAAGATTGATTGATTGCCGAAAAGCGTGCGTCTTGACTTTGAAACCAAAATGCTATATACCAGATCAGATGTCTCAACTTAATTACAGGATTGGAGCTTGGGTGATTTAGAATTGAAACCAAATGCTTGTGTTTGTATTATTACTAGCATTTCATTTGATTTTTGTGATAACGAAAACAGCTATACATCTCTCATTTTTCTTAGACCAGATTCATATTTAAAAGCTTACCTCCCATTCATATTCCTTTCTTTCTTTCTTTCTGCCCGTTTACTTGTTTTTTTATTTTATTTGATACCAACTCTTTATAATTCTGTTTATGTGAGATTTATCTAAGACATCAAAAATACTAGGCAAGCGGTTTTGGATAAATAAACAATCCAAGACTATTCGATTGTTTAAGCTAATGGTCAAGTAACTGTAACACCACCCAATTACTCACATTTTTTTCTCAAAGCCATGTAGAATTATCATAGTTTACATACACATTAGTTATTATGCTAATAATGTTCAAATTTCTAAACGCCATACTAGACTGGCATTTTGTATCATTGTAATATATTCTTCATCATATTTGTTGTTCCCCTTGATATGTACAGTTTGTTATTCTTAACTGTAGGAAGAATTGAAGTCCATTGAAACATTAAAACCTGCTTCCTGTTGCATTAAAGAGTAAGTACGTAACTAGTGTTTATCCTTTCCTGCTATCCTATCCAACCATTTAACTTTGAGGAACCTGGTTTACTTACAGGGTAGCTGATTATGTGGTCACCAATCCAGAACCATTAATCACTCTGTAAGGCACCAACCTTAATTATCTACTTTCTTTCCCTTTAAGTTATCATTAATCATTTATACGTTTAAACAGCAGCAGGTGTAAGAAGACCCGTAAATCTTGTGGTTTCTGGAAGTGGCTATGGTAGGTATCTTATGCATTTTAATTACCAGTCACTTCAGTATTATAACCTTGCTTGAGTGTCAACTGGATAAATGTTTATTTGTTTTGCTTTTGCAGCAGCTTCAAAATGTCTTGTCTTTGCTGCTGCTGGAATGACTGTTCTGGTGTAACACTACCCTGCGGCTGCTGCTCTTTAACAGAGTGTTGTTCATGCTCCTTACCAAAGTGCAAGTCACCTGAGTGCCCTTCATGCTGGTGTTCCGGCTGCAGTTGCCCAAAGTGCACTTGTTGTTGGCCAACCAAGTGCTGCCGTCCAAAATGTTCAACCTGTGGTTGCTGTGGCCTACAAAACAGCTGCTGCTGTTCTGCTTCCACTTGTCAGTGCTGCTGCTAATGTAAAATGGCAAGTTCCTTTTCAGTTGCAATCTTTAGGAGGCATGTATTCTATTACATTAGTTTTTCAGGCTCTAAAGAAACAAACAGACCCCATTTTTGGTTTTGATGCTATATCTTATAAATTATTATAAGCATCCCCACTTTCACCCTTCAAAAATCGTTGTTTTAGAGAAAGATATATCACCAAATACATTATTTCTCGTGTTTCCCTCGTCACGTAAAATTGTCTGCGTAATTGACAATAGAAAATAAATACGAATGAAGAAAATAACACCCATCCAAAACAAGCATATATAATAACAATATATGTTTGGAACATTACTCACGATCCTAGAATGCAGAAATTAAACTTCATAGCTAACTTATTACATGCCCATACAAAATATTTAAATAGTCATAGGAGAATAAAATGCAGAAAGCTTCTAGTGGCCATACTTCTGGAATTCCCATTCACTGTTATCTGTAAACACAACCAAACCACAAACCTTGTGAGTGTCGCTATCTTAAATCTTGCATATGAGGAAAGAGGGCTTGCATACCTAGTGGACACACTTGACGAGTTTTCAGCCATCTGCTAATACAATGAAAGTGAAACGCATGGTTGCACACCCCTGGCAACAAAACCTCAAATTTAATTAAATGAAAAAGGATAGATTCATAGAACTAACAAAAATACTAGACAAGGGAAGAGGTAGGGTCTGAAAACATCAATAACGCCTCGGTGTGCGCACGCCAAGAAACATTTTTTCACTCAGCAATCAAATTTTACTTAATTTTTTAAAGGGTTACTGGATTTTATCACTCCTAACTATTGGTTATTAACCGCTGCCACCCCCAACTATCACTTTGACGGCCGCCACCCCCAACTTAACACTTACTTTGTTCTGTTACCACGCCGTTAACTAATCATTAACTTTTGAGCTTGTTACTATACTTTTGGGTGCGTCCAAAGATCCCTAAAACCTTCCTAAGATCCCTATGACACCCCCAAAAGTATAGAAAACAACATCAAAAGTTAGTGATCAGTTAATGACGTGGTGTCAAAACACACTAAGGGTTAAGTTGAGGGTGACGGGCGTCAAAGTGATAGTTGAGGGTGGCAGCGGCCAATAGCCAATAGTTGGGGGTGATTAAATCCAATAACCCTTTTTTACACCTATATTTTGAAATTCTTATTAAATAGGTAAAGCATACAAAAATGTAAACTATTGCAATTATAATTATCCTTAAAATCATCTTGGTAGCTGAATCATGCAAAAGCACAAACAAGCACAACAAATCTTATATCCCAAACTAACTGCAGTGTCTGCTTCTAACTGCAAAATTATGAATTTATCACTCAAAATGTGCAAACTCTGACAGCAAAATACTAACTCCTACTCTGCTCAATTAACTTAATATTGAAATCAAGCATTAAATAAAATCCAAGTCCATAACACACGCTCAATGAACCAAAACAGTAAACAGTAAATAAAATAGATATAATCGACATTGGAGAGATCGATTAGCTCTTCCACAATTTACCTTCAAGGGGAAAACCAGCTCTTTCAATGATAGAAAATAACCAATCAATATGATAGATATAAAGAATTACAACCCTAATGCCTAACTATATTAGAAGATATCCTAATCCTAGTATAAATAGAATTCCTAATCTTTACCTAAAATAAATACCTGTCTCCTAAATAGATAACTTCTAAGTTCTAAGATTTGTCTAGATTCAAGGTACCCAAAGGCGCTCGTCTCACTTGCGCCTGATCACAAAGATTGCCTTGCATCTGTTCAAGGCGACTGGGCAGACCAGGGGCTCACCTTTGACTACGTATCTAATTAAGATAATACTAATACTCATCCGCTAAGAATAAAAATTATTAATATTATATAATAATCCGAGTTGAATAAGAATTCGAAAGCATTATATGTCTACGTAATTCATCAATGAATATTATCTGGAAGTCCCAATTCAGTGTTCAGAATAAAAGAGAGTTCGTGCTTTGCAGTGTTGTCAATAGCGAAGATAGTGTTCGACTGTTGGCTATGGCGCGCTAATACTGTATCGCCCATATCTTGCAAGCTGTTGATTAGAAATTCCATAGCGTGAATATAGCGAGATTTCCATTTTTTTTTTCAATATAAACAGCGGGATTTTAGGCTTTTTCTATTTTAATATAACTTAATAAATTGTGTATTTAGATGAAATATACAGTGTATCTTGAAAAAATATACATATAAAATATTTCTAAAATAGCGCCCGCCATTTCATCGCTATTGCTACATAGCGTCATAGTTGTTAATGGCGAATAGCGATAAATAGCGGGTGGCTATTTTATAAATAGCGATACACTAGAAAAAAAAACTTAAAAAATTATATGTATATTATATCAAAATGCCCTGGTACATATGCTATTTTACATGTATATTTAAAAAAAACTTAAAATCCAGCTATTTTATAGCATATTTAATTGCTATTATATGAAGAAAAAAATTGTCGTTATTGTCGCTATCTATTGCTACAACCCTAATAGTGAGCCTAGACCTATACGCTACGTAGCGCGCTATAGTGATCGCTACGCTCGCTATAGACAACTATGCATAGCGTATAGGTAGCTTGTCGCTATCGTCCGCTATTCGCTATTGACAACTATGATGCTTTGATTGGTAACAACAATCTCATTGAACTATTGAAGTCATATAGTCAATGCGTGCTTCTTTAAGGCTATGTAATCTTGAGCACACCCAAATCAAGTAAATGAACATTTAACCAACACTTGAAAGAAAATTCTAAGCCGATTTAACAGTGTAGAAACATACAAACAGATAGAAAATGCAAGCATCACCAAGCACTACCTAAACTTTAGTAAAATGCGGATGTTAAGATCATAATTCAGAAGGTTCTGGTAGTCAAGAAGTTTATTCAAAAAAGATGTGCAATACTGAATCGGGCTTTGCCATTAAATGAAGAAAACCAACCAACCATGTCAACTGGTCAGATAATGGTACGCAGAAGAATTTCATCATTTCACTAAGACACAAGCACAACATGATAGATAATGTAATCCCTTTCTGCTAAGGTAGTTGTGAAAACATAGTAATTAATAAGATTTATTATTTGTGTAAAATAAATAATAAGAAAAGTTTGCAATAATTCCATACCCCAAGCAACTGTGCATTCCTCACTGGTAGCACTGGCTTGATTAGCCTGACATTCAATGCCTGCCAATTAAAAAGGCAGTAAGTAACACACCAAGTGATCTTAAAATACAGATGATAACTGAATGGAATTTCTTTATAGCCATTTGAAACAAGAAACCCCAGTGATCAGGAGGAGAGAAAACAACAAACACACATCAAATGAGCTTTCTTTACGTATGTGATAATCAACGCTGAAGAATTATAAATAAGAGACTCATAGCGCAACCCCCAAACAGACCCAGTTATGTGATACTCTAAAATTCTGAATGTTTACATGTGAATCAAATTGATTATCCAGAAGAAGTGATACGTAACAAGATAATATAACTGACGAAAAAAAAAAGTAATAACAGGAAGGAAAGATTAGAAGTTACAAAGATCCATGATGTGGTTCCTACAGATTGCGCAGTTGTCGACGACAATATCTGCGGCAGCAAAATAATAAGTGAAAAATAATAAGGAAAGTAGAAAGGAAGGGGAGATAGTATACTAACTAACCCCAGGCCCAAAGAGCAACAGCGTTCCACTTTTTGATTTCAAAACGCTTAGGTGGTTTCTTGGCGGAAGAAGAGGTGGAGGCCGTCGAAGAAGAAGGCCCTGAACCCTCCCCTGCCGGAACCATCGTCACATCCGTGTCCACAGAAGCCATCACTTTTTCAATTTCAATTTCAGTTTGATGATGATGTTGATTCTCTTCCCTTTCTCCCTCCCTCCCTCCCTCTTTGATCACAAACAATTATTTAGGTTAGGGCATCTCTCTCTCTCTCTATGGTTGGTTGGTGGGCCGACTCACTCCTTTTTAGGCCTGAGGGGGTGTTTGGCCTAGTTTTTTTTAAGTAGTTTATAGCTTATTTTTATAGGGTGTTGTTACACCCTCTATTTTTTTTTTACTGGTTACACCTCCCCCTTTAACTTTTAAACTAAATACAAATAAACCTTTTATTTTGTTTTCTTACATTTGTTTTAAGTTTGAAAAGATATATGTTAGTGATTAAATATCATAATGAACTCTTTATTTATAGGATTTAAAAAAATGAATTTCTCACCACAAAATCGTCATCACCGTTCATACTTATATCAACATTTTATGTGTTTTGAGTTTTGTTTTAAATTCAACTAGACCACCGATGCCTTTTATATCATTCTTAAAAATTCACGAGCTAATAAACTACTTAAAGATAAATACAAAATGTTTTTAGCCGTAGTTTTATATTTTAAATTCATAATATCAGTGATACCTAATACTCGTATTTTAATATTTATCATCAGAATGATACTTTTCTTAATTTGAATTTATCTTCAAAATGGTTATCATCGCCGGACCTTATATTAATTTATTCGATTCTTTTTACTACCGTTCAAACTATTATATCACCAAATCATAGGCAAATTGTTATCACCGTAACACAAAAGATGTCTACATTTTCTATCGATCATGTATAATTTTTATTCCAAGAGTTTAGGCGTGATAAGTTGGTACGGGATGAATTGTTTTTTTAAGTGGTAATATAAGAGATGAAATGATTAATTTTATTTATTATTTAAATAAAGATACCTATAATTTGTGAATAGAAGAATTAAAAAAGAAACCTTTTTAAAAAATAAAGGTTTTTAAAGGGGTGAATTTGATAATTTTAAAGTGTTAATTTTTGCAAGGGGGTATAAACAGTAAAAGAGGGGGTGCGTTTAGCCAACCCCATTTTTATATTATAAAGAGTTAAATGCCATTTTAGTCCCTGTGGTTTTTGCCATTTTGCCAGTTTAGTTCAAAGGTTTCATTTTTAACATCTGGATCCAAAAAAGTTTTGTCATTGCCATTTTGGTCCAACTGACTTAACTCCATCCATATGTGTTAAGTCTCTCAAGGGCATTTTAGTCATTTCATTTTTCTTTTAATTAACCATTTATTCTTTATTGTTTATTCCTTTCTTCTTCACCCCCTTCACCAATAAACCATTAATCTCTGCAACCCCCCCCCCCCCTCTCTCTATACCTCAAGGCAGAAGTGCTTATTCTTAACTTAAGTTTGTTCTCTTCTCCACCAGACCACCGCCAGCCTCTACAGCCTCCACCCTACCACCACCAGCCATCACCGCCTCCATCCCCCCACCTGCCATTGCTAGCCACCATCGCTACCCACTTGCCACCACAGTGAACCCAACCACCCGACAACACAACCTGCACCACCATCAGCACCCTAGCCTCCGACCTCCGACCAAGATCTTGTTGTTACAGATCTTCTGAAGCTCGCCAAATTCCAAATCGACCCTACCCCCGATTTCGTCTCCAACCTATACGCTCAACTACTCATCCACATCGGTACGTACTCCCCTTTTAAACCCTTATCTTTTTTATATTTTTAACAACTTTCTATTCTGTTCTTCGCAGGGAAGATAGCGGGCTACTGGAATTGCAGACTTAGATCAACTGGAGAACCCTGATTTACATGTTGATTCGGTTAGAATGATGAGTTTGTTCTCTATCAGGCTAGCAAGAAAATGAACAAGCATCTGAAGCAAATGCAGACATTACAAGAGCAGGTTTTGTTTCAGTAAAACTACTATGTCCTATGGTTTACACCTGTTTGCTAGTGAACGAGTCAATTTGGTTTGTGATTTATCTTAAAAAGGTCAAATTTGGAAGAAAAAAAAAATGGTCAAATTTGGAAAAATTGGTCAAAAGTGAACAGGTGAACTCAGCCAAACAGGTTGAGAAAGATGTGAAGGTCCTGAAAGCTAAGAACAGTGATGACGAGGTGTTGGACAAATCGCTTGAAGCCAGAGTATTTGAACACCAAGGCAGAGGTGCTTATTCTTAACTTAACTTCATAACCCAACCACAACTTTTGTATAGAGAGACTGGTGGTTGCAGAGATTAATGGTTTATTGGTGAAAGGGATGAAGAAGAGAGGAATAAACAATAAAGAATAAATGGTTAATTAAAAGAAAAATGAAATGACTAAAATGCCCTTGGCAGACTTAACACATATGGACGAAGTTAAGTCAGTTGGACCAAAATGGCAACAACGAAACCTTTTTGGATCCAGATGTTAAAAATGAAACCTTTGGACTAAACTGCCAAAATGCACAAAACCACAGGGACTAAAATGGCATTTAACTCTATTATAAATTAGCAAAATTTTTTTTGTTGTATTATGTGTTGAACCTAAGTTTAGGGAGTTTTTTTTTAAAAAACCTTGATTTTTCAATATTAATCCAAACATTTTCATATTTTGTATTTTAACCTCTTTTAATTTTTTTACTTTTAACCCAAAGTTTTCCATCTTTTATAATTTAACACAACACTTTATAATTTACAACTTTGGTCACCTATACTTTTTATCTTTCGCAAATTTTACGTTTCATTCTAAATTTTGCGAGTTAACACGTCGTTGCGTGTATGTGAGGTTCAACGTTGTTTGCTCTATTTTTTCATATTTGACTGACCCGTAGCAACGTGTCCATTTTTTCCCTTTTGACAAGTTCACCGCAACGGGCGGGTCCTAGATCGACTAAGGTGGTGTTAGTTTTTTCAGAGGTAAAACGTCTGCAGTCTGCGGACCACATCTGCAGACGTCTGTAGCAGAAGAGGTGGACCAAACCTCTGCAGTCTGCAGGGAGAAGTGTCACACCCCGATATTTCCACGTATTACCGATGGGGAGTATCGTGACGTAGTTGATATCATCATAGTCAATTAATCACAGTTTAATGCACAGCGGAAGTCTAAAATAATATTACAACCCGAATTTGAAAAGTAACATAAAATATTACATAACGGTTGTAAATGGATCCACAAGCGGATCTAAAACAATAAATAACATTGTTCAACAGACTTAAAGTATCAAGAGCTTGCAAGACTCTTTAAGTAATACTCAGGAGTTCCAGCCCATTTCGTATAGTACCTGCACTTAATCTTTTTGAAAAATACGTCAGTTTACACTGGTAAATACAATTAACCGACTCCTTTGAAAAGTGTTTATAAAATTGGTTTGGATGCACAAGGCATAAAATATTTCATAACTTGGGACAATTATTAAAATAATATTTTATACAGATTTATATGTTTGTCGTCCATTCAGGGCCCGGTTAGAAGAGCTGAGAGAAGATTAATAGACACACCACTAATATAATCCCACAGCGAGTTATCCTAAACAAGTGGTTATATCTTTTACATACGCAGCTGTCAGGTGTATACGTACACCCCGTGCTTAAGTCGTGGCCATTTCAAATGAATGAGCCGAGGATGTCCAGGACACGGTCATTAACCCCCCAAAGGCTTTGCATCAAACAAAACAGATTAAAACAGGTTATGCAATTTATTACTCACAATCCGATTAAATGATTTCATACCCAACCAAGCGGTATTATTATAATACCGTATCCCAAGCCCGTATAAGGGAAAATAAGTTAAAAGTATTTACCTGAGCTAAATGAAATTTATTCTCAGTCGTATTTTCTAATCAGCAAGTATAAGGAGCTTTTACTGGGCTCCTAATCTGGAACGAAGGTTTTAATAACCTATTAGATTCCTAACGGGTCTTATTTAAGTTATAACTTAGACCGGTTAGTTTTAAAGAAAGGTTTACGGTTCAAAACGCAAGACTAAGCGAAGACCGGATTAGAACGTGACTTTGACCCGACAAGTATGAAGACTTGTATAAAATGGGTAAACTAATCACATTGTGGATTTTGAAGTAAAAATGATAAGGTTTGACCCGTTTCGGCTAATTTATGCAAACTAGTTACATAAACCGTACCGAACGTGTATATGCATAACGGGTAACCGATTGAGTCATGAACAATCCAAGTTCTTCATGACCAGAGTCAAGAAGTCGGTTTCAATCCTTTCCACTTCATGTTGAGGACATAAGTTATCCTTGATCAATGCTACAAATTGTTCCCAAGATATGTTATAAAGTGGGATTTTCCCAGTGGCTTGAACCAACGATCTCCACCAAGCCAATGCTTCTCCCTTAAATGACTGTGAAACAAATTTCACAATATCCTGTTCAGCACAACCACTGATATCAACCACAGTATCCATCTCATCTAGCCATGTCATACAGTCAATGGCTACTTTTTCTCCTGTGAAGTCCCTTTGGCTTGCAAGAGACGAGTTATTTGTAAGAACAAGTCTTAACACGCGATTCCTGATTAAGTACAATTTGCTTGGATGTGATACTTTTCTAATTCAACGAATGATGAGAATCGTCCTTCTTTTATTCATGTGTTTTAGAAGGGGGCTTACTATGAGCCACAGATAGAGTGTTTGAGCGAGTATTACTTGGTTCTTTGAATTGTTGATCAATGGCTCTGGTGACAGCATTGTCTATCATTGCTTGTAGATCCGCACCCGTAACATTCATTCGGGTGTTATCATTTCTCTCTCTGGGATGACTGTTAACCTCTTCTGATTCAGACATACTGAAGCTCGATTTCTATAAAATAGTTGACAATAATTTATTCAGAGGTTTATTATGGAATCATCATTTTTGATGATTTATTAACCATGGTAAACATAGACCATAGTGGTTAATTTGTTATTATTAGGTTTATTTTGAAACTACCTTATAATTAATCCCAGTTATAAACTATTAAGGATATTGATGTTGGCACTAAGGGCCCAGTCACAAGGACAGTTTTAATTTATAAGCCATGATTCTATAGAATCGAGGCATTTAGGTTTGAACATAGTTCATCACCTTTATTGATAGGGAGTCATAGACTACAACTGCCATTTGTCTTATTGGACAATTATTATGGCCCGTAGGCACATCATCACTAATTGATGTTTAAATCATTAGGTAAGAATAAGGAATTGGAAGAACCCAATATAAAGATGACAAGTGTGATTTTATCGTATCACTGTTGTCAGGGGTGCTAACATGTTTTCAGATGTTAACAAAGATTTATTTTCTTAAAAAGGAATTACCATCATGGCCATGTCTTAAAATGACAAATGGGCTATGTTTTTACCTTTAAGATTTTCTTTTAATATTATGGCAGA
Source organism: Helianthus tuberosus (assembly GCA_030545235.1). Classification (NCBI taxonomy): domain Eukaryota; kingdom Viridiplantae; phylum Streptophyta; class Magnoliopsida; order Asterales; family Asteraceae; genus Helianthus; species Helianthus tuberosus. Next base: position 202,426,713 of record CM060445.1, on the reverse strand, counting down.
TCATTTATAAAATGGAATGATATTTTGATTTGTTTCATATAATATATTCATATATATATATAACTAGTTTTTGCCCCGCCCGCGTTGCGGGGCAATAAGCCAAATATTTCTCTCTCACAACATGTATATCTGTACAGAGGGCAAAATCGTTATTATATTTTAAACCGGAGATGAAATCATAATTTTAAACTGAGAGCAAAATCACAATTTTGAGCTAGGAGGGAAAGCATAAATTTATTTTGAACTGTGGGCAAAAACGTAATTTTGAGCTAAGGGCATAATTGTAATTTTGAGCGAGAGGAAAAAACAACATTTTATTTTTTACGGGGGGCAAAAACGTAATTTTAAACGGAGGGCGAAACCGTATTTTTAAACAGGGGACAAAATTAAAAATGAGTTTTTGAACCTAGGGCAAAAGCGTAATTTTAAGCTAAGGCAAAATTATAATTTTATTTTGAGCTGTGGGCAAAAACGTAATTTTAAACAAAGGACGAAAGCGTAATTTTAAACTGGGAATAAAATTAAATTAAAAATGAGTTAGTCCAATAGGAAGTGACAGGCAGCTAATAATTTTTAGCTTGGGGGGAAAACATAATTTTATTTTGAACTGTGGAAAAACGTAATTTTGAGCTGAGGGCAGAAGCGTAATTTTGAGCTAGAGGGAAAAACAACATTTTATTTTGAACTGGGGGCAAAAACGTAATTTTAAATGGAAGGCGAAAATGTAATTTTAAACTGGGAACAAAATTAAATATGAGTTTTTGAACCGAGGGCAAAACGTAATTTTAAACGAAGGACGAAACCGTAATTTTAAGCTGGGAATAAAATTAAATTAAAAATGGGTTGGTCCAATGGGGAAGTGCCAGACAGCTACCTGGCACTATTCCCCTTAGCTTGTAATTGTATATGTAGGTGCTAAAGGGAAAAAACAACATTTTATTTTGAACTAGGGGCAAAAACGTAATTTTAAACGAAAAGCGAAAACATAATTTTAAACTGGGAACAAAATTAAATATGAGTTTTTGAACCGAGGGCAAAAGCGTAATTTTGAGCTAGGGGAAAAATTATAATTTTATTTTGAGCTGGGGGAAAACGTAATTTTAAACGAAGGACTAAACCGTAATTTTAAGCTGTGAATAAAATTAAATTAAAAATGGGTTGGTCCAATGGGGAAGTGCCAGGCAGTTGCCTGGCACTATTCCCCTTAGCTTGTAATTGTATATGTAGGTGCTAGAGGGAAAAACAACATTTTATTTTGAACTGGGGGCAAAAACGTAATTTTAAACGGAAGGCGAAAACGTAATTTTAAACTGGCAACAAAATTAAATATGAGTTTTTGAACCGAGGGCAAAAGCGTAATTTTGAGCTAGGGGAAAATTATAATTTTATTTTGAGCTGGGGGCAAAAACGTAATTTTAAACGAAGGACGAAATCGTAATTTTAAGCTGGGAATAAAATTAAATTAAAAATGGGTTGGTCCAATGGGGAAGTGTCAGGCAGCTGCCTGACACTATTCCCCTTAGCTTGTAATTCTATATGTAGGTGCTAGAGGGAAAAACAACATTTTATTTTGAACTGGGGCAAAAACGTAATTTTAAACGGAAGGCGAAAACGTAATTTTAAACTGGGAACAAAATTAAATATGAGTTTTTGAACCGAGGGCAAAAGCGTAATTTTGAGCTAGGGGAAAATTATAATTTTATTTTGAGCTGGGGGCAAAAATGTAATTTTAAACGAAGGACGAAACCGTAATTTTAAGTTGGGAATAAAATTAAATTAAAAATGGGTTGGTCCAATGAGGAAGTGCCAGGCAGCTGTCTGGCACTATTCCCCTTAGCTTGTAATTGTATATGTAGGTAATGACAATGAAATTTTAAACTAAAACATTCCATAAATTGAAAGAAGCTTTTAAATAAATAACATTGTCCATGCAGGGACATAAATAAGAAAGATAAGTCCACGCAGGGACCAAATATATAAATAAAATGTCCAATAGCAAAACTAAGGTAGGGTATGAGGAGGGTAGATGTAGACATCCTTACCTCTTGTTGGTGCTTGTTTGTGACAACAGCTTAGATTTGGTCTTTGGATATCTTGTAATTAGATAAACGATAAACAGTTAGCGGGTTTAGCTTTGTATTAGTGAGTTAATAGAGTTTGGGCTAAACAAAACCCACATTGGGTGATGGGGGACGATTTGGGCCTAGCCCATGTAGTAAACCCAGCCTAATGTTGCAACCTTGTGTTATATAAACAAGGTTAGGCTTTAGGGTTTAGGTTAATCAGCCAGAACATTGTTTGTGAAGAATTTCGTGAGAGCTTAGTGTCTTGGACGAAATTGAAGTTGGTTAGGGTTTTGATTGATTGTAAAACAGATTGTTTGGATAATCAATAGAAACCCAGTTTGAAAGTGATTTGCTGTTTCTGTTCTTCTACTTGTTTCTGTGATATTCTGATCAAGAGGATTCCGCACTCTTGATTGGAAAGACAATTCTGTGAAAGATCTATACGAATAGGGGACCTACAATTGGTATCAGAGCATTAGGCTCTTGAAGGCTCGGTTCAGAATTGTGCTTGGAGAAACAGGGAGATTTTCGAATTTTGAAACCTGAAAAATTAGGGTTTTGAAATTTTCGAAATTTTTGATATAATTTTTCGAATTTGGTGGCTGTTTTGATCTTCTGGTTTGTTTGTTTGGTGTTTTGCAGGATTTCTGGAAAGACTGTGTTGATTCTGGAAGAGTTTTCGGCTGATAGACTTGAAGATTCGAAGACTGTTCTTCGTGTTCTTCACGTTCTTCGTTCTGTTTCTTACTGATTTTCGAAATTTACTGATATTTTGCTGTTTCGATTTTGCAGAAAGTTGTTAGGAGAATCAGAAAAATCTTCCGAATTTTGATCAGATTGAATTTCCATATATACTGATCTGCGAAATTAATAGACGGGCGAAATTAACTGATACAGCATTTTTACCAGCGAATTTGTGACTTGATTACTCGGTGACCGACGAAGTTAAATCCAAATGCGACTTTGGTAACCGTATAATTTTCCACAGCGAAATTATCACGGTTTTCGGCGATTTTACAGGTCGTCGTAATAGCGAAATTGACCAGCGAAATTGAACTGTTGAGCGAAATTGACCTGACAGCATAATAAGCAGCGAAATTAATCTTATCAGAGGAATAACCAGCGAAATTAACAGGCTAGCGAAATTAAACCAGCGAAATTAGTTAAAGTGGTGGAATTTCCGTTGGCAAGCGTCGATAAAATTTCAGTGTTTTGAAAATAGAAATTGATCCGTAGCTCGTTAGACAGAACCGTTTGGACAGTTGAATTCCTTGGATTTTTAGGGTAAAAAAAAAAAACAGACTCTGGAAAATCCCGATTTCGGTTTTCGACATTAGATATCATTGGATTCGTCTTTTCGAGACGATTCTAACGGTGTAATTTGGTAACCACTGTTTTCGGAAAATTTTGTACGGTTTTATCAGTCTGTTACGTTTAAAATGTCGAACATGTCTAGTTTGAATGAGCTGTTGAGAATGGAGCATGAGGTTGGCACTACCAACAAACCGCCTAAGATGATGAAGGTGGAAAATTATTTGACATGGAAGGATCGTTTCCAATCCTTCATTGAATATCAAGACATGCGCATGTGGATATGTATTGAAGATGGGTACACAAACCCTACTCACGACTTTGAGGGCAGATCACGTAGAACAGCCTATGTGAACATGGAAGAGAATGATAAAAAGATGTATGAGGCTGAAAAGAGAGCATTGGCTGCTATTAAAATGTCGTTACCTGATAGCATCAAGCATACATTCACAAAGTACACAAATTCAAAAGATATGTGGGATGCATTAGAAAAACGATATGCAGGAAATGCAGATGTTAAGAAAAACAAGATTGATCTACTAAAGAAGCAGTTTGCTATTTTCAAGCACATGAAGCATGAGTCACTTGAGGACATCATCACACGTTACTATCATCTGATGTCAGAAATAGAAAACTATAAGATTGATTGCTATACTGATGTAGAGAAGAATGACAAGCTGCTCGATGCTTTACCTACTAAGTGGGATATCTACACTCTCATGATTAAGGGAGAGGCAGATTATGAGACAAAGGAAATTGAGGAAGTGGTTGGAAAGCTGAGAGCTTATGAGCTCAGTATGAAGAAGAAAGACACTGGATATGATCAGGTTCAAGATCCAACGATTTACAATGGGCTTGCATCTTCTTCATCTCACAACGCTTCTAGCGACTCTGCTACTGCTTTTCTTTCGTGTGAGAATGAGCAGGTCACAGTGAATGAAGATGGTGATGTGTGTTTTGTAGCTGCTTCAGGAGGATCAACAGGAGCCAAGAAAACATCAGCTTCTAAGTAGAGTAGTGGTGTTAAGTCGATGCCTATGAGTGTGAAGTCTGCTGAAGAGCATCTGGCTCTACTTGCTTCATTTGTTGCTTCCTATGAGAACTACATTCAGGGGAAGATATCTGATCCTGCTACTTTGGATGAAGATTATGATCAGATTGACCCCGATTGTCACGACCCCCGACCCGGTTTGACCCGTTTCAGGAGCCGCGGGACAGAAATACTGCGGTATTGATTTAATTGAGTTTAACAGCGGAAACAGGATCGTTTAAAGCTAAAATTTTTCCCCGATTATTTTATTTCACAATTCGGGATAAAACCTCGATAATTTACAATAGTATGATTTTTCTAGGAAATCGTTATGTTACAAAACTTATTTCTTTATTTTATAATGAGCCACTATTTTAAGCTTGAAATGCTCCCCAGCACTTTTCCTGAATTACAACAGATCACCTGAAACATGTTTGAAAAAGGTTTTGTCAGCGGGAAATACTGAGTGAATCATTCTATTTACTAAAATGACACATTTGTTATAATGTACAGTATTAAGAGCGATTACAATGTTTCTATTATCAAACCAACTACCCACGGTACTTGTCACTCGACCGAATCTGTGACTATGGTCATATCCCCCATTGGCTGCCCCAATGGTGACGATTATCAAGTAATGTATACAAAACCCCACATACCGGCTGTAACTTGGTGATTACAAAGACTTAATCCCCGTAATTATAACTTTGAAAATAAACATGATTTTGTAAATAGATTTGATAAAAAGAGAGAATGACTCACATTGCTGATTTAATACGGACAGAGTATAATCTATGAATTAGCTTTGTTAACCTAATATAAATAACAATGCACACAAAACTGGGTTAGTAATCAATCCAGCAATTACGATAATTTACGAGATCAAATTCTCACAATGAATGACAAAATGCAATACTTCATCCATCGAATTAACGATGATCCGTTGAATTAACAACGAACGACAAAGTATAATACTTTATCCATCGAATTAACGATGATCCGTCAAATTAATGACGAACAATAAAGTATAACCCTAATATGGGCGGCACTTAAACATTCATTGGATATATTGATCGTCGGATAAATGAATCGTAGCAGCGATTGTGCTAATACCCTGTTTTGCAGCAGAATTTCGAGACCCGTGTGTGAATTTAGAGTATTCCTGCTATAACTTAGAGTATACTTCGAATTTTCCCGTCGTTTCAGTACCAGAATTCAAGTCCCAAACTAACCTATTTATACTGAAAATTTTACCCCGTCGCGTAGCGCGACTGCCTACCCCCTTAGTCGTCGCGCTACGCGACTGCCAACCTATATTCATAGGGTAGCTACGTGCATGGGTAGGCTTGCTGAGTTGGTGGATTTCGAAAATTTGATTTCTACAGCTCACAATTTGGATAATCGTCCACTAGGGTTTATCCCCCCTTGAGTTTTAGGGGCCCTAATCCTGATTCTGAAAATTCTGAAAATTTTAGGGTTTGTTCAGAATCACTTGGGTGTCTCAATTAGGGTTTCCTATTGGACTAATTAATTTAATAAATATGACTTTTGATGAGAGTTGTTACATTCTCCCCACCTTAAGAAAAATCTCGTCCTCGAGATTTACTGGAATAAATGAGGATACTTTTTCTTCATTTCTGTTTCTAGCTCCCAAGTGTATTCAGCTCCTCTCTTTGAATCCCATCTGACTTTGACTAAAACTAGTCGTTTGTGCTTGAGAAACTTGATCTTTCGATCCTCAATTTGAAGAGGTTTCTCCACAAATTTTAACTTTTCGTTTACCTTTATGTCTTGAAGAGGTACTACCAGAGATTCATCTGTTAAACATTTCTTGAGATTGGATACATGAAATACATCATGTACTCCGGCTAATTCTTCTGGTAGTTGTAAACGATAAGCTACTGGTCCTATACGTTGGATCACTGGAAATGGTCCTACGTACCTTGGACTTAGCTTTCCTTTCTTTCCAAATCTGACTACTCCTTTCCAAGGAGAAACTTTCAATAGTACTTTGTCTCCAACTTGGAATTCTAACGGCTTGCATCTATTGTCTGCATAACTCTTCTGACGATCTCGAGCCGTCTTCAATCTTTCCTTGATTCGAGTAATCTTGTCGGTCGTCTCTTGCACAATTTCAGGACCTGACAATTGATTTTCTCCTATTTCTGCCCAACAAATTGGAGTTCTGCATTTTCTTCCATACAATGCTTCAAATGGAGCAGTATCAATGCTTGAGTGATAACTATTGTTATAGGAGAATTCAATTAATGGTAAGTGATCATCCCAACTTCCACCAAAGTCTATCACACATGCTCGGAGCTTGTCTTCTAGAGTTTGGATCGTCCTTTCACTTTGTCCGTCTGTTTGTGGATGATATGCAGTGCTCAAATTTAGTCGAGTTCCCATAGCTTGCTGGAAACTTTTCCAGAAATGGGAAGTAAAACGACTATCTCTATCCGAAACAATGGAGAGTGGAACTCCATGTAAGGATACAACTTCATCTACATACAATTTAGCCAGTCTTTCCATGCTAAAGGTTTCTTTCATAGGTAAAAAGTGAGCTGATTTGGTTAATCGATCCACAATTACCCAAATCGCATCATTACCTTTTCTGGTTTTGGTAATTTAGTAACAAAATCCATTGTTATAAGTTCCCATTTCCATACTGGCATCTCTAACTGTTGTAGTAACCCTGAAGGTTTCTGATGTTCTGCCTTAACTTGTGAACAAGTAAGACATTTAGAAACATAGCTGGCTATGTCCCTTTTCATTCCTATCCACCAGAAGTTCTTCCTTAGATCTTGGTACATCTTATTGTTTCCTGGGTGCATAGTGTATCTAGATTTATGAGCTTCTTCTAAAATCTTAGGTCTTAAGTCTCCCTGCTTAGGTACCCAAATTCTACCTTTGTGGAATCTCCAAATTCCATCTGCTCCTTGTTCTAATTCCTTTATTCGTCCTTTCATTCCTTCAGCATCATCCTTGATTGCTGTAGTTTGAATATTCTTTAATTGTTCCATTAAATCTATTTGTAGATTTAATCTGAGAGCACGAAACCGTCATTGTTTCTCATAATATTTACGACTTAAAGCATCTGCAACTACATTCGCCTTTCCTTCGTGATACTGAATATCACAGTCGTAGTCACTTAAGATTTCCATCCATCTCCTTTGCCTCATGTTTAACTCTTTTTGCCCAAATATGTATCTTAAACTTTTGTGGTCTGTGTAGACAGTAAATTTACTTCCGTAAAGATAGTGTCTCCAAATCTTAAGGGCAAAAATTACGGCTCCTAACTCTAAATCATGAGCCGTATAATTCTCTTCGTGCTTTTTCAACTGCCTTGATGCGTACGCAATTACCTTTTTGCGTTGCATAAGCACACATCCATATCCTAATTTTGAAGCATCACAATATACTTCAAAATCTTCAGTTCCTTCTGGTAAGGCTAAAATTGGTGCATGAGTTAATTTCTGTTTCAAAATCCTAAAAGCTTCTTCTTGTTTAGGTCCCCATTCAAACTTAGTGGCTTTACAGGTTAACTTAGTTAATGGTACGGCTATCTTGGAAAAATCCTTAATAAACCGTCTATAATACCCAGCTAAACCTATAAAACTTCTTATTTCCATTGCTGTTTGTGGAACCTTCCACTTGGTAATTGCCTCTATCTTAGCAGGATCTACATGAATACCTTCATGATTCACCATGTGTCCTAAAAATTGCACTTCTTTTAGCCAAAATTCGCATTTCTAGAATTTGGCGTACAACTTTTCTTTTCTTAACAAAGTTAAGAGTGCATGCAAGTGCTGACAATGTTCGTCCTGACTTTTGGAATAAATAAGTATATCGTCTATGAAAACAATTACAAATTTATCCAAATACGGTTTACAGATTCTATTCATCATGTCCATGAATGCTGCAGGTGCATTCGTTAACCCGAAGGGCATGACTGTAAACTCGTAATGACCATACCTAGTTCTGAAAGCAGTCTTAGGTATGTCTTCTTCTTGTACCTTCAATTGATGATATCCATAGCGTAAATCTATCTTAGAAAAATATCTAGCCCCCTGAAGTTGATCAAAAAGATCATCAATCCTAGGTAATGGATATCGATTCTTAATTGTAACCTTATTCAATTCCCTATAATCGATACACATTCTCATTGAACCATCCTTTTTCTTCACAAACAACACTGGCGCTCCCCAAGGGGATGAGCTAGGTTGTATGAATCCTTTACTTAGTAATTCATCTAATTGCTTTTTCAATTCTAACATTTCTGTGGGTGCTAACCGATAAGGTGCCTTGGCTATCGGTGTAGTTCCTGGAATTAGATGAATCCTAAATTCTACTTCCCTATCTGGAGGTAATCCTGGTAAATCTTCTGGAAATATATCAGAATATTCTAATACTACTGGTATTTCCTTAAGATCTTTTCCCTTAGTGCTAATGATTACTGAAATCATATACACTATTCCTTGTTTTCGTTCATAATTAGCAACTTTCATTACTGATATGAACTTCATGGGCTTACGTGGTTTATCTCCTGTAATCCTAATCACTTCTCCAGTAGGTGATTGAATTTCTATGGAATTCTGATCACAAAGGATTCTAGCATGGTTGGCTATTAACCAATCCATTCCTAATACAACATCAAATTCAGCTAAATTCATCGGCAATAGTCTTGCAGAGAATTAATGTCCTAAAAGTTCTATGTTTCCTTCTTGCAAAACTTTATCTATTTTAACTGAATTTCCGTCTGCTGTTTCAACTGTAAAAATCTGCCTAATATTGGTTAAAGGTAAACTAAGAGCTTGACAGAATGAAGTATTTATAAAACTTTGGTTTGCACCAGAGTCAAATAATACTTTTGCGTACACGTTGTGAACTAAGAACGTACCCGCTATCACATCCGGAATAAGTTCTGCTTCTTGAGTGGTCAGCTGAAATGCCCTGGCATTCTTCTTAGTAGTTCCTTCGGTCGTCTTGGGTTTGTTATCTACTGGTTTGACCAATTTAGGACATTCTGTTTTATAATGCCCCGCTTCTCCACAATTAAAACAGATTACTGTTTTCTTTTTGCAGTTCTCTTCACGATGTCCTACAGTTTTGCAAAAATTGCAAGTGATATCGCATCTTCCATAATGCTTCTTTTTGCATTTCCTGCAAAATGACGGAGTTGGAGATTGCCCTGTTCCTTTTCTCTTGAAGCTGTTATTATTACCCACACGAAATCCTTGGGTAATTTTCTGAGCTAGTGTCTTTTTCCTATCTTCATCTCTTGTGCGCACTAATTCATCGGTTAAAGTATTGGCTAATTCTACCGCATCATCAATAGTGCGTGGTCTCGCAGCTTTAACAATATTGCGGATTTCGCTAATTAGCCCCCAAATATAGCGAGAAATGAGTACCGGTTCTGGCGAAGCCAGTGTTGGTACCACTCTTGCATATTCAAAGAATGTCGAGGTATAACCGCGACAATCCACACTCATCATCCGATGATTTAGAAACTTATTCGCCATCTGTTCCTTCTCATACTCAGGACAGAATTTTCTTTCCACCAAACCTTTAAATTCTTCCCAAGTCATAACATAAGCTATTACTCTTCCTTTTGATTGTAACACAGTATTCCACCACTCGAGTGCTCCTTCTTTGAACAGATTGGATGAATACATGACCTGATCATCTTTACCACATTTACTTATTGCAATGACTGCTTCGGTTTTCTCTAACCAACGCAGTGATGCAGTTGCTCCTTCATTGCCTGCAAATTCAGTGGGTTTACAAGCAAGGAATTCTTTGAAAGTGCAACCAGGCGTTGCAGTTTTCATTTTCTTGGGTAATGGAGCTTGATGTGGTTCTTTATTATGGTTATTGCCTCCATTTACACTATTACTGAAGTTATCTTCAGTAATTTGTTTACTAGGAACAATCTGTTGCGGTTCGATTGGATTCTTTATAGCAGCAACGAATGCTGGAATAGCATTGGCTATCCCTTGAGCAACAATGTTTTCGATATCTTGCCGAGTCATATATTGACCTCTTGAATGTTGTTCAGAATGATTAACTTCATTAATAGGTTCATTACCACTGTTTCCCATCTGATAATGTATATATATAAATTTTATTAGTAACGGACAAATAATAATTATATACAAACAATCAGAAAATTTTATAATACAGATATAGTCAAAACAATCGATTTCTCGATTTCATTTTATATTTATCATAGTATGCATCATTACTCACAAATATCATACAGAGTTTTATTTGTTATTTACAAACTAACTTTATTAGTACTATTATACAACTACCATTTTATCATCGTACTATCTCTCGTTACTTGCTGTTCTAAAAACGCATTTCCCTCTCATCGTACTTCCAAGCAATCTGTCCCCCTATTTCCCTGATTCTAGTTCCAACATCAAACAACTCTTCACCAAAGTGGCGAAGTTCAGCCATGTTTTCATTGCTCGTAGGTGGATTAGGTAATGGTTCTGGATCGAATTGTGGAAGAAAAGAGTAAGGATCGTTGACAATATTTTGAAATTGCCAATCGTTCGTCCACCATTCGTCCATTCCTATGGGTTGGGAGTGGACTATTGGGTTTGGAATTGCTGGTTCCCAATTCATAGGGAGTTGGTTTTCAAGAGAATAATTAAAAATATTATTATTATTATTATTGACAGGCTGAATTGTTTCACAGCTTGCCAATAGGAAGTCTATCTCATCTTGAAAAGTCCTTTCCTGGTTTGGATTGGAGCTCTCTCCGATTTTTCTCTGAGCTGGTATAGACCCTTGCCCAACTTCCATTACTACTTCTTTAGTAATTTCTTCCATCTGTATTTCTATCTCTTTACCCTTCTCTTTGTCTTCAGTTTTCATCTCTTGTTGTTTAGAACTCTCTCCGGTTATAATTTCTTTTCCCTTTTTCAAAGGATTGTTTATTTTGGGCAGTTTTTTAGCTGGCTTCTTCTTACGTATTTTCCTCCATCCTACATAAGTTCTTTTCTTTTGTTTTGGCTTGCTCAAAGGTGGAACCTTGAATTCTACTGGTTGTTCAACATCGGGATAGTAGCTAGTATATTCCTTGGAAGCTTCGATAGTTACGGGGTAAAGATTAAGGTTCTGAAAAGCTTCGGATATCCCACTCATGCTGATGTAGCATATATGCAAAATGCATAAAATACTAAGTTAAAATTTACAAATAACTTTGTAATTTATTACATACTGTGTACTAGTTGATTACAAAGATAACTGAAAAACATACCCAGATTTCAATTTTTATTTATCACACAAGGTTTCTAGATTGTATGGGTAGGGTGTTAATCTTTAAAGATTTATATTTTCTGCTACTGTGGCTAGCATATATAAATTTGCCCATTTCTCATCTAGTTTATCTTCCCAAGGTGATTTATCAATTAATTCCTGAGTTTCTCGTTTAATCCTCTTTTCTCGGATTTTCTCTTTACTTTTCTTAATAATCATTTCCCTCCTTCGAGGAGAAAGTGATTCCTCGTATTGTGCCTTTCGCACGAATATTCCTTCTTCAGGAATTTCAGCCTGATTCGAGGATTTGGTTCGGGATGAACTTCCCTTCTCATTAGATGATCTATCTAATTTAAGATAGATACTTGCTAGCTTTTTCTTACCCATACTGTAACTAACAAATAATCAAATAATCAGTTAATAATACAAATAATCACGTAATAGTAATCAGGAAAAATTAAGTATTTCTAAATACTTAATTAGCTTAACCCAGTGGCTCTGATACCACCTTATTTCTGTCACGACCCCCGACCCGGTTTGACCCGTTTCAGGAGCCGCGGGACAGAAATACTGCGGTATTGATTTAATTGAGTTTAACAGCGGAAACAGGATCGTTTAAAGCTAAAATTTTTCCCCGATTATTTTATTTCACAATTCGGGATAAAACCTCGATAATTTACAATAGTATGATTTTTCTAGGAAATCGTTATGTTACAAAACTTATTTCTTTATTTTATAATGAGCCACTATTTTAAGCTTGAAATGCTCCCCAGCACTTTTCCTGAATTACAACAGATCACCTGAAACATGTTTGAAAAAGGTTTTGTCAGCGGGAAATACTGAGTGAATCATTCTATGTACTAAAATGACACATTTGTTATAATGTACAGTATTAAGAGCGATTACAATGTTTCTATTATCAAACCAACTACCCACGGTACTTGTCACTCGACCGAATCTGTGACTATGGTCATATCCCCCATTGGCTGCCCCAATGGTGACGATTATCAAGTAATGTATACAAAACCCCACATACCGGCTGTAACTTGGTGATTACAAAGACTTAATCCCCGTAATTATAACTTTGAAAATAAACATGATTTTGTAAATAGATTTGATAAAAAGAGAGAATGACTCACATTGTTGATTTAATACGGACAGAGTATAATCTATGAATTAGCTTTGTTAACCTAATATAAATAACAATGCACACAAAACTAGGTTAGTAATCAATCCAGCAATTACGATAATTTACGAGATCAAATTCTCACAATGAATGACAAAATGCAATACTTCATCCATCGAATTAACGATGATCCGTTGAATTAACAACGAATGACAAAGTATAATACTTTATCCATCGAATTAACGATGATCCGTCAAATTAATGACGAACAATAAAGTATAACCCTAATATGGGCGGCACTTAAACATTCATTGGATATATTGATCGTCGGATAAATGAATCGTAGCAGCGATTGTGCTAATACCCTGTTTTGCAGCAGAATTTCGAGACCCGTGTGTGAATTTAGAGTATTCCTGCTATAACTTAGAGTATACTTCGAATTTTCCCATCGTTTCAGTACCAGAATTCAAGTCCCAAACTAACCTATTTATACTGAAAATTTTACCCCGTCGCGTAGCGCGACTGCCTACCCCCTTAGTCGTCGCGCTACGCGACTGCCAACCTATATTCATAGGGTAGCTACGTGCATGGGTAGGCTTGCTGAGTTGGTGGATTTCGAAAATTTGATTTCTACAACTCACAATTTGGATAATCATCCACTAGGGTTTATCCCCCCTTGAGTTTTAGGGGCCCTAATCCTGATTCTGAAAATTCTGAAAATTTTAGGGTTTGTTCAGAATCACTTGGGTGTCTCAATTAGGGTTTCCTATTGGACTAATTAATTTAATAAATATGACTTTTGATGAGAGTTGTTACACCGATGATCTTGAAGATATGGATTTGCAGTGGCAAATGGCCATGATTACTAGAAGAGTGAAGAGATTTATGAACCGAACAAGCAGGAAGTTTATAGGAAAGACGGTTGGTTTCGACAAGACCAAAGTGAGATGCTTCAACTGTCAAAGTTATGGGCATTTTGCTAGGGAATGTCAAAAACAAAAGCAGGAGACTTCGAGTCAGAGTTCAAACAATAGGAATGCATCAAACAACTCTAACTCAAGAGCGCTGATCTCTACTGCTAGAGAAGGTTCATATGACTGGAGTATTCACTTGGAAAAAGATGACACTGTCACACAGGCATTCATGGCAGAGATAACTCCAGTTGATGATGGTGAAGCTACTGTGGGAGATGCTGAAGCAAAAGTGGATGCTGAGGCAGAGGTCAAGATAGAGAGTAAAGCTGAAGAAGAGAAGGGTGATCAGACAAAAGATGCTGAAGAGGAAAAGCAAAAGTCTGACCATCAAAAGGAAGCTGAAGAAAAGGAAGCAAAATATAAAAAAATGGAAGCTCAGCTTGCGGCTCTAATGGCCAACCTTGATAAACAAACAGGAGAGGTAAAATCTAATTCTGTGTGTTTAAAATGTCGTGAATTACAGGGTGAAGTTGACAGGTTGTCCACACAAAACCAAAGTCTGGTGGGCGAGATGTCTACCATAAAAGAAGCAAACTTTTTTGCTAAAAGAAATGAATCATCATACTTGAAGAAGATAAAAGGTTATGAAAGTAAAATTGAAGCTGTAACCTGCAAATTAAATGAAAAACTTCAAGTAATAGACTTAGCTCATGAAATGATGGCTGAGAAAACAAAAGAGATTTCTGAAAAATGCAAAGAGTTGTCAGATGCACAACTCAAAATTGTTGAACTTGAAAAGAAATTAGGTCAATTCAGGGACTCTACTTTTGTTATGAAACATATGATGGGTGGCTTGAAGAAAAGTAATGACAAAACAAGTGTGGGATTTCATGGTTTCAATGAAGTTTCACCTCCTGTTAGTCATGACTATTCTTTCTTGCCTGATGAAGATGATCTCATGGACTTTGGGTCAACATCACCAAGTAGTTCCACATCAAGTCAAGGAAATGTGTTTGTGAGTGCTGAGGCTAAGAAGGATAATAACAGCAAACCTGTTTTGAAAAAGAACACATCACATCCTAAAAATAACAATCCAACTTTTGTTAAAAAGGTTAATTTTGTTCAAGGAAGTGACATGAAAAACGAAACAGCTGTTATTGAAAATGAATCTAATATAGAGTTTGCAAAAACAAGAACATGGAAAATTCTGAAACTAAGCAAACTGAACCAAATCCTTCTAAGGAATCATCAGAAGAAAAACCCGAATCTAGTTCAAAGGCTTCAGAGAAGAAGTCTTCGAAAAAGAAATCGTGCTTCAAATGTCACACCAAGGGACATGTAGCTAGCTGCTGTCCTAACAAAAAGAGTGAAGCACAAGTGAGTGAGGCGAAGAGAGAGAAGTCACCAGAGAATAGTGGTGATAAACAGGAGAAAGTTGCAAATTCTCCAATGAAATCTGCTGCTAAGCAACCAGAGAATGTTGATGTTGGTGAAGATAAGGCTGAAAAAGGAACTCCACAAGTTCCACGTTTTCAAAGAAATCAACCTAGATTTCAGCCTTGATCTCCACCAGGCAGATTTGAGAGACCTAGAAGCAGTTCACCAAGAATGAACAATTTTAATTCTAGTAATTTCAGAAGTCAAGGTCAATATCAAAATCGATACCAAAATAATGGTGGTCGAACTTTTTATAACAATGGCTTTAGAAATTACAACAATAATGCTTCTTGGAATCAAAATTCAAGATACCCAAATCAAAATTTCCAAAGGTCAAATAGTCCAAACACGTATAGGAACCCTCAGGACCAAAGACCTAGTGGAAACCAAAATCAAATTCCATCAACAGGTCTGAGATCCAAGACTCCAGTTAGGAGTAATGGATATTGGATGGATGTTCCAGTAGTTGGTGAATTTGGACGACCCAAGACCATTAAGGCTTGGGTCCCCCAATCTAACTAATTTTTGGTTGGTGTGTGCAGGAGCTGCTAAGGAGGATTATCAACTTATGGTATGTTGATAGTGGCTGCTCCAGGCACATGACGGGGGATGCGAGATTGTTGACTGAATTTGAAGATTATGATGGTGGAAAGGTGAATTTTGCGGGTGCTAAAGGTGGTAGAATTACAGGACGAGGAAAGGTGACCAATGGGAAGATCACACTGGACAAAGTGAACTATGTGGAGCAGCTTAAACACAATCTGATGAGCGTGTCACAAGTCTGCGACAAGGGTCACTCGGTCCATTTTACCAAGAATGAAGCATTAGTATTGAAACCAGGTTTGAAGATTCCGGACGATTGGATAGTGATGCGAGCGCCAAGGAGAAATGACACTTATGTCATGGACATGGGTGCTAAGGATCCAAATGTTGTGGTGGCGTGTTTACTATCAAAAGCATCTGAAGCTGAATCGATGTTGTGGCACAGACGCATGGCCCATATTCACTATCGAAAAATGAATTACCTTGTTAAAAATGAGCTAGTGAAAGGGGTTCCAATGCAGAGGTTTCAAGTGGAAGATAAATGTCTTCCATGTCAAAAGGGAAAACAACATAAGAAACCTCACAAATCTAAAACAGTAAATTCCATAGATGCCCCTTATGAATTACTTCACATGGATTTATTCGGTCCAGTGAACGTGAGGAGCATAGGTGGAAAGTACTATTGTTTAGTTGTCACTGATGATTATTCACGATATTCATGGGTTTTCTTTTTAGGTACAAAAGATGAGATGGCGGAGATGCTGATAGATCTTTTTACGAAATTGGAAAACGTCCATGATGCAAGAATCAAGAGGATAAGGAGTGATAATGGCACGGAGTTCAAGAATCGAATTCTGGATCTCTACTGTCTTCGAAAGGGAATTGAACATCAATATTCTGCTCCTTATACACCTCAACAAAATGGAGTTGCTGAGAGGAAAAACAGGACGTTGATTGAAGCCGCTAGGACGATGCTTTCAGATTCAAAGCTACCAGTTCTTTTCTGGGGAGAAGCTGTGAATACAGCTTGCTACGTCCTAAACAAAGTTTTGACTGTTAAACGTTTTAATAAAACTTGTCATGAATTGATGTTTAACAAGAAACCAAACTTAGAAGGCTTTGAACCATTTGGGTTACCCTGCACCATTGTGCGTAATAAAGATAAACAAAAATTCGGTGAGGTGGCTGACGAAGGCTACTTTCTAGGTTACGTACCTGGCGCACCGAATAAAAGGGTTTTTAATCTAAAAACTGGTAAAATTGAGGTTGTGTTTAATGTGGAAATTACTTCATACAAACCTCAACAATCAACGAGTGGTCCTGCTATATTATATGATTATGAAAGCACTTTTAAATCATTTAATATTCCTGAGTTTCCAAATGCAGATGATTCTCAGTTGATTCAGACAATGATTGGTGGAGACGATGAAGGTGAGTTCATGCCTAGATCGAATGTTGATATGACAGATGTTGCGGAAACTTCCCAAGGTGCTGCTGATCCTGATTCAAGCGATAGTGATTCTGAACCCATTGAGGGGGAGGATTTCATTAATCCATTTGCAGATCAGAACATTCAGGGGGAGGTTGGATCAAACCTGGGTGATAATCTTGAAGTGGATACCGTTGCTACTACACGAGCAAATAGAGATCATCCAGTTGATATGATACTTGGAGATCCTACTGCAGGTGTTCAGACGAGAAGAAGCATAGCAGAGAATTCTGGTTTATTTGTGTCGATTGAAAAGACTGGGATTGTGAACGAATGCTTGTATAGTTGTTTTATTTCACAAGAGGAGCCGAAGAACATACATATGGCTCTTAAAGACAATTCATGGGTTGAGGCTATGCAAGAGGAATTGGCACAGTTTGCTAAGCTGAAGGTTTGGGAGTTGGTTGACCTTCCTAAAGGTGAGAGAGATATAGGCACTAAATGGGTGTTTAAGTGCAAGAAGGATGACAGAGGGATAGTTACGCGAAACACGGCTCGATTGGTTGTCAAAGGTTTCAATCAGCAAGAAGGGATTGATTACAATGAAGTGTTTGCACCAGTGGCAAGGTTAGAGGCAATTCGGTTGTTTCTAGCTTTCGCAACATTCAAGGGCTTCAAAGTTTACCAACTAGACGTGAAGAGTGCATTTCTTTACGGGCAAGTCCAAGAAGTGGTGTATGTCTCACAACCAGATGGGTTCGTTGATCCAGACTATCCAGATCGGGTGTACAAACTTGATAAGGCTTTGTATGGATTACATCAACCTCCCAGGGCGTGGTACGAGACACTGTCTACACATCTGATCAATAATGGTTTTGAAAGAGGTCAGATTGACAGTACACTGTTCATCAAGAGGAAGAAGGAAGATTTTCTGCTGGTACAGGTGTACGTGGATGACATCATCTTTGGGTCATCAGATGAGAGCATGTGTAAAGAGTTCGAGCAGGTGATGAAGAGCAAGTTTGAAATGAGTGCTATGGGTGAGCTGTCTTACTTTCTGGGATTACAAGTTGAACAGAAGGAGGATGGGATGTTTATTCATCAAACGAAGTATGTGTATGACATTTTGGATCGGTTCAAAATGAATGATTGCTCTACTTTCAACACACCCATATGTGAAAATCACAATCTTGGCCCAGATCACGAAAGAACTGAAGACGTTGATCCTACTCAATACAGGGCAATGATTGGTTCTCTAATGTACTTGACTGCTTCAAGACCTGACATTATGTTTGCAGTATGCTTGTGTGCTAGATATCAGGCTAATCCAAAGGAGTCACACATGAAGGCGGTGAAGCGTATTATTCGTTACTTGAAGGGAAAACCTAAACTTGGGTTGTGGTATCCAGCTGATAGTGACATGAATTTTGTTGCTTACACTGACTCAGACTTTGGAGGATGCAAGTCGAACAGAAAGTCTACAACAGGTGGTTGTCAGTTCTTAGGAGGCAGGATCGTGTCTTGGCAATGCAAGAAGCAATCCTGTGTGTCAACATCTACGTGTGAAGCTGAATATATTGCTGCGGGTAGCTGCTGCTCTCAGGTTCTCTGGATACAACAGCAAATGCGCGATTACGGTTTGGATTTCACTCGTACTCCTATTATGATAGACAATAATGCCACGATTTCTATAACTAATAATCCCGTGAAACACAGTCGCACAAAACATATTGACATACGTCATCATTTTATACGGGATTGTGCTGAAAAGAGATTAATTGAATTACATCGAGTTGACACACTAGATAACCTGGCAGATCTTTATACTAAAGCTTTTGACAGGGCTCGCTTTGAACATTTAGTCGAACTCAACGGGATGAGGAATCCTGAATAACTGGTTTTTCATAAGAATTTTTGTAAATAGTTTACTGCTTTTCTTAAAAATCAAAAAAGATAAAAAAAATTGAAAAATCAAAAACATAAAAAAAATTGAAAAATTAAAAATGAGTTCACTGTGTGAAAAAGAAGAAATGATAGTACATCAGCAAGTTAGACTGTCACACTGAAACTGAAATTAAATTGCTTAAGTGTGATAGCAGCTTCATCATATGATGTACCAGTAGGCAAAAAGCATGAAATAATCATCTTACCAATGTGATATAAACTTAAATAAATTGTGTATGAGTGGGGAACACATCAGTGGTGTATGGTTTAATGACCTTAAATCTTGCGTTGATAGATTGCCAAAATCTGAAGTTTTGGGTCTTTATACTGTTATTTCATCTGGGGATATCTTGGCTGTCTTTCTTTTCAGAACTAAAATTGTACATGACCCCAGGAAAGAAAGTCACTTGGAATTAGCTCATTTCTATTTGAATGTCTGTATGTTGTCCCGATACACACAATTTTGATCTGATTCTGAAATCTTCTCTGAAAAAAGTCGTGTACCTCCTCTGCTGCATCCAGATATATGCTGACCTGGAGGTGCTAGGCAACGACAGCTTCTGTTGCATCCAGATACATGCTGACCTAGCTGTACGTTGTCGCGCTATAGATCTAATACACCCGAAAGAGGCCCTCTAGTGCCCAAATGAAACCCAAGAAACCTATATCAAACTGAGAAAAACTCATTTGATCTGTATATTATACCATCTCTCTTAAAGATCTATTCTGTTCTCTTCTCAACCTATTCCTAGTTAAGATTTCAGAAATCTGGATTGGACTTGTGAAATATGTGGTAGGGAAGATACTTGCATGATAGAGTGTGTTGTTTATATTTCCAGGATTTGATTAGTATTTATTTGGGTGTTCATTGTTACGCAATCAAAACATGATAAAACAGATTATATGCAGAACTAGACATTGTCAGGATATCTTAAAGGATAACATCAGTATACTCACCTACTACGATGAATCTTTGTGCATACCTTGATCGCGGGGGTATATCCTGAAGTGGGACACACTAATATATCAGTAAATAAAATTACCTTAATGTATCATATGGTAATGGTACTTGAAATGTTCATGCATTTTGTTTAAGTGGACAAACATACTGGTAATCGTCTTGAACTGCTTTTCACGAAAAATTAAATAAAGAATTATCTAATAGTGTGAAACAGTTTGATTGTGCTGATATGATCTTCTTACCAGTGATTCTCACAAAAATAGAGTGTTTATTGCTTTTCGTATTTATTTGCTTTCAGAAAAAATCCAAAAATAGTGTCTTTTTCTGTTTAAAATTCTTAACGTACGGAAAAACTGTTATTCTTGGAGGAATTGTTACTGATAGGGGGAGACGGTGTTAGAAAGTGAGTTCAAAATTTTAACTCATGCGGGTTATAGGGTGTGTGATTAAAAAGTTTTGCGTGTTGGTGATGAAGTTGAAAATGCTTAATCTGTGATACAGTTTAACTATCTCTTGAATAATAATAATTTGTTTAACTTATGTTGAAAAATTCTTATGGTTTCTCGAGATGTTTGTTTTATAGTAAACAGATTGAAGCAGTGTGTTGCTGAGAAGTTGCTGTGTTGCTGAGAAGTTGATGTGAAGAGATGAGAGTTTGATTGGATGCATGGTAGAACCTCTTTTCTACATTGCAGACAAAGTTGAAGAGATTGAAGATTGCTATACAAATGCTGAACTGGAGTTTACTCAAACGCTAAAGTTTTTGAAGATTTGGTGATTGGATGCATCAGCTTAGGGGGAGTCTGTTGCTGACAGAAGCTTTTGAAGCTGAAGCTATCCAAAGACCAAAGACAGTGCAAAATTACATGAAGATTGCAAGAAGACTGAAGACAAAGTTATTTTATGAAGCTATTGTCAAGGGGGAGTTTGTTGGTGCTTGTTTGTGACAACAGCTTAGATTTGGTCTTTGGATATCTTGTAATTAGATAAACGATAAACAGTTAGCGGGTTTAGCTTTGTATTAGTGAGTTAATAGAGTTTGGGCTAAACAAAACCCACATTGGGTGATGGGGGACGATTTGGGCCTAGCCCATGTAGTAAACCCAGCCTAATGTTGCAACCTTGTGTTATATAAACAAGGTTAGGCTTTAGGGTTTAGGTTAATCAGCCAGAACATTGTTTGTGAAGAATTTCGTGAGAGCTTAGTGTCTTGGACGAAATTGAAGTTGGTTAGGGTTTTGATTGATTGTAAAACAGATTGTTTGGATAATCAATAGAAACCCAGTTTGAAAGTGATTTGTTGTTTCTGTTCTTCTACTTGTTTCTGTGATATTCTGATCAAGAGGATTCCGCACTCTTGATTGGAAAGACAATTCTGTGAAAGATCTATACGAATAGGGGACCTACACCTCTACCCCGTAGAAATAGAGAAGCTGCTTCCAGTGAGACCCCCGACTCGATTGTAGTTTTGTATCAAGCCTTGGACCTAAGACTA
The DNA here is from genome assembly GCA_030545235.1 of Helianthus tuberosus. Classification (NCBI taxonomy): domain Eukaryota; kingdom Viridiplantae; phylum Streptophyta; class Magnoliopsida; order Asterales; family Asteraceae; genus Helianthus; species Helianthus tuberosus. The sequence continues at coordinate 202,405,191 of CM060445.1, read as the reverse complement.
TGGTTGCAAAAGTCGCAAGGCGCTCCCTAGTCGGTCGACCGGGGAGTTGAGAATACTCGGCCTAGGCGGAGAGTACACGGGGAGTACTCGGACATGCCAAATTATAAAGAAATTAGTTTTCGGAAATTAAATATATGTCAAATAACATAAATTTACTAATATTTATAACAAAATACGTGAAATTGATATTCATTCTTTAATATCATAGGCATAGAAATTATATTTTATTTTATTTTAAATCAAACTCGGCCCGAGTTGACATACTAGATCCGATTTTGGCTGATGTTGACCGCATTTTAGTGATTCCGAGTAACTAGTTGGAGTTTAAGAAAGTCGCCTCGGCAACCTACCTTGTAGCGACTACTCGGGGAGTACTCGGCCATGGAGACCTTGTTTTACAACCATAAGACACATAACACTCAAACAATCGGGATAGAGACTGATTGGTGCATGTACCCCCGTGTTTTTCAACTATCAACGTCACATGATGCATGATTAACCATCCGCCGCTTTTAACATTATTTTCACGAGATTAGTAAAATAACGTTAAAGTTAGTACCATTTCACTTTTGCCTCTCGAGCGCCCACACATACATACATTAACGTTAAAGTTAGTACCATTTCATTTTAGAGGCTTGTAAGGCAAAAATCCGAGCGAAATATATGTAGTTTTTTTAAATTTTCAAGTAGTTTATTTTTTTTAAGTAACTTTGCATTTTTTAAGGACTTTGTAATGTTTTATTTATTTTGTTTTAAATAAAATTGGCATATGAATTACAAAATAAAACATGTGAATAAAAAATAATTAGGTAATGACGATGTGGACTTTAAACCATTACATACAAGTTAAATGAATTGGCTTTAAAGACACCTATGTGACATGGCATTGAGATGACGCTTATATGGCGTAGAAGCTTTATACCGCACCCGTTAGCCTAATAACAAAATATTAAAATTCAAAGGATAGCTACCCAATTGAATGATGAAGTCATAATAATAACTATATTTTGAAAGGTAGCGATAAATATTTTTGGTACTTTAAGGTTAGCTTAGATTCATTTGGTCATAAATGAATGTTGAATTGTGAAGGTAGAAAAGCCGATAAGTATTTCATGAAATGGGGATAGATAATTTGAGAATCACCCTAGTTTTGAGAAACATTATAAGTCATGGGAAAAGATCAAATAGTAAGTTTATTTTGGCTAGAAAGGATAGGAAGCAATAATATTATGACATGTGGCAAATTTTAAAATAAAGAGAAAGGGTATTTTAGTCAATCCTATCATTTCTTCTTCCTTCTTCTCCCCAGTTACTTCAAAACCCACAATTTTCAAAACCCACCATCTCCAACCTTTTCTTCACTAACCCACAATTTTCAAAACCCACCATCTCCAACCTTTTCTTCACTTACTATCTCAATAATCACTACATTATAGTGCGATTTTCATCACCAATCAATGATTCAAACACCCGATCAACGTGTTCTTTAGCTTTTTTGAAGAAAACCCGGTTTAATTTCATACAAAATCTCGTTTTTTCCGGTGATTTTGAAGATAATCACTCGATCCGTTCGATTCGAGCACTGATAAGTGTTTCAATCATTCAAAATTCGTCAATTGTTGAAGAAATCACTTCGATCCAGGTAAGAAATTCTTTAATTTCATTTTTACGATCTGGGTTTTTTATTTAGTCATTGCGTTTTACGATCTTGGCGGGGGTCCGGGGGCAGCGCCCCTGGTAGCGGGGTCCTAGGGGCGGCAGCCCCTGGCGGGGTCCAAGGGGCAGAGCCCCTGGCTGGGGTTGAGCTGCTGTAATAAAAATGCATCAGAAAAATTAATTTTCTGTAAACTACCTCTGGAAACTGCATTGGTTCAGACAGTTCACAGCACAGACAATTCACAGCAAAGACAAAACTATTGTCATGGTTCAATGCGTTTTAGAGATAACACTTTCTTTGGTGTTTTTAAGCAATCGCGTTTTAGAACTAAAACATTTTTATGTGTTTTCTGGCCATTGCGTTTTAGAAAAACACATTCTTGAAGTGTTTTTGGTGCATTGCGTTTTAGGTAAAACACTTTTTTAGGTGTTTTCAGTCCATTGCGTTTTACAGAGAACACTTTCTTTTGTTTTTTAGGCAATTGCGTTTTAGAATGAGTCATTTTTAAGTGTTTTCTGGCCATTGCGTTTTACAAATAAGACATTTCTTTGTGTTTTTTGTGCATTGCGTTTTAGGTAAAACACTTTTTTATATGTTTTCAGTCCATTGCGTTTTAGAAAACAGACATTTTAAGTGTTTTCTGGCCATTGCGTTTTACAAATAATACATTTCTTTGTGTTTTTTGTGCATTGCGTTTTAGGTAAAACACCTTTTTATGTGTTTTCAGTCCATTGCGTTTTAGAAAACAGACATTTTAAGTGTTTTCTGGCCATTGCGTTTTACAAATAATACATTTCTTTGTGTTTTTGGTGCATTGTGTTTTAGGTAAAACACTTTTTTATGTGTTTTCAGCCCATTGCGTTTTAGAAAGTTTATTTTCTTTTGAGTTTTTAGGCTATTGCGTTTTAGAAATAAGACATTTCTTTGTGTTTTCTGGCAATTGCGTTTTACAAATAAGTAATTTCTTTGTGTGTTTGGTGCATTGCGTTTTAAAAAAATGTCATTTTTTAGGGTTTTTTTCATTGCGTTTTACGTAACTGGGGGTTTTTCTATTGCGTTTTAAGCAACTAGGTTTTTAATTTTTTTTGAAAATATAGCAATAGTATACTCGTTTTAAAGATAAAAAAACGCTCGTTTTTTTGGTGCAATTTTTATAAAAAAATAATGTCGTATGAAAGAGTTATTAACGTTTAAAAAATGGGGGGGGGGGGGAATTGGAGGAGAGAGAAACTATTGGCTTGGATTGACTAGAATGCCCCTAAACAAACTCACGCGCCTCTTTTCTTCCCTTCAATTTCTCTGATTTAATCTTAACCCTTGATTAACTAAATGGATGGTCAAGATCACTTCCTAGCCTTCCTAGACAAATAAACTTCCAATTGTATCTCCACCCTATAACTCATATCCCCCAGCATATTTTTATATTTTCTTTCTCAAATCATGTATTTACTACTAACTAAAATAGTTTAACAAAATTACCGTGAATTTACATTTACATATCTATACTAGGGTGGAGATACAATAGGAAGTTAATTTGGCTAGGAAGGATAGGAAGTGATCTTGACCATCCATTAAGTTAATCAAGGGTTAAGATTAAATCAGGGAGATTGAAAGTAAGAAAAGAGGCGCGTGACTTTTTTCAGGGGCATTCTAGTCAAGTAAGCCAATAGTTTCTCTCTCCTCCAATTCCCCCCCATTTTTTAAACGTTAATAACTCTTTCATACGACATTATTTTTTTATAAAAATTGCACCAAAAAAACGAGCGTTTTTTTATCTTTAAAACGAGTATACTATTGCTATATTTAAAAAAAATTCAAAACCCAGTTGCGTAAAACGCAATAGAAAAACCCCCAGTTACGTAAAACGCAATGAAAAAAAACCCTAAAAAATGACATTTTTCTAAAACGCAATGCACAAAAAACACAAAGAAATGACTTATTTGTAAAACGCAATGGCCAGAAAACACAAAGAAATGTTTTATTTCTAAAACGCAATAGCCTAAAAACTCAAAAGAAAATGTACTTTATAAAACGCAATGGACTAAAAACCCATAAAATGTGTTTTACCTAACGTTTGTGTTTTACAGAAGCTCTTGAATGAATTGCGTTTTGCTGTTAAAGAGAGCTATAGGGAATTTTGAATATGCAGAATGTGATTACGATCTCTCCATATTTGCAGACTCACCAAACTTTCCAGATACAAGAATACTAGGTTATGTTTTTAAGGTGATTTGAGATTTGAACCATGGCAACTTTGTCACCCAATTGTTTCTTCATCCAATCACAGTTATATCTCATTCTTGCTCGTTACTGAATAGCCAGAAAGGACTGAAAACACATAAAAAGTGTTTTACCTAAAACGCAATGCACAAAAAACACAAAGAAATGTCTTATTTGTAAAACGCAATGGCCAGAAATCACTTAAAAATGACTCATTCTAAAACGCAATTGACTGAAAACACTTCAAAAATGTGTTTTACCTAAAACGCAATGACTAAAAACACTTAAAATGTGTTTTTTCTAAAACGCAATAGCCAGAAAGGACTTAAAAATGACTCATTCTAAAACGCAATGGACTGAAAACACCTAAAAATGTGTTTTACCTAAAACGCAATGACTAAAAACACTTCAAAAATGTGTTTTACCTAAAATGCAATGACTAAAAACACTTAAAAATATGTTTTTTTCTAAAACGCAATAGCCAGAAAGGACTGAAACTGTCTGGGACTGTGAAAACACTCTTATTTCTAAAACGCAATGGACATATAAAACTGTCTGGGAACTGTCTGGGACTGTGAACTGTCTGAATTGTCTACGAATTATTGTCTTCGAAATGAGCCAATTTCTGGAAAATTAATTTTTCTGATGCATTTTTATTACAACAATTTAATCAGGGGCTCTGCCCCTTGGACCCCCCCCCCCCCGGACCCCCGCCATGATCGTAAAACGCAATAAGTAAATCAAAAACCCAGATCGTAAAAATGAAATTAAAGAATTTCTTACATGGATCGAAGTGGTTTCTTCAACAATTGATGAATTTTGAATGATTGAAACACTTATCAACGCTTGAATCGAACGAATCGAGTGATTATCTCCAAAATCACCGGAAAAACGAGATTTTTTTATGAAATTAAACTGGGTTTTCTTCAAAAAAAGGTGAAGAACACGTTGATCGGGTTCTGAATCATAGATTTGTGATGAAAATCGCACTATAATGTAGTGATTATTGAGATAGAAAGTGAAGAAATAGTTGAAGATGGTGGGTTTTGAAAATGATGGGTTTTTGAATTTACTGGGTTTTGAAAAAGGAAGAAGAAGGAGTTGGATTGACTAAAATACCCTTTCTCTTTATTTTAAAATTTGCCACATGTCATAATCCTATGGCTTCCTATCATTCCTAGTGAAAATTAACTTCCTATTTGATCTTTACCCATCTATACTATATAATAAAAGAAACCAATGAGAGGACACTTGTCATTCATTGAACCCATCTATTTTTTTATAAATAATTAATATTAATTAAAAGATAATTATAAAATTAGAGTTTTCCCTCCTAAAATGTATTTATTCTCATTTATCTCTACTTAATTTGAAAATTTAAATAATATGATAAGTATATATTTAAAAGTTTACGTTCAAAATAAAAAAATGTATTTTTTTCAAATATTATATTTTAAAAATATGTTCCCATCTTCCGTTTATCAAGAAATAATTTTCAAAGGTAATATTTTCAAAATTAATATGAAGATAAATATAATACGAGTATCTTTGGTTTAATATATGTTGAATCATATTAATAAATTTTCGGATAAACCAAATAAAATGTAATTTCCAAATATTAATATGGAGGTTTTTTTTATTCTAAAAGCATGTTCACTATTATATTTTTCCAAACTTTATATATCATATTACTTAAAAGTTTACCCATCTTCGTTTTTACGAACAAAATTCCAACCGAATAACTTCGTATTTGAAACAACATGTATAAGTTCTTTTTATGTTATTAGTAACTTTTTTACTTATAATTGTTTTTTTAACTAGAGGTATTAATAGATATTATTCATGCTGGTTATTTATTAAACAAATAAAATATTAAAGGAATATTATAAAGTTATTTGTTTGATGAAATTAATAAATACAAAGAGTTGCAGAATTATGTTTGTTATTTGGTATCAATCAGTCTTCGTCATAAAAACATTTACCGATGTTCTATATTATTACACAAATAATCTTATCAAAAAATAATCTTTGAAACGTACAGAGCTACTAGGTGGTTATATGAATTATAATACACTTTATTGTTTTGCATTCTCATAATACAAGGAAATGTCAAAAAGACTAAATGCTTAAATTTGTTGTTCTTCTACAAAAAACCTATCAACGACGATACATCAAACTGTAAGTTTTTTTTATTATCCACATGTTTTATTTGTAAAATATAATGTAACACACGTAAAATAACAAAAATACAACATATCACTAAAGGACTGTTTCGCAACATCTGAATGGTTACAAATTCTAACAAGATATCATCATCAAATAATAATATTAAACAATAACTTAACTAATTTGATATCATCAACGATTTAAATAATGTTTATCCTCATCTTTTAAAAAAGGTTTACAATGTATTGCAATTTATTTACTAGACATTTTCAATCTCGAACAAAAAACTTTAGAGTAGGTATGCAACTAAAATTGGATTTCAATACGTCTTAATTCTATCACATTTTAAAAAAGATTGTATTAATAATTTTGTAATTATATTAGGATTTTATTATGTCTTAATTCTTTCATATTTTAATAAATAAATAGCACATCAATGTCAGATTTTTTTAAAACATATCTTAACGATTATATATGTAATACACATGTTTATTCAACCCGTGTAATGCAATACACGTAGTTTTTAAAGATATAACTTTTTTATTATCTATTTAGTATATAAAACAATATGTATTCAACCCGTGTAATACACGGGGTTTTAACCTAGTACATAATAAAAAAAACATAAAAAGTGAATTTTTCATGTACTTAAACACTTTTTACATACGTAAAAACAAATTACATATATGTAATGCGAAAACCTCTTACCTATATGTAATTTCACGTTTTCTAGTTAGTAGTAAATACAAAATGCTAAGTTTTTTTTTAAATGTTCTAGATAGTAGTAAATACATACAAAATATGATTGTAAAAAAACGTTAGAGATATAGAAGTTCTTATAATTGGAGCGTGGTGCACAAAAAACCCGAACCCGGAAAAAAAACCCGGAACCGGGTATTATAAAAACCGGGTTTCTATACCCGAACCTGAACCCGACCCTACCCATAGGGTAGGGACCGGGTATTCATATTTGATCTAAAACCCGAACCCGAAACCGGGTTTTTTTATACCTGGTTTATACCCGAAACCCGGTTTTTATAAATACCCGGAACCGGGTTTTATAAATACCCGGAACTGGGTTTTTTTATACCCGGTTATATAGCACTTTGACTTCTAATCCTATCTATGTTTTTTTTATCTATGTTATTTTATCTATGTTTTCAAGCATTAAGACTTCTAGTTCTTATGATTTAAGAAAATTATGTATGCACTTTGATGTAATCTTGTTTAATTATTAGGTTTCTAATGATATTTGAAGTATTTGGTCATTATTCCCCTGTATTTGCTGGAAAGATCCATTGGTGTTTATCTAATACAAAAAAATGAAAAATTAATGGAACTTGGTTAAAACATAACATAGCAAATAAAATATATTGTTGTTTATGTAATCCAAAAGGATTCAAATCAGGACTATTCCTTCGATATAGCACCATCGAATTTAAATTTAGAAATGTCATTAAAATTTCAATAGGCACCATCCACTAAAACATATAAAGAAGCATTAATACCCGGTCGGGTTTTTTTAATACCCGGTGCGGGTTTTTTCCCAACCCGATGCATACCCGAACCCTACCCGATGAATACCTGAACCGGACCCGAACCCGGAAATAGGGTATTATAATACCTGGGTTTTATAAAACCCGACCCAAACCCGGGTATATAGGGTATACGTTTTTGGTAGAAAACCCGGACCCGACCCGGTTTTTAAAAAACCCCGATCCTACCCGAAACCGGTTTTTAAAAAAACCCAATTTGTGCACCACTACCTAGTGGTGGTTCTCAATGGATCTGGGCCCTTCATGACATTGCTCTTAAACTAAAGGCCCAATAACCAGTGGTTTACTTAAAGGAGATGGGACATTAGGGCTTGAATGACGACTATACTGGCTGTATGGCATGTACATATAGTTGGGAGTTTGGGCTCTTTGTCCGGCCCTTATATAACTATCGAACCACCATGAAAGGTTTTAAAAGATGCTTTATTTATTTATCAGCTATTTTCCAAAACTCATGTAAGCTACGTAATACCATGAAAGGTTTTAAATATCTATTTTCCAAAATTTATGTAAGCTACGTAATACCATGAAAGGTTTTAAAAGATGCTTTATTTAGTTATTTATCTATCTTCGAAAACTTATGTAAGCTACGTAATGAAAATGAAAAGATGTAATTAATGTCAACTAGTGGACCATTAAACTATAAAATGTCCAACCTAATATTTTACTTTTCATTTCTGGAAAAGAGAAGAAAACAAAAAAAAATCTTGTTTATTATTAATTTTCTTCCGTAGGGGCCCAACAACTCCGAAGCTTTCTTTTTGATTTTGTCCAACTATAGGAAACGTATGCAAATGGATGACGGACCAGGTGCGTATATGTCTACGGACTCGTACAAATTTAACGTGCAGTGCTTTCTCTAATAATAAATATTTATTTATTTATTTATTTATTTATTTATTTATTCTGTAACATTTGTGACACCTAAACCAAAGGTAAATAATAGTCCATGTGTTTGTATGAAACATGAGACAAACATGAAATACAAATATTAGCTTTTAGGTTGGCTTTAATTAAATTGAGTCACCCAGGTTGACCCCTAGCTAGCGTGTTTAATAAACATCTTGTACGTACTGTGTGTCAGTGCGTTTAAACCCCTTTACAACTTTAATACAACCACACGCCGTTTACACCCCATGTTCAACATGATAACAACTAGTTTACCCACCCATTTTTGACATGTATGTATAGATAAACGGGTACATGCTTTAATTGTGTTTGAGTAGTAGTAGTTGATGTCTTTGATACAAATAAATATATGGATTGTATTCATATTCATCATTTTCATCCTACCAACCCAACACGATTGAGAGGCCTAATCTTTCTTTTTCCTTTTACATATATGCATATTTTTAATTATTAATTAGTTATTAGAGTGAATTTCAAGGATTGTCCTTTATCTTTATACTCATTTTCAGGCGCTGTCCTTTATGTTTAAAATTGACGAGTTTTGTCCTTTATGTTTTCATATCATACACATTTTGTCCTTTAGGCCTAACCCAGTTAGTTTTTTCAGTTAAATTTGGTCATATGCTTTGCACATGAGGGCATTTTGTCAATTCAAATGTATGTTCAACGGTAGATTTACAGCTCAAAGCTTCCGCAACATTTGAATTGACAAAAATGCCCTCATGTGCAAAGCACATGACCAAATTTAACTGAAAAAACTAACTGGGTTAGGCCTAAAGGACAAAACGTGTTTGATATGAAAACATAAAGGACAAAACTCGTCAATTTTGAACATAAAGGACAGCGCCTGAAAATGAGTATAAAGATAAAGGACAATTCTTGAAATTAACTCTAGTTATTATATCCAACATTTAAACACAAAATGGCGATGAAAAAGTTGGTAAGAACTCTTCTGAATGTCACATGTGAGGTAACGCGTTCCGGATTTAGACGACTTTCACTATTTTTTGCACACTTCTTTAATTATCCCCTTCTGAATGCCTCATTGTTTATAAAAAATATACATATATCTACATTAAATTGGGCATATAAGTTGTAAGTAATCCGTTCGGTTCAAGATTTAGATTAGTTAGACTTCAAGCGGAGCCTGAGCTAGGATTTTATACACCTAACCTTGCATTTGCAAGGATTTGAACTCACACCACTTTTGTTAGGGTAAACACCATACCACTAGAACACTAGATCACAATGTTAGTCTCATAGCCTCATAGTATATACTGGTAAAATATCTCCAACCTGATCAATATGGAAATATATTTGATTGCTATTAAAATTTTACATCTCATATACAATTCTCTAATATAATGAAAAAAGGAAGGAACAAAAAATCAATTAAAAGAAGGAAAAAAAAAGTCCAAAGGTTGATCACACCTTGCCTAATAACAAAAAGCCCGGAACTGATTTTCGTAGCTTTGTATATGTTTTATTATCCTCTCTTAAATCTTTGTTGCATTGGAGAATTGGGACCAGTTCTCAGATTTACACCAGGGTCCGAATGTGAATGCGGGGACAAGGGCAATTTGGTTCTATGCCTTTGGCCATGTTCATGATGACGGTTATGCTCCTGTTTTGGAGCCGTGTAAACAAAGGGTGCGACGTTGACTTCGTTAAACTCTTGTAGGGGCTCAATAGTTTTAACAACTGTGCTCATGTTAGGTCTTGCTTTAGGCCTATGGCTAAGACATTGATAAGCCAGTTGTGCTGCCTTTTCAGCACCTGATTCTGAGTACATCCCTTCGAGTCTTGGGTCAATTATTCGGCTGAGTTTCCGAGGACACTTGAGTTGAGGCCTAGCCCAATCAGCTAAGTTTTGCTCTCGGTTAGGACGACTCTTGTCCAGTGATTTCCTGCCTGTCAGAAGCTCCAATAGCACAACTCCAAAGCTATAAACATCACTTGCCGCTGTTAAGTGACCCGTCATTAGGTACTCAGGAGCAGCGTAGCCGTGTGTGCCCATAACTCGGGTGGAAACATGTGTGTCATCTCCCTCAGGACCATCCTTGGCAAGTCCAAAGTCTGATAGTTTTGCTTTGTAATCCTGTAAATGAATGCATATATTATTATAAGAAAGACATATATATACATGTTTTTTTGATGTTAAGATGAATGCTTACAGAATCTAGAAGAATGTTTGATGCTTTAAAATCACGATATATAACCGGTTTTTTTGCTTCGTGAAGAAATGCAAGTCCTTTGGCAGCTCCTAAAGCGATTTTCATTCTTACCGACCATGGAAGTGAAACCGAAAATCCTGAAAATGAGAAAGCAAGAATTTTATTACTAATTCCAAATACAAATTAATTAAATAAATTCATATGTGGATATCTTTTAATTAAGAAGTTATTGAAAAATAACATGTATTTGACTGACTTTTAATAGTTTGATAACATGCAAGTCTTAGAACGGGTAAACCGTTGTACCACCTTACCTTACAAATGAATTAAAAGTCAAAAAGTTTCCATGAACAAGTCCTTGATATTATATTAGTCAACCATTTAAAGAAAAACGCTCATTTCATTTCATTTCAAGCTACTTGTTCCTAACATTTACACGACCTTTACTTATTCTATTATTTCTCTCATCCCCATACAAAATATTATAATGCATATGCTTTGTCACCATGCTATATAAAAACAATATCCAGATAGCCATAAAAATCATACAACTAATTAAGATCGAAACAACAAGAGCGACTTTATATATATATATATATAGAGGCCGGTTATCATACAAATGCCCTTATCGTACATTACGTACGCTACAATCTCAGCCGTCAGATCATCTTCCCGCATTTTAAAATCGCATGTTTTTTTATAACAATATCGCATGTGATAATTTTTTATGAATTCGCATGTTTTTTTGTACCAATTTCGCATGTGATAATTTTGATGAAATAGCATGTTGCTTTTTTATAACAATTTCGCATGTGATAATTTTTGATGAATTCGCATGTTTTTTTTGTACCAATTTCGCATGTGATAATTTTGATGAAATAACATGTTGTTTTTTTGTAACAATTTCGCATGTGGTAATTTTACAACATGCGAATTCAATGCGGGAAGATGATCGGACGGCTGAGATTGTAGCGTACGTAATGTACGATAAGGAGATTTGTATCCTACCCTTTACCTATATAACTGCAGATCGAATAGGATTGACTTTTTCAACATCGATCAAGTAGTGAATTAACTTATTTAAATGAATCATGCATATATATTATTCTGTGATACGATGAGTTGAACTGAAAGTGAAAAATATGCTAGTTACTTCGAAAGAGTTGATTTTCTAAGCTCCCACGAGGCATGTACTCGTAGACGAGAAGCCTGTGTTCGTCTTCGCAACAGTATCCGATCAGCTTCACCAAATGAGGGTGCCTCAGTTCTCCAAGAAATATCACCTCCGTCTGTCACAAATTATTAATTAATATTAGAAACTGATCAATACATGATCTCAAAGCTAGTAACGTACGTACTATTATTATATTATTGTTATTACGTACCAGCCATTCTCTATGGCCCTGTAAGCCTTCCAAGTCAAGGAGCTTGACAGCCACAGGCTGAGCCTTCAAACCAGGCCTAAGTTTATCATCAACGAATCCTTTGTGAACCGGTCCAAACCCACCTTCACCCAAGAAGTTTGATGAAGAAAAGGACTGTGTGATTAGCTTAAGCTCAGCCAGCGTGAACACATGGAGGTTAGATCCTGCAAGCGAGTTGGATATGTCCTCAGAGAGAGTAGAGCTGCTTAAATCCGTAAACGATATTCTGGGAAACGAGTTATGCGATGCCACCGCTGATTTCTTTTTCGGTTTATTCAATGGCTCTTGGACCTTAAAACAATTTGGTAACAATGATTTTGCGGTTTTACTCACGGTCATGATCGATCGATAATATTTCTTCTTCTGCAAGGAAGGAAGGAACTATTGGAATTGAGTTGATGAGAAGAGAGAAAAATAATTAAGTTGGGTTGGATGAAATGAAGAACAAGTGATATATATGGTGGTTATATTTATATCAAGTTGAAGTTGAGAGAGAATTGAATTGAAGGGTTCCTTCCAAAGAAATTTTCAAATAATTAATTGATTAAGCAACCACTTGTTTTATTGCTTTTGAATTTTTGTCGCTTTTTATTTTATTTTCTTTTCTTGCATATACCAATATTGAGATGGAGGCTTGCAACACCTTTTTGGCCCAGGTACTGGACCAATAAATAATATATACACATACATATGCCTGCCTGTTTAATATTAATTAATTAGTATATATATATTTGTTTCGATCCATAGTCTTATTTTAGTATTTCTTTTGGAGGTTTAAATGTCGTATAATAATGCTAAGACGTACATATATTTTTAATTAGAGGGATATTTTATGATTAAGAATGAGATTCGAGTTCAACATTTTAAATTTATGGCATAAATTCTGGACTAATCGGATGTGCATGCACTTCAATATTCTATATAATTAAAAAGCAATATATATAGGCAGGCAGGGAGGCTATTTATTTTTCCCCCCTCTCACGTCATAAGTATGACCGGACCTTATGCAGTTGTTATTTTGTTTAATTGTTATCGTATGGTATATTATATAATATAACGATGAAAGTCAAATACCAATTCATGAATTATTTTCCCAAATTTAAATAGATGGAATAGTACGTAAGAGTGTTTTTTAGAAAGATGTGACACGGAATATTGGTGAATGGGAAAATGAGAAAACCACAGTTTGACTTTATTATATGGAACACTTGGTTTGGTGGTGGATAACAGCGAAACTCGATGTGGCCGCGTCTGGGGTCCGTAGTTTGACCGACTGACTGACTCGCTCCTTTTCTTTTCACAATTCATTCATAAACCACATGCTCGCTCTTCATATGTTAACTAGTATAATTCCCCACGCGTTGCGGTTGTAATTCAGATTTTTCGGTTTGATTTGTTACGGTATGGATACAATACTGGCATTCAATATAGCAATTGAAAGTTAAAACTCAAAATATGAAGTTATGCTATGCCCAAAAGGATATCAACACATATTTTACATCGATCGAAAAACATAAAATGAATATCAGTAACGGTTTTGAAATGAATATCAGTATTGATTCTAATGGTACCGATACCGGTACATTGTTGTTCGGGTTGAATCAACGTGGTACCAATATTGTTGGAACGGTATAAGTTCGATTCGTCATGGTCCAGGTGCGGTACAGATACTCTCTATGGTTTACGATATAAAGAAGATACTCTATATCACTACCAAAGCTGTTCACATGATATCAATTCAATTCATCGCGGTACTAATATGGTATTGATACTCACCATAGTTTAAAATATAAAAAATACCATATACCGCGACCAAAGTTGTTTGCATGGCAGTTGACCACAACAAAGAACAAAAGAAACAATTATAATTGATCTGTTCGATTTTGAATAAAAGCAAAAGGAAGATAAAAATAAACACGTCGTAAAAATAACCACATCCCAATGTCATACATGGCATTTTATAAAAATATCGTATCTTAAAAATGTATAAGCGGAAAACAAAATATGTTAAAAACTAATTCAAATAATAATATATTATAATAACAAAATAACAAATAAAAAATCATCATGAGTTACTTTTAATATAGATAAAAAGAATTAAAATAATAATATTTTGTAAGTTTGTATTAACAAAACAACAAATAAAAAAATAAAAGTTAGGTTACTGTTCATCGTGAGTTGGTTTTAATATAAACTGAATTACCACCGCAACGCGTGAGGAATTATACTAGAACTCGTAGCTTACGAGTTGCTTATGTTCAGCAAAAAAGGAGTCAAGGGACACGACCGTAGCTTACGAGTCCTAACTTGTAGCTTACGGTTTGGGTTTTATGTGTAAATAGAGTTTTAAATTCGTAAGCTACGAGTTATAACTCGTAGCTTACGACCTGGGAAAGTCCAAAAACGCGAAAAAAGCCCTCCAAAGTATATATTAGGGTTTTAATGTTGGGATATCATCATCTATCATCTACGGTCGATTGAAGGCATCAAGACACTCACAGTTGAAGACTTTTTCACCTCAATTCCATCAAGATTCTCCATTCCATCATCGAATCAACTATGAACTCTTCATCAATTCAAGCTTTTGAAGATCTTTCGTGCGAGATGAGCGGCTAAACTTTTGTGGTTTTCTCCGGATGGAGGGTTTTTGTAAGTTAATGTATATTATGTGTTTGATACAATCATTTTAACCTGGTGATCTAAGCATTCGATGCTTTTCACCATGAATTTGATTTATTGGTTGTAAATAGTTATGTTTATTTAAAACTTAATTTCTAAGCATTCAGTTCCCCACCACGCGTTGCGGTGGTAATTCAGATTTTTCGATTTGGTTTGTTACGGTATGGATATGATACTGGCATTCAATATAGCAATTGAAAGTTAAAACCCAAAATATAAAATCATGCTATGCCCAAAAGGATATCAACACATATTTTACATCGATCGAAAAACATAAAATGAATATCAATAACGGTTTTGAAATGAATATCAGTATTGATTCTAATGGTACCGATACCGGTACATTGTTGTTCGGGTTGAATCGACGTGGTACCAATATTGTTGGAACGGTATAAGTTCGATTCGTGATGGTCCAGGTGCGGTACATATACTCTCTATGGTTTACGATATAAAGAAGATACTCTATACCACTACCAAAGCTGTTCACACGATACCAATTCAATTCATCGCGGTACTAATATGGTATTGATACTCACCATAGTTTAAAATATAAAAAATACCATATACCGCGACCGAAGTTGTTTGCATGGCAGTTGACCACGACAAAGAACAAAAGAAACAATTATAATTGATCTGTTCGATTTTGAATAAAAGCAAAATAAAGATAAAAATAAACACGTCGTAAAAATAACCACATCCTAAAGTCATCCATGGCATTTCATAAAAATATCGTATCTTAAAAAGGTATAAGTGGAAAACAAAATATGTTTAAAACTAATTCAAATAATAATATATTATAATAGGTAGAGGATCCTGTAAAAAAAGCCTAAAGTGTGAGAAAGGTAAGAAAGAATCTCAGCCATTAGATCTTTTGATCTAATGGTTGAGATCAATAGGGACCAAATTGTAAAATATTTTCATTAATTTGGATAGATTTAAAATATCTAGGGGCAATATAGTCTTTTAAACCCACTAGAAATTAGGTAATGCACATGTAACTTCCCTCCGTCTTTTTTAAACGTCAATAACTTTTTATACGTAACTTTTTTTTTTAAATTACACCATAATAACGAGCGTTTTTTTATCTTTAATATGAGTACCATATTGCTATACTTATATAGAGAAAAAAATATGTTTCGATCAGATGTTTAGTCAATGAATGGTGTTATATACTTGCTGAATGGTGTTATATACTTGCTGAATGGTTTATATACTTACTGAATGGTGTTATATACTTGTTGAATGGTGTTATATACTTGCTGAATGCTGAATGGTGTTATATATTTGCTGAATGGTGTTATATACTTGTTGAATGGTATACTTACTGAATGGTGTTATATAGGGGTGAGCATGGTGCGGTTCGGTTCGGTTATTACCTATAACCGAAACCATAACCGCACACTGCGGTTATCAAAAAATCATAACCGTTCGGTTTCAGTTAATGCGGTTTTGGTTAATCGGTTATTGCGGTTAATGCGGTTTCGGTTCGGTTATAGGTCGGTTATTATTAGTGTAAACTATAATGGGCCAATAAAGTTGGGTCATGGTTAGTGTAAAATGTAATGGGCCAATAAGGTTGGGTCATGGTTAAAAGTTAAAACATTCAAATACTTCACCAAAGATACATATAGATTAGGCCATGGTTAAGCATTTAAATACAAACTTAAAGACTTATGGTGCTATGGATCTGGCTATGTTTAAAATATTCGGTTCGGTTCGGTTATTTGCGGTTATGAAAATAAGAATAACCATAACCGAACCGCAAAAATCGGTTATTAAAAATATAAATAACCAACCCTTCGGTTATTTCGGTTATCGGTTATTTCGGTTAGGTTTTTTCGGTTATTTCGGTTACGGTTCGGTTAATTCGATTATATGCTCACCCCTAGTGTTATATACTTGATGAATGGTGTTATACACTTCCTATAATTAAGGTGGCGGTTATGGGAAATTTTTAATTAATTGAATTAATGATAAAATTACTTGTTTACCCTTTTTAATTAATTTAGATCTAATGGCTGAGATTCTTTCTTACCTTTCTCACATTTTTGGTCTTTTTTACAATAACCTTACCCTATTATAATAACAAAATAACAAATAAAAAATCATCATGAGTTACTTTTAATATAGATAAAAAGAATTAAAATAATAATATTTTGTAAGTTTGTATTAACAAAACAACAAATAAAAAAATAAAAGTTAGGTTACTATTCATCGTGAGTTGGTTTGAATATAGATAATAATATTACACTACGCTAATTGCATTATTAATTTTATTAAAGGTGATTAATTCAAGGTAAAACCACCCACAATTAGGTTTGAATTAAGAAAATTCCCCCATGCCCTCAACATGACAACATCAATAGCATGTGCTAAGGCGTACGTGTCTTCAACTTCAACGTATACATGTGATCTTGAGATAATCGCACATACATACACACTAATCATTATAAAGGTCTTAAGATTTTGGATAATGCACAAGTTTACTCCCTTAAAAATAGCTTGACTTTCTTGTACATATTGCTTCAAAATATATACACAATGTAAAATTACCATAAGGGTAAAAAAACTCAGTTTTTTTAATAAGGTAGTATAGATTTGTTATAGTACGTTTGAAATTGAGAAAAATAAAGAGATTTAAAAATACATGATAATTTGGGATATTCATATTTACTTTTCACCTTTTAAAGTAAAAATTAAAGAAAAATTAAATCAAATAAAATGATTGGCTATAAAGAGTTCTGTAAGTTCTGCAAATATATAGAGTATTACAATGATCCTAACCCTATATATATATATATATATATATATATATAGGGGAGGGTTATCTTTGGAACGCTAAATATTCCGAAAACCGTGAGAACAAATGAGAAAAGCAATCAAAACCGAATTTTTTTATTACAAACCTCATTCTAATTAAAATATATCAAAAAAGAATTCACAACATCAAATAATTCATTTCTTCTCTCAAAATCACTCTTATTATATTTTTTACACATGTGTAAATATAACAAATTTACACATGTGTAAATGACAAACTTACACATGTGTAAATTTTCGTTATTTACGAATTCACGTAAATTTAAACGTGTAAATTTAATTTCTAACATTATATTCGAATAATAATGATAAGTGTAAAAAAAAAATTTTAATTGTTTTTGACCAAGCTCTCGTGGTTTTTTCATTTGTTCTCACGGTTCTCGCAATATTTAGCGTTCTCATTTAAACCCTCCCCTATATATATATATATATAGGAACAGGATCAGGAGATAACGATTTTAAGTGTGAGAACAGTGAGAACGATTTTCAGCCGTAGGATCTTTGTGATTTGTGACTAAGATGATGCGATGACATTTTTGTAAATAATGGAAACCTTATAACTAACAGGAGGGGTAAAATTGGAAGATCCAAACAATGGTGCACATGCTAATGACATGCCATTTTCCTCTATCATATTTAAACGCCAATAACTTTTTTATACGTGATTATTTTTTCTAAAAAAATTACACCATAAAACTCAGCGTTTTTTATCTTTCCAACGAGTATACTATTGATATACTTTTCGAAAAAAAAATGAAATGGGTTTTATGGCGTTTTTCTGAACTGGGTGTTTTATGGCGTTTTAGACTAGTTATTTTTATGTCGTTTTTCTGAACTATGTGTTTTTATGACGTTTTAACTAGGTTTTTTCATGCGTTTTTCTGAACAGGGTGTTTTATGGCGTTTTAAACTGAGTTTTTCATGGCGTTTTTCTGAACTGAGTTTTTTATGGCGTTTTAACTGGGTATTTTCATGGCGTTTTTTTTTTCCAGAATTTGGTGTTTTTATGGCGTTTTATTTGAACATCCAGTTCACGTGTGAGAGTTTTTTTAACAATATTACCCCTTAGTGTAATTTAGCATCAATGTCACATGTCAACTCCAAAATCGTTCTCACACTTTTCACCGTTCTCTCTAAATCTTGACCATATATATATATATATATATATATATAAGGGGACCCGGGGTGGAAGCAGTGGCGGACTTAAAGGGTTAGTAGGGGTAGCACGGGCTACCCCTCAACCCCGTCTACTTAGTATAAAAATACCTCTTAACTCCATTTCGGTAGTGTAAAAATACCACCCAACTTCGTTTCTGTTATATAAAGGATACCACTGATCCTAAAAAAAATTATGATACCCCAAACCTTTTGGGCTAGTTCCGTCACTGGGTGGAAGTGTTTTCCACCGTGATACAAATGATCACTCGTTATAATATCCAAAACACCACCGCCACCCCCAAATGATCACTCGTTAACTTCACCACACGTGGTATTTTTCACGCGTTAAGGTATTGTGAGTGATGGTATTGTTGGGTGTTGTTGAGTGTTGTGAGTGATAGGTATTGTTGGGTGTTGTGAGTGATGACCATTTTCACAAAAAAAGGTTGTGAGTGATGGAATAATGGTTGATGACATTACAGAACTTGATTGGATGTTGTGAGTGATGAGTGATCACCACCCCTACCCTCTAAAACTTTCGTTTTCTTTTAATTTGTTAAACTATGAAATGACTAAAATTCCTTTGACTAACTGAATAAATAAATCTTGTTAACTTTCTGGATCATGGCTGAAAAAGAAAAAGATGGTTGAGAACTAAATTCATAACTTTTAAACATTAAAAACGGAATCTATAGTTTGAGATAAAGCACATGGGTCATCCGTGTAATGTACTCGGATTTTAATCGTTTTGTATCTATTTTTTTGGGACATGCAGGAAAACTATTTTGTGCTTTTTTTTATTCGAGTAAGCCACTTATTGATCATGGGTCATGTTGATGCAACAAATAATAGACCAAGGATAGTAGCAAGGCTGGTTAGGCAAAAGGGTTAAAGGGTTTAACTTTGCCTAACGCAGGTCGTGGGGTCCCCCAACGTTTGCAAGACGTGGAAGGAGGTTCACTAGTTTATTTTTATTGTTTGCTAAAGATCCTCCTCTGAAGCGTATTCAGATTCGGATGAGGGAGCAAGCAGAATGTGTGTGTTGGATGTGAAAGAGAGTAACTCGCATGAAGCAAGTACTCTTGGCGAATGACCAGAGTTTTAAGGAAACAGGACTGGCCAGGAATGTCGCTTGAAGTAAATGAAGTGTCAAATATATAGGAGAAGACATCTCCCAAAGAAGAATGCTTTTGACTAGTGACCTTGCTTGCAGGGAGGGGCTTGCCCTTTCGGGGGTTGAAGCCTTTTGACCCCTGGATAATAGCGTGTGCTCTGTAGACCTGCATTGCTTTTGCGGCTGGTAGGTTGGTGAAGCAATCCCGGGATGTGACTGGTTACTGTTTCCGTATTGCTTTTCCCCACCTTACAACTTTTTAACCTTCGAACCATTTAATCTTTCGAGCGTGTATGTACTTAAGTCATTTTATTTGATCTCGGGCTACCCCCAAGTCAGAGGTTTTTGGGAAATGAGCTCAAAGACTTCTGACTTTTGTATATGTATTTTATTGCCTGAAAGTTTCAAGGGTTCAATGTTTGAAGGCTTAAAGGGTTGTGGGCAGTTAATATTTGAATTTTAAATGACTGACAACCGATTTGATTGATGTGTGGCAGTTCATAGGGTGGCGGTTTTTGCAGGAGTTACTGTTTGCAATTATCACCCCTATTTTATGTTATTTTCTTTTATATTTACGTTTTTTCATTCACTTTCTACATATTTCCATCAAGTTTCTTCCTGCGATTTCTTTCCTCTTCTCCAAGGTTAGTTTCAGTTTCCTTTGCATTTTCCTTACATTCTTCGTTTTTTTTCAAAAATGGGTGCTCGTAAGGATTTAGCAAAATCCTTTTCCCGATTAACACAAGAAGAGGTAGACTTATTTTGTGTGGAATATGGTATTGATAAAAAGTTTAAACCGACTGCTCATGCTTGTGATGTTCCTGTTGATAAACCGATCCCTGGTTCGATTGCTCTTTATTGTCGCCACTTTGAGTTTTCGAATCTTCGTTATCCCTTTTCTCATTTTGTTTTGAATCTGCTATAGTATTATCGAATTTCCTTTGGGCAAGTTCATCCGAAGGGTATGGCTAGGGTTTTACATTTTGAGGTTTTGTGCTGTGCCCTTGGATATGATCCTTCGTTATTGCTTTTTCGTCGTTTTTTTCGTTTGGCCAAAAATGGCGATTGGTTCACCTTTGAAACATCCAAGGTTGATTCTTGCCTTATTTCGTCTATGGTTACAACACTTGGGACTTGGAAAGATCGCTTTTTCTGGGTTTCCGATACTATTGTCCCATTCAAGATGGTGTGGAGGCACCCGGATGCTGTTCTCAATGATCCGGAGCCCTCTGAATCTGAGTTGAATGATGTTTTTCTTAACGCCATCCGGGAATGCCCTTCGAGGGTTCGTCCCTTTCCTGAACATTTACTAGTTCTTTTAGGGGTTAGTAAAATCTGGGGAAATGCCGATCGGGATCCGGTTCTAATGAGAAGTGGCATGGGTATGCATTTTCCTTTTTTGCCCTCTTTGCATTTTTCTTGACTTATGCCTTATGTGTTTTTGTTTTGTTATTTGCAGTCATGTCTGCTCTGTATTTCATTAAGAGTGACGACACTTCTGATGTTGTGTTTGGGGATGTTCCATCTGTTCCTGGTGAAAATGTTGTGGTTAGGACTGTTGAGCAAAGGTTTGAGGGCTCGGGTTATATTAGCACTTCCAATGTCAAAGGTTTCTCTAAGTCCCATGCTCCCAAGTCTTCAACCCGTCGATCTTCCCGCCGTTTGTTGAAGGCTGGTCCTCAATCCACTTCTACTGAACCTGTGGATTTGAGTGATGATATTGAAGCTTCGGAAGATCAAGGTGTTGAGGCGGGTGCTGAAAAGGAGAAGGAATTGGTTGTTCATGGTAAGAAGGTTTCAGGCAAAAAGGTTGTTGCTACCCCTGTTCAGGGTTTTTCAAGCAGGGACGTTGAAGGGTTGGATCCGGAAGAGGTTTATGTGCCTAATTGGTCGGTGAAAAATGATGACAGCTTTAAGGATGCTGCTGTTTGTGAAGATGCTCTGAGTCACATTGCTCCTCCTTCAGTTCACAATACCATTGCTGGGATGGATGATGACTTGATGTTGTCCCGCATGATTTTGAGCACTTGCAACCTTGCTGCTATGCTTCCTCAAGGGATTGCTCATTTTCGTAAGAGGATGCAGGAATATGAAGAATTTTCTAAGAAGAAGGATAAAATGAAATCTTCCATGGCTGCGATGAAAAAGGAGATAGCTGGTTTTGCTGAGAAGGAAGAGGCATGGGACAAAAAGGTTAGTGAGCTGACTAGGGTGCATGAGATTGAAATGAGTAACTTGAAGAAGAACTTTGAGGCTGATCGATTGAAGCTTAAAGCTGACAGGGAAGCCTTATTTGTTCAGCAGCGGGTTTTTGATGAGGAAAAGGAAGGGTTGAAGGCTTCGGTTGCTCGATCCACCATTGATAATCAATGGTTAATTGAGCAGGGTTTTCATCAGGTTGTTACTTACCTTCTTCACTCCAAGGAGTTTAACTCTGCCCTCGGTGAAGTTTATACTAAGTTGCTCAACCTGGGGAAACACCAAGGCCTCATCGCTGGTTATAAGCTTCATGAATCCAGCCATCCTTTGGAGAAGTCTCCTTTGTTTCATCCCGAGGCTTCTGATGTTTTCAAAGGCTCCATTGAGCAAATGGAGAAGCTGACCTACCCTTACATCCATCAAGTTTCTGCTTGTTTTGGTAAGCCTCTTGCTGTGTTGCAGGACTTGAAGCCGGAGGGCCTTAATGAAAAGGTCTGTGCTGAAATCTTGGGTTCCCTTTCAAGGAGGAGGTCCTACTCGGGAGATAGTGATGAAACCTTTTCGACAGAACAAGGTGCTCCAAAGGATGTAAGCTTGGAGGCTTCAGGGGTAGGTGATGTTGGGGATGCAAAGACTAAGAAGTCCAAAAAAGCAAAGAGGGTGAAAGGTGAAGGTTCCGGGGTTTCTAAGCCCTCTGCTGATGCTTAATTCGTAGCTTTCTTAGCACCCAAAAACAATTTGTGTTTTGTAATGTTAACTTGAACAATATTAGGTTTCCAGGAACCCTTAAGGTTCCTGTTGGTTGTGTTTTAGGCCTGTATGGCCGTTTGAACAATAGCTAAACTTGCAAGTCACCAGGACTTGCCTTAACTCGTGTTTGAAAGTCTTTCAGGGCTTTCTTTGATATGGTATGATGTTTAACTATTTTCTTTGTGTTATGTTTTTATACTTATGCCTGTTTTGTTAAGGCAGTTTGATTGGCTTTAACCTTTCAAGCTTTTTGGCTATTCATAGGTAGGTTGAAGCCTTTGAGGTTTCGAGTTGTCGCGTAGGTGGCTTGGAGCCTTGAAGGCTTTTTAGCTTTGTGACTTGATTTGGTTTGTATTTTTTTTTTGTTTGAGGTGTATTGTTCTTTAGATTATTTTTGTTTTCTTGTAACTTTGTCTTTGTCGAGTTTGTGTTGCCTTTATGTTTTTTATACCTTAAAGGGTTCAGTGCTGCAGTTACTTAGCATTGGTATTTTTTACAAGAAGACATAGCATCTATCCTATTTATTTGCTCGTTTTTGTTTCATTTTGTAAGCTTGTTTGTTTGGTTATTTTTTGTGAAGCTTAAGGAACATTTGGTGTAGGCTGTTCAAACCCGTCTATGAGATAAATTTTCTTTTACTTAATAAGTCTCATGGTGTTGTATTGATTTAGGAACTCACCCCTTATATAGGTTCATTCAACCCTTGAACCTATTGAGCGATGTGGCCTGGGAGCTCATCCCCTTACATGGCCCTTGCCATGGAGTTTTTTGCTAGGTTCTCAACCTGATGTTAGGATGGAAAGACAAGTTTGATAAAACAACTTCATTCATTCAAGCAATACATGCTTTTTACAAAAGGTATTCATGGTGTTGTTCGAAATACATTTTGATACAAACCAAACTTTCCTGTCTAAACATGGAACCTTTTCAGGGTTTTGCCATTCCAATGCTTTGGAAGCTTCTTGCCTTCTGAATCTGCTAGCTTGTAGGATCCACCCTTGTGTGCTTCGAGGATGGTATATGGACCCTCCCATTTTGGGCCAAGCTTTCCTTGATTTTCTTTTTTGCTAGCTTCATTGTTTCTGTTGATGCAGATTCTGTGTCCGATGCTTGTCGAATAGATTAGTTATTATTTTACGCTGAATTTGTAATAGTTAGTGAAACGGTCTATCGAACGTGTATAGACCCGCTCGTTTGAAGTGGTCAAACGAGGGGGTTGTTGGTTTGACCGTGTGTGTGTTGCTAGACAAATTATGGTTGCTTATTGTTGGTGTCGAAGGATAAGGCATCGAAGGATTGTGTATCCTTCGATGAGCTCGAAAGATATCCATCGAAGGTTGAAGATGGACCTCGAAGGATATGGCATCCTTCGAGGTATGTGTGTATCTTTCGAAAGCTGGATGGTCGACAGATGATCTATCGACCAGTCAGTTTAATCCTTCGACCGTGCAACCTGTGTTTGGTATAAATACCAACACTTTGTCATTTGCAACACAAGAGTGAGAGCACAAGTGTGTGCAAGAGAGTGAGAGGAGGTTTGAGACCTCACCCGGGGAGAGATCACCACTTGATCTCTCCCGGAATGTATACTCCTTTGGTATTAGTTCGGTTATCATGTAATCGGGCCGATTTGTAACGTTTTACTACCGGATTAATACAAAGTTGTTTGTTTATCATCTCTTATCTCTTCCGTCTTTGAACATAATCATAAGAATCACGGTTTCGGTCCCCAAACCCGGTCCTACAATTGGTATCAGAGCCATGGTGCCCGATTTAGTAAAACTAACCGTTTACTAAGTCACATGTGCTCTAGATCTGTGATTTTTGTGGGTTTTTGTTCAAGATGTAAAAATGGTGAAAATGAGAAAAACTCAGATCTGGACCCGATTATTCAGATCTGTGATAAAACGAGTGTTGGGTTTTATGTTTTTCTCCTAAATCTTCAAGTTTCCTTCATCAAAAATCGTGTACAAGTGTTTTCATCGAATCTGCAGATTTACCCAGGTTGCTGTGTTCTTGATGTTCTTCACATCTTCATAATTTGAAAGATGTAAAGAACTTCGAAAGATCAGTTAACTGCTCGAAGGGTCAAAGTAGCTCCTCGAAAGGTCAACCCAACTATCTTCGAAGGATCAAGCTACTGCTTTGAAAGATCAAATTAAAGAATCGAAAGGTCATCTCACAAACTTGAAAGGTCAAGCAGTTCTCGAAGGGTCAAACACCATCGAAGGGTCATCAGTTCAATCGAAGGATCATCAGCTGTATCGAAGGATCATCCTTCATATGTCTTTCGAAAGATCCCAACTTCGAAGGGTCATCCAACAATTTCGACAGATCAACTTCAAGGAACTTCGAAAGATCAGACAAATTTTCGAAGGGTCGTTCTTATGTTTCGATGGATCAAGTCAACTTCGAAAGATCAGAGAGTGGTTCTGCTTCGAAGGATCCAGAGTAAAATGACGGCTGGAGTTGTGTGTCTCGAAGAAAAGGTCAGACCTTGTAAGAGATGATGTCTGGGAAATTGTCGGCTGAATGTTGAAGATTAGGATTGTTGACTGTTGAGAAGGGACAAGACTAGAATGTTTGGCTGCTGAACAATGTTGTTATCGGGTAGGGCTTTTCAATGACAATGTTTTTTTTATGGGCTAAGATAACAAGGCCCAATGATTTCAAAGCTGCTGACTTATATTTAGAGCCCACCTGATGATAGAGATAATTTCTCACAAATTGCAAATGTGTGAAATTATTTTCTTGTATTGGGCTGTTTATAAATCAAATGAATGGGTTTTGGGCTTTCATCAAGTTTGTGAAGTAGGGTCGGGTATTTGCGGAGTTGATCTGAATCGCGCTCCTAATATCAGTATGGGTTTTGGGAGCGCGCGGGATGATTCGGAACGATGAAAACAAGAGATAATGGAAACTTGATGTTTGAAAAATTGTGGGGTAGTCACGGTTACCGATGCAATGGCAAAAATGGTAACGCGACTATTATGGGCCAAAAACAACACGGTATGTTCGCTTCCGCTCGTCATTCAATGAAGATTGACGACAGTTCCGCTCAGTGGAGGGAATTGGTGAACATTTGACGACAGTTTCTTTGAAGTGGAAAGATTCTGTTAAGGTTTAGAGATTTTACCAAAGAAATGGGGGGATAAAAATTTTTCATATGTTGAATTTCTTCGGTAAATTTCTAAACGCAATCATAGGTATGCTTAAAGATCAAGACTTGATGCAGTTGTTATAGAATGGAACCCTTATCAAATGCCGGTTGGAGTATTGGAAGATCAGCGGAAGATCGGTCAATTGAGCCTTTTGAGGAAATTGCACAACACTCGACTTGGATACGCGTACTTTGAGGGGGAAGTTTTATACAATGAGCATCAAGATACTACTTACCTGGATCATCGGTCAAGGGGGAATTTGTTTACACAGAGAAGATGATTACTTGACTGAAGATCGATGATTGCAGTTGCATTTTCAGCATTCGACAGCAACGGACAAGGGGGAATTTGTTGATGCAGATTCTGTGTCCGATGCTTGTCGAATAGATTAGTTATTATTTTACGCTGAATTTGTAATAGTTAGTGAAACGGTCTATCGAACGTGTATAGACCCGCTCGTTTGAAGTGGTCAAACGAGGGGGTTGTTGGTTTGACCGTGTGTGTGTTGCTAGACAAATTATGGTTGCTTATTGTTGGTGTCGAAGGATAAGGCATCGAAGGATTGTGTATCCTTCGATGAGCTCGAAAGATATCCATCGAAGGTTGAAGATGGACCTCGAAGGATATGGCATCCTTCGAGGTATGTGTGTATCTTTCGAAAGCTGGATGGTCGACAGATGATCTATCGACCAGTCAGTTTAATCCTTCGACCGTGCAACCTGTGTTTGGTATAAATACCAACACTTTGTCATTTGCAACACAAGAGTGAGAGCACAAGTGTGTGCAAGAGAGTGAGAGGAGGTTTGAGACCTCACCCGGGGAGAGATCACCACTTGATCTCTCCCGGAATGTATACTCCTTTGGTATTAGTTCGGTTATCATGTAATCGGGCCGATTTGTAACGTTTTACTACCGGATTAATACAAAGTTGTTTGTTTATCATCTCTTATCTCTTCCGTCTTTGAACATAATCACAAGAATCACGGTTTCGGTCCCCAAACCCGGTCCTACAGTTTCTGAGGACCAGGTCCCCTGGCTTGAATCGTTCGCTCTTGACTTTCTTGTTGTAGTAGGCTTCCATTTGTTACTTGTATTTGGCCTCTTGGATTGCAGCTTGATCTCGTGCTTCCTCTAGGAGTTGTAAATTCAACATGGTCTCTTTTTGGTTTGTTTCGGGATCCATGTTGACAATTCGCTGGGTTACAACTCCTATCTCGGCGGGGATCACAGCCTCGGATCCAAATACCAAGCTATAGGGTGTTTTCTTATGGCTTGTTTTTTCGGTTGTTCTAATTGCCCACATGACACTAGGCAATTCTTCAAGCCAGTTGCTTTCGTATCTTCCCAATCTTGTCTTGATACCTTCCACTATGCTTCGATTTGCCCTTTCAACCTGACCGTTTGATTGCGGGTAAGCCACTGAGCTAAAAACCTGGTTGATTCTGTATTCTTTGCACCAGACGCTGAAAGGCTTCTCAGCAAATTGCTTTCCATTGTCGGTGACAATTACTCCCGGCAATCCATAACGGCAAATGATGTTTTCCCAAACAAAGTCGATGACCTGTTTGCCCATGATCTTTGCAAGTGGTTTAACCTCAGGCCACTTGGTGAAATAGTCTATTGCCACCAGCAAGAATTTTACTCCTCCTTTGCTTGGGGGGAATGGTCCAACAATGTCCATTCCCCATTTATGGAATGGCCATGCCGAGGTTATTGGGGCAAGGTCATGCTTGGGACTTTTTGGGATTGGTGCATGAATCTGGAAAGCATCACATTTCCTCAATTGTTCAGTGGTATCACGATGCATTGAGGGCCAGAAATACCCAAGGTTCATGAGTTTTGCAACCACCGACCTAGCTCCAAAATGAGCTCCACATATGCCTTCGTGAATCTCTTTGATCAAATACTTACTTTGCTCAGGACCAACACATCTTAGCAAGGGGGCAAGGTAACCCTTTTTGTAAAGGGTTTATCCTTGTAGTACATACTGCCTTGCCTTGATTTTAACCCTTTCAGCTTCTACTTGATCGTTGGGTAGTTCACCATTGTTAAGGAATTTTTTGATGGGAGTCATCCAGTTTGGATCTTCCTCGGTGACTACGTCTTGAACTTCCAATTCATTAATCGATGGAGCCTTCAATACTTCTACCAACACCTTCTTGGTTAGGTGGGCAAAAGTGAGAGATGCTAGCTTGCTTAAGGCATCAGCCTTTTTGTTTTGGGATCTGGGAATCTGCTTAATGTGGCATGGTTGAAAGGTTTTCATCAACTCCTTGGATTTTCTTTGTATTTTTTCATGCTTGGTTCTTTGGCAAGATAGCTATCGTTTACTTGGCTAGAGACTAGTAACGAATCTGTGAACACTTCAAGCTTCTGGACCTTCATTTCTTTGGCCAGCCTTAAACCGGCGATTAGTGCCTCGTATTCAGCCTCGTTATTGGTGGTCTGAAAATCAAAACGGAGAGCATATGTGAATTCTAACCCCTCTGGGTTGATCAAAATTAATCCAGCCCCTGACCCTTCAACGCTTGAAGCCCCATTGGTAAAAAGCTTCCAGGCTTCAGGGTTGGAGGGTTCAGTGGTGGTAGTGTTTACTTCAGTGATTGCTTGGTTTGGGACTTCTACAATGAAATCAGCCAAGACTTGGGCTTTGATAGCTTTTCGTGGGACGTAGGTGATGTTATGTTCACCTAGTTCCACTGCCCATTTGGCCAACCTTCCCGAGTTCTCTGGTTTTTCAAGCACATTTTTAATGGGTTGGTCGGTGACCACTTGTATAGGGTGTGCTTGAAAATACCTTCGAAGCCTTCTAGCTGTTTGAACTAGGGCTAGGGCAAGCTTTTCGAGAGGAGGGTATTTGGTTTCAGCCAATTTTAGAGTTTTGCTGAAGAAATAAACGGGTACCTGAGATTTGTCCCATTCGATGGTGAGGACTGCACTTATGGCCTCTTCAACAATTGATAGATAGACTGAAATTAATTCCCCCGTTTGAGGAGCTGCGATGTCTGGTAAGGAAGCAAGATGTTGTTTCATCTGGTTGAAGGCTTCTTCAGCCTCATCAGTCCATTTGAAGTTCTTCTTATCATAGCAATTCTTGAGCGTTTTGTAGAAGGGTAGAGACCTTTCAGCCAGCTTGGAGGTGAAACGCTTCAAGGCTGCAAGCTTCCCGTTTAGGCTTTCAACCTCCTTCTTGGTTTTTGGTGGCTTAGCTTCAAGGACAACTTTCACCTTGTTTGGGTAGCCTTGATGCTTTGTTTCCCAACGATGTGACCCAAGAACTTTCCTTCCTCAAACCCGAATGAACATTTCTTAGGGTTGAGCTTCATGTTAACTTTTCTGAGGTTCTTGAAAGTTTCTTGAATGTCATCGAGCATTTGATACTCCGTCTTGCTTTTGATCACCAAGTCGTCGACGTATGCCTCCATGTTTTTACCAATTTGGCTTGTAAAGGCTTTGTCTACCAGACGTTGGTAGGTTGCTCCAGCGTTCTTGAGTCCAAAAGGCATCTTTTGGTAACAAAAGATTCCCTTGTCAGTGTGGAACGCTGTCTTCTCTTCATCTTCTTCTTTCATGAGTATTTGGTAATACCCCTTGTAAGCATCAAGAAAGCACTTGAAAGGGTAACCGGTGAGTGAATCAACCTTGAGGTCAATCTCCGGTAGTGGGTAGCAATCCTTAGGACAAGCCTTGTTAAGATCTTTGAAATCTATGCACATTCTCCTAGAGTTGTCTGGTTTCTTGACCATAACCGGGTTTACGACCCATGATTGGTACTTGACTTCTCGGAGTATGCCGGCTGATACGAGCTTTTCGACTTCTTGGCAAGCGGCCAGGCTTCTCTCAGGTGCTAAACTTCTTTTCTTTTGGACCACAGGTTTGACATCTGGTGGTATTCTTAACTCATGCTCAGCAATGTGCCGGGGGATTCCTGTCATATCTTCTGGACACTAAGCGAAAACATCACTGTAATGTGTTAGCAACTTTTCTAGATATGAGAGGGTTTCTTGTGAAAGGCTTGGATTGACCCTTATTCTCTGTTCAGGGTACTTAGGATTTATGATTAGCCTTTGCTTGTCTTCTTCACTTCTGGAACTATCACCCTCAACCAGGTAGGATTCTTGAGAGGGTTGAAGGGTTGTTATCCCCCTCTCTGTGGGAAATTTGACTGTGCCATGGCCGACAGACACAGCCATGTAGAATGCACACTGCCCTGGTCTTCCAATGATCACATCATAATTTGAAGGTATGTTGATAACCACAAAGGTAAGTGGTTGGATTCTTTCCTTCTGACCTTCGCTGAAACGAACATTAAGTGTCAGTTGCCCTAAAGGCTTGAGGGGTATATCGGCAATATCTTTTATGGAGGTTCCAGAGGGTTGAAGCCTTGAACGTTCTTCAATACTCAAACGATTGAAGAATTTCTCGAACATGATTTCAGTGGCTGCCCCAGTGTCTATGTATGCCCTATGTGTTTGCAACGTTCCCACAGTAGCTTCTACCACAAGAGGGCTTGAAAGAGGGTCTTTTTCTGTTGGGGGGAAGCAAACACACTGAAGTTCCCAAGCTTCCAACCGCTGTCTCTTGTGAGGAACCCCTCCGTCAAAATCCACCATATTGACTTCCTTGCCCTTTCCTTCAGCCATTTTGTCCCGTACCCCTTTTACCAAATGAGCGAGTTCTCCGGACTTAACAGCTTCTTCAATTATTTTCTTGAGCTGGAAGCAATCATTGGTGTGGTGGCCCTTCTCTTCATGAAACTCACAATACTGTGTGGAATTCTCATTTTTCCTGCTTTTGGGGAGAGGCCTAGGAGGCCGAAAGTTTTGCTTGACTTCTTCAGTTGCGAGGATTTCTTGAGGGGTCTTTGTGAGGGGTGTGAAACTCATGCCTTTCTCCCTGCTTGAAGGGTTCCGGCCTTCAGACCTTCGATGGTCTGAACCCTTTGGTCGCCTGTCATAAGGGTTGAAGTTTCCTCTTTTTCTAGCTGGACTATTGCTTCGCCAGCTGGATCCTCTTTTCCTTTGCTCTTTAATGTCTAGCGCCTCCTCTCCCCGGATGTGGGCTTCGGCCCTCTCGAGAGCTTCTTCCAAGGTCTTGGGCAGGGATTTGTTGAAATCTCTCGTGAGATATTTGGATGTGATGGCATTCATGAAACCAGCCACTCTCATTTTCTCATCCGCCCCTACATAAGTTAGACCTTCCTTCTTGTATCGTTCAATGAACGCTCGAAGACTTTCATCATCACGTTGTTTTATCTGGAAGATTACTGTTGCGTCTTTGACATATCGCCTTTGTTGGGAGAAATTGGCCAAAAAACCCTTGCTGAGGTCGTCAAAGCTTCGAACGCTTCGAGCAGGTAGGTCGTTGAACCAGATCCTGGATGATCCAACAAGGGTTTGCATGAACATTAGGCAACATTCAGCGTTTGACCATTTTTCTATCCTTGCTGCACCGGTAAAGATCTGAAGATGGTCCTCAGGATCTTCAGTCCCATCGTATGTTTTGATGTGAGGAGGCATCTTGATCTTTGCTTGAAAATCATAATCAGCTATTTGCTGTGAAAAGCATGAAAGGTTACTTGGCTTATATGGTTTGGCCAAGTCTTCTTCAGCCCTTGCACCCACATTGTTGCCATTGCCGTTGTTTCCCTGAGTGGCCAGCACTTGATTAATAAAGTGTTGCCACGGGAAGCTGGCCATCATCTGGGCCATCATTGGGGGCATGAGGTTGAAGCCTTGAAGGCTTCCGGGTGCAACTGAGCAGCTTACTCCAAGGGGGTGCTCATAACAGCACTTCGTGCCAAAGGGAGCACGGACAGAGCCTGTTCCCACGAAGCTGTTGTAGAGGCTGGAAGGCTTGTTACTGGGGACTGTAGGAGCTGGTCGAGGGTCAGCTCATGCCCCAAAGGAGCACCACTTGCAATTGGTTGGGAAGAGAAGATGGGATGTACCGTAGGATTCGTCGTTGTGGATAGATATGGATTAGGGTTTGGAGGATTACTGGGACCAGCCTCATTCCTAGTTGTGAAAGGAGGGATAGGAGGTCCGGGAGATAACGTTGGTTCCGGCTCGTCATAGTCTAAACGAATCCTTACTCCCTTGTCTCTTTCTCTACTCACATATTGGTTGAGGAGGGACCTCAACTCAAGAAAATTGTTAGCAACCCCCTCAGGGGTAAGTTCAACACGTGCTGGGGTGTCAGAGATACCAATATTGGGAGAATGGACTCCGGATCTGGACGGAGTTGGTGTGTTGAACGTGAGGAACTCGGGTGTGCTTCCCGGAGTTGAGAAAGAAGTTGGTATAGCCACATGAGCTTGGCTACTACCCGGGGTTGAGGTGTTTGGAACCTGATTTACTTCACCCGGGGATCCACTTTCAGACATGGTGATTTTAAGTGAAGAGAGCTACACTACTAGGTCTTTTTGAGGAGAAATAGCGGCGTAGCCCCATGGTGGGCGCCAACTTGTTGATGCAACAAATAATAGACCAAGGATAGTAGCAAGGCTGGTTAGGCAAAAGGGTTAAAGGGTTTAACTTTGCCTAACGCAGGTCGTGGGGTCCCCCCACGTTTGCAAGACGTGGAAGGAGGTTCACTAGTTTATTTTTATAGTTTGCTAAAGATCCTCCTCTGAAGCGTATTCAGATTCGGATGAGGGAGCAAGCAGAATGTGTGTGTTGGATGTGAAAGAGAGTAACTCGTATGAAGCAAGTACTCTTGGCGAATGACCAGAGTTTTAAGGAAACAGGACTGGCCAGGAATGTCGCTTGAAGTAAATGAAGTGTCAAATATATAGGAGAAGACATCTCCCAAAGAAGAATGCTTTTGACTAGTGACCTTGCTTGCAGTGAGGGGCTTGCCCTTTCGGGGGTTGAAGCTTTTTGACCCCTGGATAATAGCGTGTGCTCTGCAGACCTGCATTGCTTTTGCGGCTGGTGGGTTGGTGAAGCAATCCCGGGATGTGACTGGTTACTGTTTCCGTATTGCTTTTCCCCACCTTACAGTTTTTTAACCTTCGAACCATTTAATCTTTCGAGCGTGTATGTACTTAAGTCATTTTATTTGATCTTGGGCTACCCCGTCATCAGGTCATGGCTAATATTAAACAAATTTGAGCACAGATGAACATACATGTTTATGAGACACATAAACTATATATTATTGTGGTGTCATGTCGGCTTGTCACCAGGGGCGGATTCATCCCACATTTGTGGGTTCCCAGGAACCCAGTGCGTTTGGAAAAAAAAAGGAAAAAATTAATGAGAACTTTGTAGAATTTAGAAAAAAAATAGTGAGAATTAAAGAGAATTTATCAAAAGGAACCCATTAGAATAAAATCATAAATCCGTCACTCCTTGTCACTATAATTACTTGATACGTTGTTTGTGGTTATGGCCCCTAATCTCCGTTTTCATATTTTATTTTATATTTTAATAACAACAATATGTATCTTACATATGCCAGTCCATTCGATTTAGTATATATTGTAATAACCTTATGACTTTTCTCACTTAGAAAAATTTGTATTAAAAACCAAAATGTTATTGACGAATTGAATTTCTATTAGTTTTATACTAGATAAAATGATGTGTACGTATGTCTAAAACAATAATATCACATAATATAAAGTAACTTAGTTTCACATAATGTACTGTTAACACATTTTTTTATACATGCGATGATATTGTACATTTGTACTTATAAACATGTTTTGATTTGGTAAGGTTACTATTCGTTTACTCGTTATCAGCATTATATTATTTTTACAATATTAATATTTAAATTTAGATTTTACTTGAGTTTGCTTTAAACCATAACTTATAAGTTCACACCTTTTTTATTATATATTTTATAGAGGCCGGTTATCATACAATATGCCTTATCGCCCATTACGTACGCTATAACCACAACCGTCAGATCATCTTAATTAAACCCCGTGCTTAACTATTACATTAATCAAATAAAAATATATATATATGAAACCGCCAAGGTTAAAATCGTCCATTACGAAATCAAAAACCACTGATAATCAGCAAACAAAACTTCAAAATCATACCGTAAGATTCTTAATAAAAACGTATTCGAAAATCGAACAAGTAATCAAAAATCGATCGATTCTTATTCACCAAATCCTTATGCGAATTGAACTTCTGCTGAATTTGGAAATTCAGAACTGAAACAAATCGATAGAACATCTATCGAAGAAGATGATGCAGGGTCAAAATCAAATAAAAATATGCGAAATACATATCAACCGTGCGAAAAACACTTCAGACAAAAAGAAAAGTTGTGTTTTTTGTAAAGTTTGCGAATTCATATAACATTATATGCGATTACAAAAAAAAAAGTAAAATGTTTAAGATGTCTTATGATGTGCGAATTCATGACTTTACACATGCGATTTGAATAAAAAGTTAATAATCTTTGAAATTTCTTATAATTTGCGAATTCATGCTTTTACACATGCGATTTCAGAAAAAAGTTAATTATCATTTAGATTTCATAAAGTTTGCGAATTCGTTTTCGATTCAAATGCGATTATGAATAAAACACTGCTAATACTTTCAAATTACTGTCTTAAAAAATGCAAAAAAAAAAAAAAATTACGAATTAATAACTAAAATAAAACTATATTATATAAAAATAAACTTAATTTATTACCGATGTGACTGTAATTTGACATGTAATGATCAATTTTACAATAAATACTACTGAACTTACCACCCTACCTACATAATAAATTTACTATTTTAATATAAAAAACCCAGATATAACTACCTTCCATATTAAGACATAGAACACGAAAAAACACACACAACATACCAACAAAAATGGCATATGAAGATTCAAAAAAAAATAAAAAACATTGCAATAAAAGAGCTATTGCCAACTCGCACGTTAACAGAAATAAGCACCGATATCAACTCTTCTCATCCGATTCTTGATGTGCAGGGTAAAATTCTTGAAGAAACCAAGAAAAATCAAGATACGTGGGAAAGAATACTTGAAGAACCACCATCAAGCTTCAGAGACGCAGCTTTGGATCACATAAATGTCACACCCCGATTTCCACGTGTCACCGGTGGGCCCGGTGGGGAGGATCGTGACGTGGCTGGCAACATAATAGTCAAACAACACAATAATCAATATGCACAGCGGAAGCAATTAAAAGATATGATACAACCGAATTTAATATTGTAATATCAATTGTCACAATATTCGGAAGTTTATCCACAGATGGATCGAAAACAAAATGGAAACAATAGTTCAACAGACTTCAGGCATCTTAAGCTTGCGAGACTTCTATTGATGCTAAGGAGAAATCCCAGCCAATTTCGCTTAGTACCTGCATTTAATCTTTTTGGGAAAATACGTCAGTTTACACTGGTAAATACATTCAACTGACTCATTTTGGAAAATGATTGAAAATTGGTTTGGATGCACATGGCATAAACATTTTATTTAACTTGGGAGAATTATTTAAATATTATAATCTTGTGAACGAATTACATGTTCCTTGTGCGTTCAGTAGCCCGGATCTTGTCCGGGTTAAAGATCAATAGACACACCACAATGTTCTTTTGTGCACTGACGGGTGTACGCCTACACCCCGCGCTTAAGTCGTGGCCATTTCGTAAAATGATGCCAAGGATATCCGGGACATGGTCATTAACCCCCCAAAGGCTTTAAGTAACAAGACTGTTTAAACGAGCCGATCAAATTAGTCAATTACCCACTCAACGGTGGAGGATTTGATGCTCGATCAAGCGGTATGCTATATACCGTAACCCAAGCCCGTATAGGGAAAATAAGTTAAAAGTATTTACCTGAGCAATGTATAATTCACAATAAGCAAATTGCAAGTAGCTTTTACTGGTTCTCCTAATCTGGAACGAAGGTTTATAATAACCTATTAGAATCCTAACGGGTCTTTAGTTAAGCTTAAGCTTAGACCGGTTAGTTTTGAAGATACGGTTCGTACGCACGATTAAGCGAAGACCGGATAGAATGTGATTTAGACCCGACAAGTTCAGAGACTTGTTTAATATGGGTTTATTATTCACATTCTGGATTTTGAGATAAAACCGTTAAGGTTTGACCCGTTTCGGCTAATTTATGTAAACTTGTTACATAAACCGAACCGTACGCGTAATAAGCGTGACGGGTATTCATGAGAGCTATAGACAGGTTTCCTAAGTTAATTATGCCTCAAATATGTTGTGACATCAGTAAGATGTCTTTCATTATGCCCGAAACGTGTTTAAACACAAACTAGGCCCCGTAGGGGTAGTTTGGTCATTTAAAAGTTTATAAAGAGTTTAAGTAACAAGCTGAGTTACAGGTCTGATGTAATCAGTAATTATACTCAATTTACTAAGTTATATCAGTAGGATAAAATATATATGTGAAATTTATCAATTATAACCAAGCTATGCCCCGTAGGGGTATTTTGGTAATTTAACATAAGCCGAAAAGCTCAAAACTGAAGTCTGAGTTTATCAACCGTTGCTTACTGTTAAAATATTATAATTTGCCTATAATATCAGTAGGTATCAACCCTTATATGTTTAAAATACTTCTAGTACATACTATGCGTTAAAAACGCTTAAAAAGGCGATTAAAGGCCATTTCCGGGTTCGATACTTAAATCTGATATTTTTATATTTCCAGAAGGCTTTAAATAATTTATTTATCATATGTGATCAGTAGCAAAAAGGTTTGGAGTCGTTTAGATATGTAAAACTCATTTTATGGCCCGTAAGGGCAAAACCGACAATTACCGGATTAAGCCTACGACTACTAGTTATGCTCAGCCTAAAATTTATTAAAAATCTTTAAAATCCCAAAATAATACAAAACCGACAATTACCGGATTAAGCCTACGACTACTAGTTATGCTCAGCCTAAAATTTATTAAAAATCTTTAAAATCCCAAAATAATATATTGCATCAGTGGGTAAAAGATTTGATATAAAAAAGTAGGCTTAACTAGGCTATACGCTAATTACGCCGTTTTATTAACATAAAGCTTAAATTTTGCGATATTGAGCATAACTCTAAATCTACAATTCAAACTGAGTCCAAACTTTGCATACAAGTTTATATATCAGTAATTAAAGTTTCTACTCTTTTACATTTCCAAAAATCACGTTTTAAGGTAATAAGGGCATAATGGTCAACATATGAGCAATTAATGGAAACATGCATATTAATTAGATAACTAATGAACCGAGGTGTACAATCACAGAGGGTTGTACTAACATGTAACCTAGTCCAATTAAAGCTCTGGGGCATTTCTAAAACATGCCTAAACGGGTCAGAACTGAAAGTCAAAGTGAAAGTCAAACTATGTGACTTTCGGTTCCGAACCGGGTCTAAACAGGAATTTGTCGGGTTGAACATGTTTAGACATGTTCTTACACTTATTACCAAGTTATAACAATGATCCAACAGGTTGTATATGATCTATAATGTTAATTATGCATAAATGGCATTTTAAGTATCCTGTTGACTTTTTATAAACTAGTTTGACCCGACTTTTGACCTGGTTAGAGTGGGAATTAGGGGGAACCCTTTTGAGGGTTTATTACCCACATAATTACCAACTTATAACTACTTTTAATTCGAGATATGACTGAGCCATTGTTGACTAATCTCGAAGTCAAACCGTAATTACGACGGTTTGACTTTTAGCTAAATAACTAAGCTAAACTCAATTAAAGAAGGATTAGCTAACTTACTGAAGTCCTATGCACGAGATGTGATGCTTAGAGAAAGATCCTTAGCTCCAGAAGTGCTCCAAATGTGCAGATGAAGGTGTGATCAATGAATTGCAAGTCATGGCCTTTATATAGTGAAATTTTCACCATAAGAAATTGACACACAACTCTACCACTGACCACAACCCTCCAACATGTGTCCCTAGTGCTCTAGAACAGTTTAGGGGTCGCCCACCATGTTAAAATTTCGGTTTTTGGTCGATTCTGCGCGTTTCCAGGAGCCTGTTCGCTGATTCTGCTTCTGATGTCCTTACGCGGCCCGCCTTAACCCTTCTGATCAGCTTTTCCTTTTCAAGTTTCCACATATTCGTCCCTTGGCTCTTCGAAAGGTCAACTAGCATTATTACTTGCAATATGACCCCTTATTATTTACCCATAAGGGCTTTAAGACTTGTACCCATTTTACCATGTCCCTGGACACTTCCGGTTAACCCGAAAAGTCCTAACTTTCGACGTTAACGCTTTAACCCCTCACACACGAATTTGATCATAACTTTCTCATACGATTACGAAACTTTATGAAATTTATATCGTGCATTCTAGTGAGCATATTTAACATTTACAAAGCTTCGGGTTTGTCAAAAGGTCACTCAGAGGTATAATTTAAACATGTTGACACATTTACTCCCCGTAGTTTGAACTCTCTCGCTTTTAGCTTCGTATGATCCATGATTTATTCGTTTGAAGGTATGAGCATCATGTAGGGTTAATGTGCATTATATTTATTCACAGTTGACACTTAGAATACGTATATTCACATACTTTCCATGTTTGTCAACTTTAGTCCTTCTATAATATTCTTTCACACGTTTTAAACATATGACACGTGTCAACACATTATAGGACGTGAATTTTTGAGGTGTTACATCCTCACCCCCTTAAAATAAATCTCGACCCGAGATTTACTGAAATAAATAAGGGTATTTTTCTTTCATCGTGGATTCAACTTCCCACGTGTACTCGGGACCTCTACGGGCATCCCATTTGACCTTTACAATAGGCACATGCTTCCTTCGAAGCTTCTTTACCTGTCGATCTTCAATCGACAAAGGTTTTTCCAC
This sequence comes from Helianthus tuberosus, assembly GCA_030545235.1. Classification (NCBI taxonomy): domain Eukaryota; kingdom Viridiplantae; phylum Streptophyta; class Magnoliopsida; order Asterales; family Asteraceae; genus Helianthus; species Helianthus tuberosus. The sequence goes on along the minus strand of CM060445.1, from coordinate 202,366,363 downwards.
AAATTTTAAGCTCTCATCTATATGCACATCTGTATGTGGTATAACCAGTGATTCATCAGCGAAACACTTCTTCAGATTGCAGATGTGGAACACATTGTGAATTCCACTGAGCTCTTCCGGTAAGTTTAACTTATAGGCAACTGACCCGACACGTTCGATAACCTCGAAAGGTCCTATGTATCTCGGGCTTAGCTTGCCTTTCTTACCAAACCGCATCACTCCCTTCCAGGGTGACACTTTAAGTAGGACTTTGTCACCTACTTCGAAGTGAAAATCCTTACGCTTAGGATCAGCGTAACTCTTCTGCCTATCTCGGGCAGCTTTGAGACGGTCACGAATCTGGACAATATTGTCCGTCGTTTCAAAGACTATCTCTGGTCCTGATAACTGGACATCTCCAACTTCCACCCAACACACGGGCGATCTACACTTTCTACCATATAATGCCTCAAAAAACGCAGCCTTTATGCTGGTGTGGTAGCTATTGTTGTAGGAGAATTCGATTAATGGTAAGTTCTTATCCCAATTACCACCCAAATCGATCGCACATGCACGTAGCATGTCTTCCAACGTTTGAATAGTACGCTCACTCTGACCGTCAGTCTGAGGATGATAAGCCGTACTAAAATTCAAACGTGTGCCCAAAGATTGTTGGAAACTCTTCCAAAAGTGTGACGTGTATCTAGTATCTCGGTCAGAGATAATAGACACAGGTATGCCATGTAAGGCTACAATCTTATCAACGTATAACTGGGCTAACATGTCGGAGCTATAAGTCTCCTTGATGGGTAAGAAATGTGCTGACTTAGTCAGTCTATCAACTATAACCCATATTGTATCATTTCCTTTCCTTGTCTTGGGTAACTTGGTAATAAAATCCATGGTTACCATTTCCCACTTCCACGTAGGAAGTTCAGGCTGTTGTAGCAAACCTGACGGTTTCTGATGCTCGGCTTTGACTTGCGCACATGTCAAGCATTTAACTACATGAGTGGCTACAGACTTCTTCAAGCCTATCCACCAATAATTTGCCTTTAGATCCTGATACATCTTATCAGCTCCAGGATGAACGGAGTATTTGGAACTGTGGGGTTCCTGGAGGATAACATCACGCAGTCCCCCATAAATTGGAACCCATATTCGTCCATTCAATCTTAAAATTCCGTCCTTGCTAAGAGTTAACTGCTCCTCAGTTACTCCTAGCTTTTCATTAGGATAGTTAGTTTCCAACACAGCTTCTGTCTGTTGATGTATTGTAAAATACATTGGTATTCGCGTCAGTTTTTAGTAGTTGGTTATTCGTTTTTAGTGTCGGTTTTAGATTAGAATGTATTTTCTTTTGATTTATTTATGTTTCCAGGTCTTTGCAGCTAAAACGGAGCAGATATGAGTTAAAATCTGGATGGGCGAAAGTCTGGAACGGAAGTCGAGAAGCTCGGAAGCAAAACGGAGCGAAAAAGCATAACTGGGGGTTTCAGGCGGGCCGCGTACACTTATGAGACACTCATTCGCGGGTCCCTAGAACTTAAAAAGGTTTCCGGATTATAACTCGCGCGCGGCCCGCTTCCACTTACACTGCATCCTTATGCGGGCCGCGAGGACCTTATGTCGCGAAACAGAATCGTAACAGTGTCGGTTTTAGGGTTTTGTGGTTATAAATTCATCATTATCATAATCAGCCGAGATGAACAACAAATTACGAACTTTGGACATCTTGGGCGATCATTGGAGGCTGATTAGAGGCTGTTGAAGTGCTCGGGACGTGTGGAATCATCAGGTGACACTTTGGAGCGTTCGGAAGTGAAGATTCGGGTTTAATCATCCTTATTCTCTCGTTTTCGTTTGTTTTACTTTGTTGCATGATGAATTCTGTTTTGACATTGATTGCTATGTTTTTAGACATGATTATTGGCTAAATTTCTGTTACTACCTAGACATGGATGAATGATTGTTTAAGTTTGATTATTTTTGGATTTATGGAAGCTATGGATTGTTTATAAATTGTAAACGGTTTGTTCTATCAGTTAGATGTGTTTGCGTGCTTGATGTTGTTTAATTATTGTTTATTGCTTCGTTCGAATCTTGGTGACGGTCTTTATCACGGAATAGAGTCGGGCTAGGGTTTTAGGTTTTGGTGAGTGTCTATATCACATAATAAATCTTTGATCCTTTAGGGTGAAAATTGCATAAGTAACCTTAGAAGTAATAATCAGTAATTTAATAAAATCAAGTGTTCTACTAATCGTCAATAGCTGTAAGGTGCGAGATTATTGCTAGGTCTAAGTGATTAAACCGCAAGGTGGGTCCTTCTTAAGAAGTTAACCTTTTGGCTGCTGTCTAGCAAGTCTAGCTGAGAAAACAAACCTATCCTAGGTTTAGGTCTCGTAAGGGAGTGAGCCTTGTAGGATACTTTTATAAACCCCATTAGATGTCTTGTAAGGGAGTCTAAAAACCGGTAATTTAACAACCTTTAGGGGATCTTAGCGTGCTCTTGAGAGGGTTTAGGGGTCCTTAGATTTCCCGAGAGGTGAGAATTTTAAGATCCCGGTTCCATAGCAGACAACTTCCAATTATAATCATAACTAAAAGCAATCAGGATTCCTGTCTAGGTTGTTCCTTCATCATCCTTGAGTTCAGATTTCGTGTGAGTTCGTGTCTAGTTCGTCTAGTCTAGTTAGTATTCGTTATTTGCATTCTTAGGATTTTTAGAAAACCCCCCCATTTAATAAACATTTAGTTAAGTCGTGTCAGTTTGAGTCTAGATAGAGTCTTTAGCGTAATCAGTAGAGTCTCTTGGGTTCGATACTCGGACTTCCTTAGGCTATACTACATTGATCGGTACACTTGCCGATTGTGTGGTTTAGGGTTTAGAGAGTCTTAGTTTTTATAAATTTAAAGCTTAGAGAGTATAGAATTAGGGTAAATTTAGTTAATTTAGTTGACCCATTTTCAGCACATCAAGTTTTTGGCGCCGTTGCCGGGGACTCTTTGGCGATTGTGTTGATTGCTTTGTTTGGACTTGTTTGACATATTACGTGCTATTTGTGTTCGTTGAGTCGTAGGAGTCTAAAAATTTTAAAAAAAAAATATTTGCTTTAGTGTCTTTTCTAGGTTAGCGAGTCGTAGTTAGAGTCTTTTCGTTGTTCGTAGTTGGTGGATGCCCCATACGCGCTCGCAGGGACCGCCGCCACCTTTGTTTACAGTCAAGTCTTCTGAGTCGTCTTCTTCGTCTTCTTCAGTTCCACAGTCCACCCCTGCTTTTGATTTTACACCACACGTTTCACCACACGTCTCCCCACCACCCTCCCGTTCTCGTTCGCCTAGTCCTCCACCCGTCATGGCGAACCGTACCGTTTACCAGCAGGCTACCACCGGTTTCACCGGTGCGACTTCACCCATCACCCTTCCGAATATTGCGAATGATAGGTCCTGGCAGATTCCTTCCTACATCATGACCGCCATCACAAATTCTTGCCAGTTCCATGGTCGTGATGACGAGGATGCTCCCGCACACATAAATCGCATCACTCGTCTCTGTGGCACCTATTCCATTGAGGGTGTCAATCTAGATGCTAGGTATCTTCAGGTATTCCCATTCTCGCTCGCTGGACGGGCAGCCGTCTGGTTCGATTCTCAGCCTGCAGGTACCTTCACTACTTGGGCTGGTCTTCGTGATGCTTTCCTAGCAAAATACTTCCCGCCAGCCAAGGCGTCTCGCCTTCGAGATCAGATCCACTCCTTCCGTATGGAGCCTGATGAGCCATACCATTTAGCTTGGGAGCGTTTCCAGACGCTTCTTTCTCGTTGCTCGCAGCATGGGTTGTCCGACTGGTTATTAGTTGAGAAGTTCTACAATGGACTTACTCCTGTGATTAGAGCGCGATTCGATACTTCAGCAGGAGGGCAGCTTATGGGAAAGAAGACGGTGGTTGAGTGCAATGATTTGTTTGAGAGTTTTGCACATTCTGACATGGACTACAGCTCTACTAGCAGGACTTCCATTCCTGTTCGTACCTCCTCGGCCGGTCGAGGGGTAAACCAAGTTAGCTTGGATTCATCGGTAGTTGCTGAAGTCGAGATTTTGAAGCGAGAGATTGATGAGTTGAAGAAGAAAGTTGATAGGTGTGAGCTTTGTAGGGGAGGTCACGACACACTCGAGTGTCCCACACTTACGTTAGAGCAGGTTGAGTACATAGCAGGCCAGTCTAGGGGTCAGTTCGGTAGTAATAATAGTTTTAACCCTGGCTGGCAGGGTAGTGGTAATAGTGGTAGTTATCGTTCTTCAGGAAATTCCCCTGGTTTCTCATCTGGTCAGTATCAAAGTAGGGGGTCGGGTCTTTACTCGAGTAGTGGTTCGGGTCAGAGTGGACAGTATAGTGGTTCAGGTTCGAGTGGTCAGTTTGCGAGTGGAGGATCGAATCAGGAGAGTCAAGGTAGTGATAAATCTTTACAGGGTAGTTTGAGTAGGTTAGAGGAGATGTTTGCTCAGATGATGACGCATAATCAGACTGTAGCTAAGAATCAGGAGCAGATTAACAAAAATCATGAACTTCAGCTTAAAAATCAAGAGGCCACTCTTTTAGATCTTCAGAGAACAGTAGGGGATATAGCTAGGCAGTTGAAAGAATCTCCTTCTGGTCAGTATTCAGGTACTACTCACCCAGTCCACCATTCTGTTAAAGCAATTACTACTCGCAGTGGGTTGAGTCTAGGAGAGGTCGTGAGAGAGAATGTTGAGGAAGAAGAAGATGATGATGTAGATGAGGTGATTGAGATGGAGGCTCCAGGCAAAGTGCACATTAGGCTAGACCCAGCAAGTACCGCACACGCCGAGGAGTCGCCAGTAGAGAAGAAAGAGGAGAAGCAGCCGAAGAAGGTTCGGCCACCACCGCGAGTGATTGATATTTCTCGTCTTCCGTTTCCTGCTCGTGCTAGGCAGCAGCTATATGCTAGCGAATACGAGAAATTTCTTGAGATGTTCACCCAGCTGAAGGTGAATCTTCCATTCATAGAGGCCCTGAGATCCATGCCCAAATACGTCAAGTTCCTTCACGATCCCTTGTTTGTTTGGTGGTGATGTGAAAAACCACGCGTTGGCAGACCTTGGTGCTAGTATTAATTTGATGCCATATTCATTTTACGAAAAACTAGGCCTTGGTGATTTGAAGCAAACTCGTATGACCCTCTCGTTAGCCGACAAGACAGTTAAGTATCCTAGGGGGATTCTAGAGAATCTGTTAGTGAAAGTGGATAAGTTTGTCTTTCCGGCTGATTTTGTAGTGCTAGATATGGAGGCCGATGATAGAGTGCCATTGATTTTAGGGCGCCCGTTCTTGAACACTGCTAAAGCGCTTATAGATGTCTTCTTAGGCACAATCACACTTAGAGCGGAGGATGAGTCGATAGTTTTTAAGGTGAATAATGCGAGAGGGCCGAGTGAGAGCGTGGAGGCGATAACATCGGTGAAGGAGAGTGAGAAGGTTGAGAGTGATGAGAAAAAGGTGGTGAGTGAGCCGAGTTTAGAAGAGGTGTTAAAACCCAAGTGTGGGGATCCACCTGATAGGAGAGTAGAGGAGTTGGAAGAGAGATTGATGAGGTTGGAGTCTAGGATAGAGATACTGAGCAAGGCTCAGTGTGGGGATAGGTTTCGATATGAAACGTCTAGATTCAAACCGCCCGATGACGATTTGAGAGAGTATGAGAGAGTTTGGAGAGATGCGGGCGATGTTGGGAATGATAGTGCTACAGCCCGTAAGGTGCGGGCGATGTTAGAAGGTGAGGCCCGCGTATATGACCCTCCGTGAGTGCATGAATAGTTGTGACCCACTTGTAGAGTTTGTACATTGAGTCTTTGTCTGCGTCGTGTCTTTAGCTTAGTGTTTGTGTGTTTTAGTGTCTTTTGCGTCATTTTCGTGTGTTTGCGCTTTTGTGTGTCGTGAGTATTTTTGCAGGTTTCATCGTCTTCACGTGGCCGAGATTGACGTTCGAGTAAATTGCCAGGTTTGCTGAATGTTAAAAACCGACGAAATATATGCAGGGGTAATTTGGGAATAGAAAAAATAGATTCTGCAAATTATGCTGTTGCTGCACGATATGTTGCTGTTATCTGCTATTCAGGCGGCCCGCCTCCACTTAACCTGAATTTCATGCGGGCCGCGCGGGTTCTAAAATTGTTGCCGGTTAGTTAAGTTGAAGCGGCCCGCGTCTACTTGCTCATATCACTTATGCGGGCCGCGAGACCATGTCTGTTGTCAGTGGGCTGTTTAGGCCCAATGGATTCAGCCATTTGTTCCATCTTCCACATATTCACCTTCATCCATTTATCCATCATCATTCGGTTGGTTCGAGGCGACGTTCAGGTATGTTTTCCTGCATTTGTTGTTGTTGTATTTGAGTCGTTTGTTACCGGGTTTATTTCCATCTTAAGTGTGGGGAAACGGGTTGTATATTTTTAAGGAGTTAAAATGTGATTTTTCACTAAACCTTCAACCCGTTATCCGTTGCATCCACACTTGGTTAGGTTTGGCACTTGGGTTGTTCGAGGGCGAGCAAAATGCGGGAGGGGGTAAGATGGTAATTTGGTGGTGTACTTTGAGTCTTTTATTTTGTAACATGCGTCTAAGTTAGTAGTTTTTGAGTCATTTTGTGTTTCGAGCCGGTATTGCTTTGGTATTTTGCTTGTTTTTGTTGATGCAGGTTCGAATATGTACCACCCGTACTCAATCTCCATTCGGGTGAATTTGGAGCTGCTGATTGAATTTCAAGGCATTTATCGAGCATACCAGTTGGAGTCAAGCCGATCGCGAACGAAATGCTATACGATCGAGCTGGATTGGATGAGAGATTTCGAGTGTACGCTTTGATTTAACCAGCTAAGTCCTTTCCGATTTGCCCTTGGTCTTTTATTTCTTATTTATTTTTAGTTTTTGAGTCGGTTTCCATCCTACATTGAGGGCAATGTAGAGTTTAAGTGTGGGGATGAGAAACTATCGTTTAGTGTTTAGTTAGTGAGTCTTGAGTCATAAAAAAAAACGAAAAATTCAAAAAAAAATTAAAAAATTGAAAAATGTCTTTTGAAATAAGAAGTTTGCAAAATAAAAACGGAAAGTGATAGAAAAGTCGGGTTTTTGTTCGGGTTCAAATAATAATAATATGAGATTAAAATAATCGTGCTTGTGTCTAGTTTGGGATGCGCGGGTAGGCTTGGTTCGGTTCTAGGTTCCTTTGATTTAAAATTACCTAATTGTCGGTCTACTAGTGGGTTCTCATCTAGGGAAAGTGGGGAAATTGAAACCGCCAAAAATAGTATAAGGGGCATCGTTATAAGCTAAGATCGTTAGAGTTTTTAGTCATTATCTCGTTGAAAAAGAAAAAAAAAAGTGAGCTAGAAACTAAATGAAAGTAACACAGGTCTATGTAATCCGAGTTGGGGATAGCGACTCTACAGCCGGAATGCCTCTGGGATGTGTGAAATCGCCTTGCCGAATAAAAGTACCGAAACCTAAGTAATCTGTGGTTGGGGATAGCGACTCTACAGCCGGAATACCGCTTGGTTAGGGAAAGCATCGTCTAGTCTCACGAACGAAAGAAAAAAAAAAAAAAAAAAAAAAGAGCAAAAAGCAAAGGCTAAGCTCGTTGAAAAAAAAAGAAGAGAAAAATAGATTTGATTTTAAACTCTCTTGATCTTGGTATAAGGCGGTTAGGAAATAACCCAGTGGTTGTTCCTTTTGTCCTATAAGCTTGAGAGGGGATTAGGTGGACTTGCAATTCTTAGCGTGAGACCCTAGGTAGATTGACCGAACTTGAACTAAAATTGCATGATAAGGGCTTGGAACCGGGTTGGGTTTAAGTGGATCAATATACTTGCAATCGCGGCTAACACGAGTTTCGATTTTAATAAAATAACTAATACTTTGGCCCGTTCGATTATTCTGACTATGATTCCGTTTGCATAATTCTTTTTCGAGGACGAAAAAAGGTTAAGTGTGGGGATATTTGATGTATTGTAAAATACATTGGTATTCGCGTCAGTTTTTAGTAGTTGGTTATTCGTTTTTAGTGTCGGTTTTAGATTAGAATGTATTTGCTTTTGATTTATTTATGTTTCCAGGTCTTTGCAGCCAAAACGGAGCAGATATGAGTTAAAATCTGGATGGGCGAAAGTCTGGAACGGAAGTCGAGAAGCTCGGAAGCAAAACAGAGCGAAAAAGCACAACTGGGGGTTTCAGGCGGGCCGCGTACACTTATGAGACACTCATTCGCGGGTCCCTAGAACTTAAAAAGGTTTCCGGATTATAACTCGCGCGCGGCCCGCTTCCACTTACACTGCATCCTTATGCGGGCCGCGAGGACCTTATGTCGCGAAACAGAATCGTAACAGTGTCGGTTTTAGGGTTTTGTGGTTATAAATTCATCATTATCATAATCAGCCGAGATGAACAACAAATTACGAACTTTGGACATCTTGGGCGATCATTGGAGGCTGATTAGAGGCTGTTGAGGTGCTCGGGACGTGTGGAATCATCAGGTGACACTTTGGAGCGTTCGGAAGTGAAGATTCGGGTTTAATCATCCTTATTCTCTCGTTTTCGTTTGTTTTACTTTGTTGCATGATGAATTCTGTTTTGACATTGATTGCTATGTTTTTAGACATGATTATTGGCTAAATTTCTGTTACTACCTAGACATGGATGAATGATTGTTTAAGTTTGATTATTTTTGGATTTATGGAAGCTATGGATTGTTTATAAATTGTAAACGGTTTGTTCTATCAGTTAGATGTGTTTGCGTGCTTGATGTTGTTTAATTATTGTTTATTGCTTCGTTCGAATCTTGGTGACGGTCTTTATCACGGAATAGAGTCGGGCTAGGGTTTTAGGTTTTGGTGAGTGTCTATATCACATAATAAATCTTTGATCCTTTAGGGTGAAAATTGCATAAGTAACCTTAGAAGTAATAATCAGTAATTTAATAAAATCAAGTGTTCTACTAATCGTCAATAGCTGTAAGGTGCGAGATTATTGCTAGGTCTAAGTGATTAAACCGCAAGGTGGGTCCTTCTTAAGAAGTTAACCTTTTGGCTGCTGTCTAGCAAGTCTAGCTGAGAAAACAAACCTATCCTAGGTTTAGGTCTCGTAAGGGAGTGAGCCTTGTAGGATACTTTTATAAACCCCATTAGATGTCTTGTAAGGGAGTCTAAAAACCGGTAATTTAACAACCTTTAGGGGATCTTAGCGTGCTCTTGAGAGGGTTTAGGGGTCCTTAGATTTCCCGAGAGGTGAGAATTTTAAGATCCCGGTTCCATAGCAGACAACTTCCAATTATAATCATAACTAAAAGCAACCAGGATTCCTGTCTAGGTAGTTCCTTCATCATCCTTGAGTTCAGATTTCGTGTGAGTTCGTGTCTAGTTCGTCTAGTCTAGTTAGTATTCGTTATTTGCATTCTTAGGATTTTTAGAAACCCCCCCCCCCAATTAATAAACATTTTGTTAAGTCGTGTCAGTTTGAGTCTAGATAGAGTCTTTAGCGTAATCAGTAGAGTCTCTTGGGTTTGATACTCGGACTTCCTTAGGCTATACTACATTGATCGGTACACTTGCCGATTGTGTGGTTTAGGGTTTAGAGAGTCTTAGTTTTTATAAATTTAAAGCTTAGAGAGTCTAGAATTAGGGTAAATTTAGTTAATTTAGTTGACCCATTTTCAGCACATCATCTGTGCAGCTAACAACCTTTCAATCAAGTTATTCTTTATCTCCATGCGCTTGGCATTGATTCGGATGGGTTTCACCCTCTCCTTTCGACTCAAGGCATCGGCGACTACATTCGCCTTGCCGGGATGGTATCTTATTTCACAATCATAATCATTTAAAGTTTCCATCCAACGGCGTTGCCTCATGTTTAATTCCTTCTGATTAAACAGATGCTGGAGGCTCTTGTGATCAGAATAGATCACACACTTGATTCCATAAAGATAATGCCTCCACAGTTTTAGTGCGAATACAACGGCACCCAATTCCAAGTCGTGGGTGGTGTAATTCTTTTCATGCACCTTTAACTGTCGTGATGCATAGGCAATAACCTTGCCTTTTTGCATAAGCACACACCCCATGCCAGTGTGCGATGCATCGCAGTAAACCACAAAATCTTCTATTCCATCTGGTAATGTCAGTACTGGGGCGTTGCTCAACTTTTGTTTCAAAATATCAAAGGACTCTTGCTGCTTAGGGCCCCAAACGAACTTTACTTTCTTCTTGGTCAAGGAAGTTAGGGGTGCAGCAATCCTTGAAAAATTTTCAATGAAACGCCTGTAATATCCTGCCAATCCCAGGAAGCTACGAATCTCTGTAGGCGTCTTTGGCTCTTGCCAGTTCATAACTGCTTCAACCTTAGCGGGATCCACTTGGATACCACGCTCACTAACCACGTGCCCAAGGAATTGGACCTCTCGAAGCCAAAATTCACACTTGGAGAATTTGGCATAGAGCTTCTCCTGATGCAGGAGTTTGAGAATACAGCGAAGGTGTTTCTCATGGTCATCTTGGTTCTTCGAATAGATAAGAATGTCGTCGATGAAAACGATGACGAATTTATCTAAGTACGGCTTGCAAACGCGATTCATGAGATCCATGAACGCGGCAGGTGCATTAGTGAGCCCAAAAGGCATCACTAGGAACTCGTAATGACCATAACGAGTCCTAAATGCAGTTTTATGCACGTCTTCATCTCTAACCTTCAGTTGATGGTAGCCTGACCTCAAATCAATCTTCGAGAAATAACTGGCCCCTTGTAACTGATCGAACAAATCGTCGATTCTGGGCAAAGGATATCTATTTTTGATCGTGACCTTATTAAGCTCACGATAATCGATGCACAGACGCATCGATCCATCCTTCTTCTTTACAAACAGGACTGGCGCTCCCCAAGGAGACGAGCTAGGTTTAATGAAACCCTTGGCTAGTAATTCATCTAGCTGTGTCCTCAATTCTTTCATCTCTGTGGGCGCCAACCTATAAGGTGCTCTAGCAACTGGTGCTGCTCCGGGGATGATATCAATCCTGAATTCCACTTGCCTATCTGGTGGCAAACCAGGTAGTTCTTCCGGAAAAACTTCAGGGAATTCAGAAATGACAGGGATGTCTTCTATCTTCGGTCTTGGTTCATCAATAATCACTTGTGCCATGTAGATGACACATCCCTTCTTCAAACATTTGGAAGCCTTAAGCATAGTCACCTGCTCAGGCAGTCCATACTGGGTGTCTCCCCGAATGGTAAGTGATTCACCAGACGGAGTCTTTATCACCACTTGCTTTCTGTTACAGACAATTTGGGCCTGGTTATGAGATAACCAGTCCATACCCAGAACTATGTCAAAACCCGCTAACTTAAATGGAAGTAGAGACAGAGGAAAAGAATGGTTCTTAATGGATATAACACATCCATCTAACACAGTAGAGACAGTTTCTAGGGTGCCATCTGCTAACTCCACCTCATAATTCACGTTTAGGGTTTTGACAGGTAATTTCAGCAATTCACAAAACTTTTTATCTACGAAAGACTTATCTGCGCCTGAATCAAAAAGTACTCTTGCAAAGACATCATTTACAAGGAAAGTACCTGTTATGACATTATCGTCTTGCACAGCCTCTTTCGCGTCCATTCTGAAGACTCTAGCATTAGTCTTCTTAGCCTCTTCAGGCTTCTTGTTGTACTTAGGGCAGTTGGTTTTTATGTGGCCCTTTTCATTGCAACGGTAGCACGTCGCATCCTTCATCTTCTTGCAATCCAAGGTTTTGTGATCCGTGGACTTGCAAATACCACAAGCATAAGTTTTTGACTGAGTCTGTGAGTTCGACTCAAGTCTGCACTTTCCAAAGTGCTGCTTCTTGCATATCTTGCATTTGGGCTTCTCACCAGAATTATGCCCCTCTTTCCTTGAGTCAGATCCTTTCTTGTTATCACCGTTCCCACGGTGCTTCTTGTTCGATCTGCGTGAACCATCATCTTCACGTTTTCTCTTCTCAGCCTCTTTGTTTCTCAGCGATCTTTGTCGGACCGCATCCAGAGTAAGTGACAAAGATATGTCAGCTACAGACCTGAAGGTAGCTGGCCGAGAAGCTTTTACGCTTGCCTTGATTTCCGGGGCTAAACCACCGATAAAACGAGCGATTCTTTTTGGTTCCGGGGTTACCAGATATGGAACCAACCGGGACATCGTGTTGAAGCTCGTTAGGTAAGCTTGACAGTCAGGTTTGTCATCACTAATGATAGAAAATCAGATTCTATCTTCTCCACCTCATGCTGAGGCCAGTAATTTTCCCTGATAAGGGCAACAAATTGATCCCACGACATATTGTACAATGGGATTTTTCCGGTGGCTTGAATCAGAGATCTCCACCATGCTAAAGCTTCACCCTTAAAAGACTGCGACACAAACTTGACCACGTCTCTCTCAGCGCATCCGCTGATGTCTACAACCGTATCCATCTCATCCAGCCACGTCATACAGTCAATGGCTCCCTTTTCCCCAGTGAAATCCCGGGGTTTGCAGGAAACAAAATATTGATAAGAGCAACCCTTCTCACGGGGTCCTTGGTTCAAGACAATGTGTTGAGATGGAGCACTGTGGTTCGAGGAGTGTCGATCATCATCTTTCTTCGGTTCGTTCTTCTTAGACGGTGGCTTTGAGGGCTGAGTAGATAGGGTCCTACTTCGAGTCCCACTATACTCTTCGTACTGCCTTTCCAATGCCTGTGTAACTGCGCCGTCTATTATTGCTTTCAATTCAGCACCCGTTAAATTAATTCGGGCGTTCTCGTTATTCTCCACTGGATGACTATTACCCTCGTCTGAGTTAGCCATTTTAATTGAACTGTTGCAGAAAACAAGGACAATAGTTTATTTGGGAGTTTATTATGGAATTGCCCCTTAGGGTAATTCATTAACCATGGTAAACAGAGACCATATTTGGTTAATTTATTAATCATATTTATTTAGGATTTCTTATTATAATTTATCCTAATTATAAAACATTAATAGTTTTATTTGTGGCACAAAAGACCTAGTCACATGGACAATTTAATTTATAAGTTATGATTTCAGAGAATCAAAACATGAAGGTATATGGGCACAATAGGCCTAGTCACAAGGACAATTATAAATTATATGCTAGGATTTCAGAGAATCAAAACATTTTAGGTTTGAACCTAGTTCATTACCTTTTCGGACAGGGAGTCATTGCTACCACTGTCTTTTGGCTCATGTAGAAATGAGTAAGGCCCGTAGGCACTATATTGCCACGTATAGTAACAATATGATCATCTTAATTGATGATGCAAACCCAGGATTCAGAGATCATTAAACTGGGTTAGGAATCTTTTAAAGAATTCCTTTATAAATATGACGTATGTGATTTTTAATGAATCACTTCTGCCAGGAGTGTTAACATAATTTCAATTGTTAACAGGGATTTGAATCTTTTTAACAGGTCTTACCATCTTGGCCCGGCCTTATAATGACCCGTAGGCTAGGTTTCACTCTTTAAGATTCTTATTAAAATTTAAAGTAGGCAGATTTTTTTTAAAGGAATGTTTTTAATTTATTTATTTCATATATAATTTATCTATGCATATAATGGCAACATGAAATTTATAAAACAAACATTCCATTAATTTATTACAATATTACATGCTGCCCTAAACGGGTCTTTTCAAATAACAAGCTTACCCACGCAGGGGTTTAAACAAGGATTTACCCACGCAGGGGCTTAATAACACACATACCCACGCAGGGGCTTAATAACATAATAGTCCACGCAGGGACTTACACAAATAACATACCCTCGCAGGGGTTTACAAAAAGATAGACCCACGCAGGGGTCAAAATAAACAACATACATACTCACGTAGGGTTTATACAACAAGATATGCCCACGCAGGGGCTAAACAACAATTGGAAGGATTCAGCGGTCCTTCTTGCTCTTTCCTTTGATCAAGCTTGTTAATCCTTGGAAGAAGCTTTGCCTCTCCTGCCGGTCGCGGCGAAAGTCCCGCTCAACCTGGTCCAGTCTATGAAGAATTTCCTCCCGCTCAGGGGGAGAAAATCGTGGCGGCTGCGACTGCGTCCGAATGATAGGTCTGGCCGGTATTTGGTACCCACGAGTTGGGTACCCTACTTCCCAAGGAGCGCCATAGGGTCCTTGAGTGTTGTAGTTCACCGGTACCATGTACGGGTCGGCCTCCTCGTAACCATAGTTGTGATGAGTCGGTGGTTCAAACGGGTTATACGCCATGGAACCCGTATACGCCGGAATTGGGTTGTCAAAACCCATTGGCGGTGGCTGTGGTACAGCTGGGTTAGAGGGTCCACCCATTTGAGGGTCCTCCTGATGTGGCGGATAGTGGCTGCCACTAGATTGACGTGGGGAACTGAAATGGAAATCCCCTGCTCGTGACGACATGCACACACCGGTTCTCCTTCGCCTCGGCGGTTGCGGAGGTGCCGGCTGGACTGGCGGCGGTGGAGGCGGTGGCGTGACTGCCACGAATCTGGAATCCACAGAGGGATCCTGTTGTTGTTGCTGAGGCGGCGACGAATGGTGAGGAGGTGTATAGTACCACTCGTGCCGAGTGAACATAGCTTGAAAGCTATCTGGACCAACATAGGGTGATCCATGGAAAGAAGATCCGTCGTAGATCTCGATCGGGTGGTTGGGAGTACCACTGGCAGGCTCGACGGGGTCCGTATCCTCGTCCATGTCGTCCGCATGATCTCCAGAGAAATGATCTTCTGGCCCCAGCGGGTTAAAACCCACGGGTTCTTGCACGTAGCCTACCGGATTAAACCGGCCCTGAAAAACTGGTGTGGGGTCCCCGAAAGAATGATGCGATAAGGATCGCTGCAACGGTATGTATGAAGGTTGAGGGTTGTTGGGTTCGTACTCCGGCTGTGGCCCATAAGGGTTATGGACCGGAGGTGTAGAGCTATGTGATACCGATCGTCTGGCTGGTTCAAACAAGTTCCTCCTGTTCTGCCGAGGGTCGTCACTCTCGGTAGTAGACGGAGGTCGCGCATGTGATGGTCCAGCTTCATTATCATTGGGGGCGGTGATTGGCCCCTTGCCTCTTCCTCTTCTCCTGAAGAATCTTGGCGGCATTTTGTTAATCCTGTCAATATGGCATGAGATAACAAAACAAAAATATATGCAAAATAAAGGACAACACAAACAAAGTGGAA
Organism: Helianthus tuberosus; assembly: GCA_030545235.1. Lineage (NCBI taxonomy): Eukaryota > Viridiplantae > Streptophyta > Magnoliopsida > Asterales > Asteraceae > Helianthus > Helianthus tuberosus. The sequence goes on along the minus strand of CM060445.1, from coordinate 202,351,130 downwards.
TTTGTCCTATGTTCTATGTCTAGACTCGAAAGTTTAGAAATGTGCAATTGTGTAACTGAGATTAAACACAAAAGGTTAGTGTTTAATTCACTCAGTGTTGGCTCTGATACCAACCTGTCACACCCCGATTTCCACGTGTCACCGGTGGGCCCGGTGGGGAGGATCGTGACGTGGTTGGCAACATAATAGTCAAACAACACAATAATCAATATGCACAGCGGAAGCAATTAAAAGATATGATACAACCGAATTTAATATTGTAATACCAATTGTCACAATATTCGGAAGTTTATCCACAGATGGATCGAAAAAAAATGGAAACAATAGTTCAACAGACTTCAGGCATCTTAAGCTTGCGAGACTTCTATTGATGCTAAGGAGAAATCCCAGCCAATTTCGCTTAGTACCTGCATTTAATCTTTTTGGGAAAATACGTCAGTTTACACTGGTAAATACATTCAACTGACTCATTTTGGAAAATGATTGAAAATTGGTTTGGATGCACATGGTATAAACATTTTATTTAACTTGGGAGAATTATTTAAATATTATAATCTTGTGAACGAATTACATGTTCCTTGTGCGTTCAGTAGCCCGGATCTTGTCCGGGTTAAAGATCAATAGACACACCACAATGTTCTTTTGTGCACTGACGGGTGTACGCCTACACCCCGCGCTTAAGTCGTGGCCATTTCGTAAAATGATGCCAAGGATATCCGGGACATGGTCATTAACCCCCCCAAAGGCTTTAAGTAACAAGACTGTTTAAACGAGCCGATCAAATTAGTCAATTACCCACTCAACGGTGGAGGATTTGATGCTCGATCAAGCGGTATGCTATATACCGTAACCCAAGCCCGTATAGGGAAAATAAGTTAAAAGTATTTACCTGAGCAATGTATAATTCACAATAAGCAAATTGCAAGTAGCTTTTACTGGTTCTCCTAATCTGGAACGAAGGTTTATAATAACCTATTAGAATCCTAACGGGTCTTTAGTTAAGCTTAAGCTTAGACCGGTTAGTTTTGAAGATACGGTTCGTACGCACGATTAAGCGAAGACCGGATAGAATGTGATTTAGACCCGACAAGTTCAGAGACTTGTTTAATATGGGTTTATTATTCACATTCTGGATTTTGAGATAAAACCGTTAAGGTTTGACCCGTTTCGGCTAATTTATGTAAACTTGTTACATAAACCGAACCGTACGCGTAATAAGCGTGACGGATATTCATGAGAGCTATAGACAGGTTTCCTAAGTTAATTATGCCTCAAATATGTTGTGACATCAGTAAGATGTCTTTCATTATGCCCGAAACGTGTTTAAACACAAACTAGGCCCCGTAGGGGTAGTTTGGTCATTTAAAAGTTTATAAAGAGTTTAAGTAACAAGCTGAGTTACAGGTCTGATGTAATCAGTAATTATACTCAATTTACTAAGTTATATCAGTAGGATAAAATATATATGTGAAATTTATCAATTATAACCAAGCTATGCCCCGTAGGGGTATTTTGGTAATTTAACATAAGCCGAAAAGCTCAAAACTGAAGTCTGAGTTTATCAACCGTTGCTTACTGTTAAAATATTATAATTTGCCTATAATATCAGTAGGTATCAACCCTTGTATGTTTAAAATACTTCTAGTACATACTATGCGTTAAAAACGCTTAAAAAGGCGATTAAAGGCCATTTCCGAGTTCGATACTTAAATCTGATATTTTTATATTTCCAGAAGGCTTTAAATAATTTATTTATCATATGTGATCAGTAGCAAAAAGGTTTGGAGTCGTTTAGATATGTAAAACTCATTTTATGGCCCGTAAGGGCAAAACCGACAATTACCGGATTAAGCCTACGACTACTAGTTATGCTCAGCCTAAAATTTATTAAAAATATTTAAAATCCCAAAATAATATATTGCATCAGTGGGTAAAAGATTTGATATCAAAAAGTAGGCTTAACTAGGCTATACGCTAATTACGCCGTTTTATTAGCATAAAGCTTAAATTTTGCGATATTGAGCATAACTCTAAATCTACAATTCAAACTGAGGTCAAACTTTGCATACAAGTTTATATATTAGTAATTAAAGTTTCTACTCTTTTACATTTCCAAAAATCACGTTTTAAGGTAATAAGGGCATAATGGTCAACATATGAGCAATTAACGGAAACATGCATATTAATTAGATAACTAATGAACCGAGGTGTACAATCACAGAGGGTTGTACTAACATGTAACCTAGTCCAATTAAAGCTCTGGGGCATTTCTAAAACATGCCTAAACGGGCCAGAACTGAAAGTCAAAGTGAAAGTCAAACTATGTGACTTTCGGTTTCGAACCGGGTCTAAACAGGAATTTGTCGGGTTGAACATGTTTAGACATGTTCTTACACTTATTACCAAGTTATAACAATGATCCAACAGGTTGTATATGATCTATAATGTTAATTATGCATAAATGGCATTTTAAGTATCCTGTTGACTTTTTTAAACTAGTTTGACCCGACTTTTGACCTGGTTAGAATGGGAATCAGGGGGAACCCTTTTGAGGGTTTATTACCCACATAATTACCAACTTATAACTACTTTTAATTCGAGATATGACTGAGCCATTGTTGACTAATCTCGAAGTCAAACCGTAATTACGACGGTTTGACTTTTAGCTAAATAACTAAGCTAAACTCAATTAAAGAAGGATTAGCTAACTTACTGAAGTCCTATGCACGAGATGTGATGCTTAGAGAAAGATCCTTAGCTCCAGAAGTGCTCCAAATGTACAGATGAAGGTGTGATCAATGAATTGCAAGTCATGGCCTTTATATAGTGAAATTTTCACCATAAGAAATTGACACACAACTCTACCACTGACCACAACCCTCCAACATGTGTCCCTAGTGCTCTAGAACTGTTTAGGGGTCGCCCACCATGTTAAAATTTCGGTTTTTGGTCGATTCTGCGCGTTTCCAGGAGCCTGTTCGCTGATTCTGCTTCTGATGTCCTGACGCGGCCCGCGTAAAGGTTAAGAGAACCTTACGCGGCCCGCCTTAACCCTTCTGATCAGCTTTTCCTTTTCAAGTTTCCACATATTCGTCCCTTGGCTCTTCGAAAGGTCAACTAGCATTATTACTTGCAATATGACCCCTTATTATTTACCCATAAGGGCTTTAAGACTTGTACCCATTTTACCATGTCCCTGGACACTTCCGGTTAACCCGAAAAGTCCTAACTTTCGACGTTAACGCTTTAACCCCTCACACACGAATTTGATCATAACTTTCTCATACGATTACGAAACTTTATGAAATTTATATCGTGCATTCTAGTGAGCATATTTAACATTTACAAAGCTTCGGGTTTGTCAAAAGGTCACTCAGAGGTATAATTTAAACATGTTGAATATCATCAATCCATTTGTTTTCAGTGAGACCGAACTCAATCATCACCAACTTCCACTGTCTCTCGAATTCTTCGGGCTCAATGGAATCAGTCCATACAATGTCACACATCCTCCTTTTAAACTCATCATTATTGCACAACTCGTGTCCAACCTATAACAATAAATGCTTTTTATATCAGCATATAAACAAAATCTATATTATAAAAAAAAACACTAACGAAAGACAATATAGCATTCTATACCTTATCTGCCACTTTTTTTCATTATGTGCCACATGCACAATCTGTGTCTGCTGTTAGGGAAAACCTCCTCAATAGCCTGTTTCATAGCAAGGTCTTGGTCCGTCACTACAACCTTTGGCTGCTGACCAAATGACTTTAAGAATGAATTCAGCAGCCATTTATATGATTCAATGCTCTCCGATGCCAACAACCCAGCTCCAAGTGTTACATTTCGACAGTGGTTGTCAATGCCAGTGAACGGAACAAACACCATCTTGTACCTGAACAAACACATGCGAAAAATAAATTGAAAACATGCGAAATAGACAAAAAAATCACATGCGAAAACAAAACAGTATTGTTAGGGGTCATTTTCTTAACATACGTATCCTGACTAATATCCTGCCTTTCTTTGTTTATTTGTGATCAGAATGCTAGAAGAGGATATTGCTAACATCTTGGGCGATATCCTGAGGCTTATTGAATTAACCACGTGCAGGTTAAGGGCTGAGGCTTGCTAACGGTCAAGAGGACTTCTTCTCCTCAAGACTCGGACGAATTTGTTGAGAAAGAGACGTTGAGCCCGAAAGACCAGGTCTACAACGTTCCAAGAAGGAATATTCGGTGGATCCCGCAAGTTTAGGGTAGTTAGTTATTTTATTTTTACTATAAATAGATGAGGTCGGATCAGCTTAGAACACAACAATTCACACTTACACTCTCGATCACTTTCACTCTCTAGCTAATTGCAAACACCACACTTATATTTCATTTTCATTGTAACACTTAGTCGATCCGTACCACATCTCGCACTGTATCCTGATTTTTGAAGCAATTGAAGAACAAGGCAGCTGCGATTGTCAGCTCCCGAGGTTTTATGCCGGCGATCTAGATTGATCAAGGGTTTTCCTCGTACATCTCGTGTCGTTTACTTTATTTTCGCTCATTGTTTGATCATAGATACAGCTCAATATCCTGAGCCGTATCCTGAATACTGTTTTCCCAAATAACTTAACAAGTATATTTTCAACACACTTTCTAGCACACTACCTCACTTAACTAATTTGATCACTTAATTACTTCGGTAATTTTTGACCAAAACAATTTGGCGCCCACCGTGGGGCAAGTGGTGCTCTCTTTACTAAAAATTTTTGTCAAATCGCTAATCGGTTTTCTATTTTCGAAACTTTTTACCACATTGTCCATAATGGCCTCAAGATCAAACATGAGTTCCTCTACTGTGTCTGCTATGACTTCTGCTACTACCGGTTCGGTGCTTCCACCACCTCCTCCAAGGATGCCAGCCTCTACACAATCTCAAGATGTTATCCCAACTCGGAGTGTCCAGGGATCTGCTCCCGTTTTAGCTTCTAATGATGAAATTTTAACCTTATTTGGAAGTGCAGGAACAAATGAGGCAGCAACAGGAAACAAACCAAATGCTTTTGAGGGAAATACAACTCCTGAAGGCTGGCTCGAGCAGATCTGCCGAGGACAATGTCACTCCGTTACACCCCAGAGCGTTGAACTTTAGTTCAGCTGTATATACCGAGGATAATAGGGGGAATATCGTACCCAGTCTTCCTCAGAATCATACTCCTGAAATACCCTCCTCGATTAGGATGTCAACCATAAGGAGCTCAGGATATGTTTCAGGATATGGGCAGAATCCTCCAACTGGTAACGTGTCTAATAATAATAATACTCATGCTGCTAACAGTGGTGGATCTTTGCAGGATACAGGTGTGACATCAGCACTTACCAGGGAACTTCAGAAGTTAAAGGACATGATATCTAGTGTACCTGGGGTGGTCCAACCGATCCCGGAAGTGTCTCAAGACAGCCACAAGATATCTCGTTTCGCGTATCCTATCTGTGATGCTGAGATCCCAAAGAGATTCCAAACCCCCAACATGAAGCTTTATGATGGGACTACGGATCCTGGGGAGCATATTGCCCAGTATAGGGAAAGAATGGAGATTAACCCTATCCCTCCGGAGCTCAAGGAAGCGTGCTTGTGCAAGGGATTTGGTTCTACTCTAACAGGATCAGCCTTAAAATGGCTGTTAAACGTTCCTCCTCACTCAATTACTTCATTTGCTCATTTGGTTAATTTATTTAACAGTCAATTTTCTTGTAGTCGGAGTTTTGAGAAACTAACCAGTGATCTTTACAGGATAACTCAAGGGCCTCAGGAATCCTTGAGGGATTATGTGAACAAATTTAGTCGAGAATCCTTGGATATCCCACATCTTGATGTTGCAACAGCTGTGCAAGCTTTTAAGATGGGATTACAAAAGGATTCTCAATTTTATCAGGATCTTGTAATGAATCCCTGCAGGAATCTCGATGAAGCTCGTAACAGGGCTTTGAGATATATCCGTCTGGAAGATGACAAGAAGATGCAAGAAAGGATGAACTCATCCAACACTTATGAATCGACTAATAGGAAGTCAGAATCCTCATTTAAGTCATATCGGCCTAAGCCATATGGTAGAAATGAAAACAAGAGAGTGAATGTTGTCGAAGATGAGGATCCTGAAGAGTATCCTGAGTTGTCTGAATATTGCTTTTCTGTTAATATTCCTGAATTAATGTATGCTATGCAGGGTCTAGGAGACAAGGCTAGATGGCCTCGAAAGAATCAACAAAAGGCTGACTGGAAAGATAAGTCGAAATGGTGTGCTTTCCACGAAGATTTCGGACATATGACTGAGGATTGCATTGCTTTGAGGAAAGAAATAAGCTATCTTCTAAGCAAGGGATATCTGAAAGATCTCTTAGGAAAAAAGAAGAATAAGGGTCAGGATACTGACAAGGATCCTGAACGAGTAGCATCACCTCCCTCGGATGCCAAGATAATCAACTTCATTTCGGGAGGATCCGACATTTGTGGGACCTCGTATTCGGCAGCAAAGAGACATGCAAAGGAAGCTAAAGCCGAAAGGGGAGACAGACCTGTCAGGATGACTACCCTCACGACTGACAAAGTGATCACTTTTGATGCAGATGACAGAGATACTGTCCAGGATCCTCACCATGATGCTCTGGTAATAACGTTATATGTGGCTAACCATTTTGTACGCAGGATATTGGTTGATAATGGCAGCTCCGTCAACATAATCCAACTAGAAACTCTGAAGAGAATGAATGTATCTCCAATGGATATCACTTCAAAGTCTACCGTGCTTGTTGGATTCAGAGGAGAGGCTAGAAACACAGTGGGAGAGATAAAGTTGCCAGTATACGTTGAAGGAGTCAATTCGATACAACGTTTCTGTGTGATGGATTCTCTATCCTGCTATAACATCATATTGGGAAGACCGTGGATTCACGATATGAAGGCCGTGCCATCAACATATCACCAATGCATCAAGATACCTACCCCTTGGGGAGTGGTCAAAGTAGATAGTGATCAGCAGGAGGCGAAAGAGTGCTACTCATCCTCGATGAAATCCTCAGCCAAACCTAGTGCAACATAGCAATTAAAGACGCGGGCCCAGGATATTGTGGAGGATCCGGAGCAGGATGTGAAGAAAGTTATCCTGGACCAGGATAACCCCGATATTTCGGTGCTCGTAGGGACCAATATCCCTCAGGATATTGAAGAGCAGTTAATTAACTTTTTAAAATGCAGGATGTCAACATTTGCATGGAAGCATGAGGATATGACAGGCATATCCAAAGATATTATCACTCACAAGCTTGGAATTGATAAGTCATTCAAGCCTGTGCAACAAAAAAGAAGGAAGTTTGCTCCTGAGCGGAACACGATTATCCAGGAGGAAGTTGAAAGATTATTAAAGTCAAGAATGATCAGAGAGGTTAAGTTCCCAAGGTGGCTAGCAAACGTGGTTGTAGTACAGAAGAAGAATGGGAAATGGAGAGTTTGTGTAGACTACACAGACTTGAACAAAGCTTGTCCTAAAGACCCATTTCCTCTTCCCCATATTGATGCAATGGTAGATGCCACTGTCGGGCATGAAATGCTGACCTTCATGGACGCATCCTCAGGATTTCAACAGATCCAAATGGAGCCTTCTGACCAGGAGGATACCGCCTTCATGACACCAACAGGTATTTATTGTTATACAGCTATGCCTTTTGGTTTGAAAAATGCAGGTGCAACATACCAAAGATTGGTGAACATGATGTTCAAAGACAAACTGGGGGACACCATGGAGATATATATCGATGACATGGTGGTGAAATCTAAAAAGTCTGAGGATCACCTTCAGGATATCAAGGGAGCATTTGATATCCTGGATCACTACAACATGAAGCTAAATCCTGCTAAATGCCATTTCGGAGTGGGGGCAGGGAAGTTTCTTGGATATATGGTGACAAAAAGGGGGATAGAAGCAAGCCCAGAGTAGATCAAAGCTATCCTAGACATAAAATCACCCTCAAATATGAAGGACGTACAAAGATTAACAGGCCGAGTAGCAGCTCTAAACAGATTTATCTCAAGATCCTCAGAAAAATGCAAAGACTTCTATGATATCCTAAAGAAGAACAAAAGATTCGAATGGGGGGAAAATCATGAAGCAGCCCTGCAGGATTTGAAACGGTATCTTTCAACCGCACCTCTATTGATGAAGCCCGAAAATGGTGAACCACTATCCCTGTACCTTGCTGTGTCAGGGAATGCTGTAAGTGCCGTTCTTATAAAAGACCATGAAGGTCAGCAATATCCTGTTTACTATGTTAGTAAAAGTTTGTTAGATGCTGAAACTAGGTATTCTCATTTAGAAAAATTAATATTAGCTCTAGTTATGGCATCGACAAAACTTAGGCATTATTTCGAGACACATAGGATACATGTTAAAACAAATTATCCTGTCAAAAATGTGCTTAGGAAACCAGAGATGTCAGGCAGGATGGCCAAGTGGTCAGTAAAGTTGAGTGCTTATGATTTAGTATATGAACCTAGAAGTGCCATAAAATCTCAGGCTTTAGCTGACTTTGTGGCTGACTTTAGTAGTGACATTCAGGACGAGGTAGACCTAGAAGTTCAACAGTTAGGAGAATCCTCAGGATCCTGGACATTATATACTGACGGTGCATCTAATGTAAGAGGAATAGGATTAGGAATACTACTAAAATCGCCACAGGGGGACATATTACCCCAGGCTATTAGGTGTGAATTTCCTGCTACTAATAATGAAGCAGAGTATGAGGCTTTAATTGCAGGATTAGAGTTGGCTAAGAGCATGAGTATCAAAAATTTGCAAGTGTATGTTGACTCTTTGTTAATTACTAACCATTTTAATGGATCCTATGCAGTGAAGGGTGAGAAATTAATCGAATATCTCGATATTCTCAAAAAATTAGCAGGATATTTCGATGTTTTTATACTTGAACAGGTACCAAGGGAGGATAATGCTGAAGCGGATGCCCTAGCAAATTTGGGATCATCGATCAGGATACCTGAAGGGACGCAAATACCAATATTACATGTCTTATATCCTGCAACGAATCCTCAGGATAAAGAAGTAGCTAGTATACTGAATCCTGGAGTAGAACATCCTGAAGAGGATCCTAAATCCTGGACGGCTCCAATCATGAGATATCTCAAAGAAGGACACATCCCTGGAAATGAAAATCCTAAGGCATTTAGGATGAAGGTATCACGATTCACTATTGTAAATAATATTTTATACAAGAAATCTCTTGCAGGACCATATTTGAGATGCTTGGAGGATCCTGAAGCCAAAGAAGTACTTCAGGATATACATGAAGGGGATTGTGGTAACCATGCTGGGGGCAGATCGTTATTCTCAAAAGTATTAAGGACAGGATATTATTGGCCAACAATGAGGAAGGATGCAGCAGAACATGCTCGAAGATGTGACGCATGTCAAAGACATAGTAACATACTGCATCAACCGGCTGAACCATTGTATCCTATTGTTTCCCCTTGGCCATTTATGAAGTGGGGTATGGATATAGTGGGAAAGCTACCAAAAGCTCCGGGAGGAAAAGTCTTTATACTAGCAATGACGGATTATTTCTCTAAATGGGTTGAAGCAGAAGCATTCGTTCAAGTAAGAGACCAAGAAGTAGTATCCTTCATCAAGAGAAATATCCTGACCAGATTCGGAGTACCAGCCGAGATAATTTGCGACAATGGTTCTCAGTTCATAAGTAAGAGGACTACTGACTTTTGCAAGAGTTGGGGAATCAAAATGATTACGTCTACTCCGGTACATCCTCAAGCAAATGGACAAGCAGAATCCTCAAACAAGATAATTGTCAATAACTTAAAGAAAAGGCTTGGAGCCAAAAAAGGAAGATGGGCAGAAGAATTACCCTTTGTTTTATGGGCTGATAGGACAACGGTAAAGAATGCAACAGGCCAAACCCCGTTTTCCTTGGTGTTTGGAGCAGAAGCAGTGATTCCAACGGAGATGACAATACCTACTGCAAGATCTATCTTAAGTGATCCTGAGCAGAATCCCGAAGCCTTAGGTCAGGATTTAGACACTATAGATGAAAAGAGAGATACGGCAAGGCTAAGGATGGCAGCATATCAACAGAGAATATCCAGGGCATATAACAAGAATATTAGAACCAGAAGATTTAAGGTTGGAGATTGGGTGTTAAGAAAGGCTTTCCAAAATACTACTAATCCTGCCGATGGCAAGTTAGCTCCAAAATGGGAAGGACCATATGAAGTTGAATCAGAAGCAGGGAAAGGAGCATATAGACTCAAGAATATGGAGGGGGATATGCTGCCGAGATCTTGGAATGCTATACACCTTAAGCTCTATTTCAAGTAAGTTAGAATTTAATTTCTAACTCAGGATGGTATGAATTCTACTTCTCTTAAGTATGTTTGGTTTAATTTGTTCTTTGTAACCCAATACTGACTTAATCATCGGAGGGGTGTTAGCTAAGCTAACACCCACCTTAGTTTACAATTGTTTTGCAAGATATGTTTCAGGATATAGCTCCAGGATATGTGCTCAGGATAACTCGAAAGACTAGAGGATTGGCCCCCTCTCTCACGTTTAAGGGTTACTGATCCCTTCACAGGTTTAAAGGTATTCACCTTTCTTCCGAATTGGGTTTAAACACCCCGCCTGGAGCGCAAGTTATTCAGGGATAGTTCAAGGTGGCGGGACCAGTCCATGTAAAAGTGGCTGACAATTTCGTCACTATTGGCTATATCCTGAATCCTAACGGTATATGAGGATTGATCACCCTCTCTCACGAAAGGGTATTTTCATACTCTCTAAGGTTTAAAAGTTTTCACCTTTCTAAGTCTTGGAGTTTATACACTCCCGCCTGTAGCGCATGAAAAATTGGGATTTTCCCCAGGATACAAAGGATTTATCTCCAGTACGTCCTTGGGTTATACCCTCGGGACGTGAAAAATTGCTTATGCCATGGAAACTAACATTAAGTAGATTTCTAAGATACTTGAAGACATTGTACACAGGGGACATCCCTGCCAAGATGGTGGTGTAAAGCTAAAAGAATGAAGTCTGCGACTAATGCACTAAGTACCTTGCACTGGGGACATCTTCATTGGAAGAGTTGCAAAGGGATTGAAGTTCGGTAATAGGTTTATATCCTATGTCTGGTATGATCTTTCCTTTGTAAGCCTCATTTAAGTTTTTAGTAACATTATGTTAAGTATCCTGACATATATCCTCAAAGTCCTTTTAAGGATATTTGATTAGGATGTTTGAAACTAGTATTGGCTTGGAACTTTGATCGTCATCAAAACTTGGTTTTGAAGAGATAAACTATTTTTTACTTTCTAAAGAAATTTTTATAAAGTTAAAGGAACGTCTGGAATATCTATTTAATAAAAGGCTTCTGCAGTATGTTTCTGAGCATACTGGTCAGGATATTTTGTAAAATAACAGTATGAAATTTTTACAAAGCTAAGACTTACACTAAACAATGCAAGGTAACAGAAAATAGGCCAAAAGATGAAATTATTCTTAAAGCGATCAATACTGGTTGATAACCGAAGGTTTCATCCTGAAACCCAGGACCCATCCGCCTTCGGTTATCAAATTGTTTAGAGACATAAATGAAAATTGTTCATAAAGACATAAAATTTTTCGAATGAAAATAAGCTCTAGGGGGTAGTGCCTTCTTGCTCCATAGCGGTTTCAGCAACATCCATTTTGGGATCCGCCTCAGCATCCTTGTCAGCATCGATTGCCTTTCCAACTGCTTTAGAAGGTTCATCGACAGTTGATTTGGAAGAGGTACCGCCAAGATTCTTCAGTTTGGTCTCCCAAGCACCAACGTCCCAAGAAGGGCATTCGAAGCCTAATGTTTTGGCTTCGTGAGCCATCTTCAACCTAGCCTGGAGAAGAGAAATGACGACGGAACTTTTGAGGCTTTCTCGGTAACTGACCATATCCCGTTCGTACTGCACATGGGCAGCTTCCAGATCGGCCTGGGCTTGAAGAGTAGCTTTGTTAAGAGCAACTTGGTGTTCCTGGGTCATAGCTTTGTATTTCTCCTCGTAATGACGAGACTTGGCGGCCGCGATCATACCTTGGTCAGAGATTGTGATTTCTGCTTCCTTTAGCTTAGATTCGAGTGTTTTGTTAAGCTTGCAGGATTCTTGATATAAGTGAACCAAACGCTCAAGACCCTACAAAGGTAAGAGGACAGGGATTAATATTATTAAGTCTTTGAAAATAGTCTAAATTGCAGGATATGATATAAAGATACTAACCTGGTTGAGAAAAGAAGTCATAAAACCACTGGCTTCAATGAACCCGTGCTTTTCATAAGGAAAGGTGTCAGAAATGACAGGGGAATCGGGTTCTTTCCTTTTGCGGGAACTTGAACTCCGGGGCTTGGTAGCCGGTGAAGGTTTAGGAATGATGATGGCTTTGGAGCTGCTGGGTTTGGATGTAGCAGTGGTCTTGGAGCCAGGTTCTTTCTTGACCTGGATCTGGTCAGAATAGCTATCCAGTTCGTCAAGATCAAAGACTTCAGGGATCTTAGCTGGTGCTGCGTAAAGGGAAAAGTTTTACTCTTTATCATTATATTGTTTTGACTAATTATTTTGAAAGGAATTCTTACCAGACATCTCGGATGATGAGTACTGACTTGAACTCGGAACGTGTGTGGTAAAAGTCCTGTCTATTGCAGGTAACCGGTAAACGGTATTGATTCTCTCTTCTGACTCAGCGGTAGGAGGAGCAACTTCCTTAAAGTTCACTGCATAAAGGTCAAAAAGAAGAATATTAATAGAGGATAACAATTGAATCGTCTATAAGGATATTTATGATCCTACCGGTGGTTAACCACTCCACCGGAAGGTTGGCACCCTCAGCAATGGAATCTCGTTTGACAAAGAAGAATTTGCGTTGCCATCCGTCTTCGTTTTTGGTGGCTTTGAGAATCAGGGGTTTGCTGGAGGTTGAAAAAAGCAAGAACCGGCTAGAGCCGTGGGATCGGAGGCGATAAGCAATAGGTAGATCCTCGATGCAGAGGTCAGAACAATGGAGGTTTTTGATTTGGTTGAGTACAATTAGTACTCTCCAAACCATGGGCATGGTTTGAGCAAAAGAGATGCCAGTAATACGAAAGAATTGCATCATGAATTCAGGAAAAGGGTATCGAAGACCTAGTGAAAAAGGATATGCTGGAAAACAGATCCATTCGGTAGAAGAAACATCCGATCGGATTGACCGATCAAATGGCCTAAAGACTGTGCTGTCAGGGAAAGCGCCGGAGGCTCTTAAAGCTGCAATATCTGCGTTGTCGAAAGCGCAGATCTCCTTCTCGGGATTTTTTAGAAGATTCTGCTGGGTAAAGGTCTCGGCGGCCATTGCTAGAAAGATGAAGTAAATTGACAGGAAGAAAATCAAAAATGGAGATTTACCTGAAGGGTCTGTTGAAGATATCTGCTTTTCAAACAAGAAAAGAGAAGATATAGGGGCATCGTGGATCTCCATGGAGTAAAAAACGCGTTGGAAGTTATGATGCGATCTTGACCGTCGCTTCGTTTTAAATGCCTTGAGTTGTCGGATAAGATTTTTGAAATATATCCGTTGGATTGGTATCCCAACTGATATATTTGGGGACAATTGTTAGGGGTCATTTTCTTAACATACGTATCCTGACTAATATCCTGCCTTTCTTTGTTTATTTGTGATCAGAATGCTGGAAGAGGATATTGCTAACATCTTGGGCGATATCCTGAGGCTTATTGAATTAACCACGTGCAGGTTAAGGGCTGAGGCTTGCTAACGGTCAAGAGGACTTCTTCTCCTCAAGACTCGGACGAATTTGTTGAGAAAGAGACGTTGATCCCGAAAGACCAGGTCTACAACGTTCCAAGAAGGAATATTCGGTGGATCCCGCAAGTTTAGGGTAGTTAGTTATTTTATTTTTACTATAAATAGATGAGGTCGGATCAGCTTAGAACACAACAATTCACACTTACACTCTCGATCACTTTCACTCTCTAGCTAATTGCAAACACCACACTTGTATTTCATTTTCATTGTAACACTTAGTCGATCCGTACCATATCTCGCACTGTATCCTGATTTTTGAAGCAATTGAAGAACAAGGCAGCTGCGATTGTCAGCTCCCGAGGTTTTATGCCGGCGATCTAGATTGATCAAGGGCTTTCCTCGTACATCTCGTGTCGTTTACTTTATTTTCGCTCATTGTTTGATCATAGATACGGCTCAATATCCTGAGCCGTATCCTGAATACTGTTTTCCCAAATAACTTAACAAGTATATTTTCAACACACTTTCTAGCACACTACCTCACTTAACTAATTTGATCACTTAATTACTTCGGTAATTTTTGACCAAAACAAGTATAACATGCGATATATTCAACACCACATCTTCAATGTCTACACATGCGATATTACAAGTTCAGAAAGTCATATAACATGCGAAAATTAGTAAAAAACATGTTTCTCTGAAACACTTACCTGTTTGTCTTGAAAGTTGCATCGAACGATATCACATCCCCAAACTCCATATAGTTAAGCTTGCATAAACCATCAGCCCAGAACAAACTAGTTAACCGTTTATCATCATCAACAGAATACTCAAACGAATAATCAGCTAAATACTGTTTTTTGTCGGTCATCCTATTAATCACCATGTCAGCGTTATATTCTCCTATATAGCTGTTAATTCGCTTCCTAAAATTTTTGCAATCATCAACCGTGGCACCAACGTTCTCAAAACCACCATAACGTTTCCTCATTATATGGAAAGCTTTGACAGGACCAAGGTTTAAAGTGCCTATTTCCCATACCATCTCCTCCTGGACATCTGAAAATTGTCTGTAAGCTGGCAGCATGTGAATATCATGTTAACATACAAACTTATGATTATGGCCATCAACAAATCTCTTTACTGTATATAATCTACCATCCACAGTGCAAATCATAAGTTGAGCTTTGCATCCAGTTCTAATAGTCCCCCTGTTCCTTGTTTTGAATTGCTTTTTTGACTTCGAATAACGATCGTCAATACACAGTGGCTTATGTCCCTCTTTAGAACAAACAAAATACTTAGTTTTGATTATACCACCACTGTGTACTTCACCACCTTTCCGAATAGAAAACCGGCTAACTTAGCATATGATTGGTAAAACGCATATGCTTGTTCAATAGAGATAAATTGCATTCCAACCACAGGTGTAGCTGATGCTTGAACCTCCGGAGTGTAAACCCTTTCATCTACATAAATCAAATCAGAAAAACAAAAACAATGTGCGAAATATTGGACTAGTTACATGCGATATATTAATAACAACATAATTACATCGTAAAAGACAACAACACGTGCGAATTGAATGAACAATAACATGCGAAAATGATGATTTTGATTAATATGTTTTATATATGTGATTTCTTATACCATAACATGCGAAAATGCGTAAAGAAAATAAACATCAAATGCGAATTGAAAGACTCATAACATGCGAATTTGTACATGTTGCTTTCATGTAAAGAATATACTCAACATTCAAACTTAAAAAACAGCTACAACAATGTAAAATCATTGCTACGATTAAACAAAAAACAAGTATACGAACAATATAGAGATCTGAATTAACATAATTACCATTAAAATACTCGTTTACAACACTTGTACTTGCAATTGGATTTGGATTTGCAGGTCGCGGATTTAAAACATCTTCAATCGAAACTCTCTGATATGCAGATAATTTAGCATGATCACAGATCGGTCGAGTTTCTTCAAAATCAACATCTGTTCGTCCGGTGCTGCTCTGTGGATCCATAAAAAAAACAATTGAATGAAACCCTAACACAGAAGAACGAAAACTGCAAATTAAGAATTATGAAAAATTTGAAACTGATTCGAATGATAATTACCGGGATATTAGTGTAACGAACTTCTCGCTGATTGAATGAAGAGACGAATTTGCCCTCAGATGATTGAATTAATTGTCTGATTTAACCTTATTAAAGAAAAACGAATCAGGACACGTGTACGGCTACTACTATCGCGTATCTAATGTACGATTAGGGAATTTGTATTCTACCCTTTACCATATTTTATATATGTACACGTATTTATAAAAAGAAAACCTAAAACTCCAAAAAAAAAAGTATAATGGTTTACCAAAAAAAAAAAACCGTTTACATATGCGCAACCGCAATATCGAAACCGGAAAATTGAAGTCTTAAAATTAGACGAGATGCAGCAAGTTCACATACACAACAACGCTTCAATCATCTTGGTCAATGGTCAACAACAAAAAGAAAAATATATTACACAAACATATATAATTTAATCTTTAAAATCTCACTGGTCACCATGTGATAATTAATTGCTACCCCACGCAATGAGGTATAACATTTTATCATCTCACAAAAATAAATTATATAGGTATAACATTTTATCATCTCATAAAAATAAATTATAAAGGTATAACATTTAATCATCTCATAGAATAAATTATAAAATGAAAGAATATACGTGGACGTTGTTAACATCTCCCCAGCACAAAGCTTCTCAATTCTTTTTGCTCCTCCTCTTTTAGATCGGCTTCACTACAAATGACTTTTCTTTTGCGTATAATACTGGTTTTTTACAAAGTAGAAACTCAGAAAAGAGGATGGTAGAGTATAATACCCGAGCTCTCGTACTACCAATATTGTCTATTTTGTCTTCGACGCAGGGGCGGACCTACCTACTTGGGTGGGTAGGTGGCCGCACCCCTTAAAAAAGGTTTTAGGGTTAAATTTTGCGCAAAATCTCGACCGCACCCCTTGAAATTTTTCAACCGCACCCATTGGAAATTTTTAACCGCGCCCTTTAAAAAAAATGTAAACATTGATTTAAAAAGTGTATATAATTATTCTTTAACCACTTTATTTAACAATTTAACCCAATAACTTTCACTTAACAATTTAACCATTAGCCCACTAAACATTCCATTGTAACCCAAGCCCAATTAACCTAACCCAAGCCCAATTAACCCAACCGAATAAATTTGAAGTTAAATAAAATAACGCAACCCAACAACCCCTTCCAATTCTTTCTCCCACTCTCCCTCTTCTAATCGTGCAGCGACCGACGCACGAAAGCAGTTAACAAGAACGACGGCAGCAACTGCATTCTCAGCGAAAAAGCTTGATTCCGGCAACCCCATCACCCGGAATACAAAATTTAACGAGGTACCTTTGGTTTTTTTTTTATGTGGTTTCAGGAGAGATAGAGTTATGGAGATATTAAAAGGGTTTGAAATTTTTATGTGTTTTGATGATTTTTTTTTGTTGTTCTAGCCTTTAGTAGCATGATTTTGTTGTTTTGATGTTTTTTTGTTTATCTAGACTTTACTAGGGCTTGAAAATTAAAATTGAAAATAATGGATCGATTTATATGTGATAGAAACCATGAGTACGGAAGTTTTGGCAAGATTTCTCGTGAGGAACCATTAGAAAAGTAACTCTAGATGATGTTTTGCATAGATTTCAAAAAAAATGAAAACCCGTATGGCACAATTTTAAACATGTTTATAATGACGTTTGACATGTTTCTTATGGTTATATAAATTTTAGTTTGATGTTCTTTTGTTTTACATAACCCGACCCGATATAAACCGATTTTTATATATACCCAGGGGCCTAAAATCTTTAAAAATATTCCGCACCCCCATAGAAAAATTCCTGGGTCCGCCACTGCTTCAACGGATTGTTTGAGCTCACGGATTTGTTTTTTGGTCGCCTCAGTTGTCCATCCATCCGGGTATTACTCGTCTACTCCCACCTAAGCAAGCTTAAGTTTTCACGTGCTCCACATCCAATGACCCAAAACTCGTTGGTGATGTTTAGGGTTGTTCACGAGCCGAGCCGAGCGGACCTTTGCTCGTGCTTGGCTCGTTTACAAACCGAACCGAGCAGAGCGGCTCATTTAGAACTGAGCCTCAAATCAATCGAGCATTTTCGAGCGGTAAAAATTCCAAGCGAGCGTCGAGCGATTTGGATAACCTTGTCGCCCAATTTAAATTTGCTGAGAGTGATAGTGACAATGTTGGGTCTCATGTTTCTATGTCTTTAAAAACATGCACATTTCATGGCATAATATTTTTCTTATGAATAACAATGTTGTAGCCGACGAGACGATGATTATATTGCACGAAAAATTACGTTAAGAGCAGGAGACGTTCGACTTAGGGTAACAATATGAAACATTGAGGCGATGAGCAGATTATCGTTTATCGGTTTATGGTTTAACTTTTAGATTTGATATTAATTTTTTTATCGGCGTGGTTGGGCTAGTACGTAAAGATATAGTTGCAAATTTGTATGTAGTGGACTAAAATATAATAGAGTGGTATATATAAAACTCTAAATTTATATATGTATGTGTAATGTGTGTATATATTTAGGTGTGTGTATATATGTATAAATTATATTTGTGTATATATATGTGTGTGTATATATGTAAGTGTATATGTATATATATACTAATTAAAAATAATAATTCGAGCCGAACCGAGCTGAGCGGACCTTTGCTCATGCTTGGCTCGTTTACAAACCGAACCGAGCTGAGCGGCTCGTTTACAACCGAGCGTCAAATCAAACGAGCATTTTCTGAGCAATTTCCGAACGAGCGTCGAGCGAGCGACGAGCAGCGAGCAATTTGAACAGCCCTAGACTTATGTTTGAGATCTGACATATCTTATGTACCAAGAATCTCTCTTAACCACGATAGAAGGGAATTCCATATAATAAATACTACTTGTCTACATCATGTTTTACTGTTTAAACATTTAATGTTTTTATCTACTTTATGCAAATTATTTTTGTTTAATCTTGTTTATTTTACCTTCATTTCTGATTATTTATTTAAATGTTCAATATCTTGTTTTTTTAGTTAATTGCTCGGATGGTCCATGTGGTTTTCCATTTTTTCACCTTTAGTCCCCAACTTTTTAAAATAGCATGTCTGCTCCCTGTGGTTTGATCTTTTGTTACTCGGATAGTCCCTAAAGTGGATGGACATTAGTTTTCTCAGTTAAGTCTAAGTAAAATGACTAAACTACCCTTACTAATATAAATAATAATTAAAAAACTAAAAGAAATATAATTAATCATTTATAGTGGGTCCCACTCTCACAACACCTTCCCTTCCCTGCTATCTTTCGCCGGTGCCAGTCATCTTCTCCGGCGAAATTGTTTTTCCGGCCACCAAACACCACTTCATTTATTGCCTTGTTGACTTCTTCATCTACAATTTGAAATATATGCCAAATAGTTACAGTGCAAAAGCAAAACTTTGTTTGTTGGTTCTACTATCGCACATCACCAGAACCCGACCACCTTCACTGCCGCCACACGACTACCTGCTCAACACCACCGCAAAACCTGCAACTACCAACCTTAGCTAAACCACTAACCACCGCCTACCACATCATCAAAACATCACCGACTACTCCTCACCTTTAACCCCCACCTCCGACGACAATATCACCACCATGACCTCCGACGACAACATCACCACCACGACCTCCGACCTTGATTCCTGCGATACGAGATGAAACCCTAGCGGCGGTGAGTGGTACCAGGTATTGATTCCGGCGGTACAAGATGAAACCCAACGACGCTCTTGATTCCGACGGGTCTTGATTCAGGCGGTCTTGATTCCGGTGGAAAAGTAAAGGGTTGTGGGGTTTCTGGCAGTCTTGTAGGTTCTGAAAAGGTGGAAGAGGTGGGAAGGGGTAGGGTTGGGTTTAAGAATTTTGGTGTTATTGACGGTGTCGGAAGAGGAAGAGGAAGAGGGGAAAGTTGGAAGGGAGGGTGGAAGGAATGGTGATGGTGTTGCAGGTTTTAGAAATGGGGAAGATGAGGGGGCTAGGTTGGGTTTAAGAAATTTATTTAATTTGTTTTTTCTTATACATGTGGGGCCTATTTAATTATATTTCCTTTTAATTGTTTTAATTTTTATTTTCAATAGTAAGGACATTTATGTAATTTTACAAACACTTAACTGAATAACTTAACACCCATCCAGTGTGGGGACTATCCGAGTAACAAAAGATCAAACCACAGGGAGCAGACATGCTATTTTAAAAAGCTGGGGACTAAACACGAAAAAATGATAAACCACAGGGACTATCTGGGCAATTAACTCTTTTTTTTTTAGATTGAAGATCATGATTTTTATTGTAATTAGTAACTTTTATATATAAGGCCAAACAAATTACACCAAGATAACCGGTAAGCGGGCAACAAGTTGCGCCGCTACCCCCTTTTGAATAGCGAAACCTAACCTAGTAAAAACGAAACCCCGATCTCTAGGAGACGAAATGTTGCTGTGAACAACCCGTTGGACCCGTTCAAGAAATCTGATGGCTTCTGGGGCTAGCGAGCCAAAGGTATCAAAGGCAAAAGGGATAAAGGAATGTTGATTATCCTCGCAGGCTTTTGCATGTTTGTCCTATTTTTTTGTTTAATTGTTCTTACTTTTTGGTTTAATTAGTTGTATTTAAAAGTTTAATAATTAGATAAAAGAGACAAATTTGTGTTTGGTGTGAGTGATACCTAGGGGTGTTCATGAGCCGATCCGATCGAGGGTCTGCTCGTGCTCGGATTGAATTACAACCTATCTGATCCGATTGGATCGAATTTGCAAAACCGAGCACAAAAGTGATGCTCATGCTCGGATTGAATTTGAATCGAGCGGATCGTTTTGCTCGATTTCGCTAGGTTTTTCTCAGCACCGAAATTAAAACATGTGTAGCAAAACAAAAAAAAACTGAAATCAAGACTATTATATGGCTGCATTCAACAAAAACAAATCCTAACTTAATTAAAACATGTCCAACACCTTACTAACAAAAGCAATACATAACTAAAATCGTGATTCTAAAAATGTTCTTAACAATACTAAAACATTTCCCTAAGGTTAATCGAATAGCCATGAGAATGGACCTGAGAATGGCAGCGATATGGGATTGTGAGACGCGATCTACAGGATTAGGAACGGTATTGTGTGATTGTAAGACTTGAGAATGACAGCGATATGTGATTGTGAGACGCAATCTACAGGAACAGGGGCGGCAATATGCATATCGAACAATCAGATTATATGATTGTATTAGGAATTTAGGGTTGGATTTTGGTGTGTGGCATCGGCGATATACACAGATCGAACATTCAAACAATCAGTTTATGTGATTGTGTTAGGAATTAGGGATCTAGGGTTAGATTTTGCTATTAAGTTGGGCTAGTATATTTTTTGGGCTTTTAATTTTTCTTGGGCTAGGTAGTATAACTATATAGAAAAAGTGTATTGTACAAAATGGCTTAACGTACGCTATGTACGCGATGTCAAATCGCATGTTATAAAATAGCATGGATGAAGTCGCATGTGATAATTTTTGATGAAATCGCATGTTGGTTTTTTGTAACAATTTCGCATGTGATAATTTTGATGAATTGGCAATAATCTAGCGCCTTGATATGTTGGACCCTTTAAGATTCTGGAAAGAATTGGCAAAGTGGCCTACAAACTCGAATTACCGGAGGAACTCAGCAACGTCCATCCGACTTTCCATGTTTCGAACCTCAAAAAGTGTCTAGCCGAGCAGAATTTACATGTTCCTCTTGAGGATCTACAATTGGACGAAACATTACACTTCGTAAAAAAGCTAGTTGAGATCATGGACCGAGAGACCAAGAAACTCCGACGCTCACGCATTCCCATTGTGAAGGTTCGTTGGGAAGGCAAACGCGGCGCCGAGTTCACTTGGGAACTCGAGAGTGATATGAAAGTTAAATATCCACAGCTATTCGTTACGCATGCGCCTTAATTTCGGGACGAAATTCCCTAAAGTAGGGGAGGCTGTAACAACCCGACTTTTCGAAGTCAAAGTACAAGTCAAAGTCAAAGTCAAGGTCAATGTCAGGTTGTTATTCAGATATGTCATTCCTTGCTTAATTATTGCCTTGTACTCTCAAACTTCGATAATTGATATATTGGTTAACGCTACTTTAGACTACGATATATTGTTATGTGAAGTGACAATGCAATAAACGCAACTTAACGCTATTTTACTAAACACTACTATTACTAAACTCTATCACATCGCTATCGCAACGCAACTCGAAACACAGTTATTGGTATTGATTCTGTGTGTTTGTGTTATTATGTGCCTTACTTGTGTGTGCCTTGTATATGCTTAAAGGTGTTATCCGCAAACGCAATCGCAACTCTAACGCATCGCAAACTCGAAACGCATACTTACTTTATGCTTTTGTTAGGAGTTATATTATTTGTGTAACTATTGTTTAAAACTATCGCATCGCTTACCCGCAACTCGCTTAAACACAACGCAACACTCAACGCACGAAACGAAAGTCGAAAAACTAACCCGCGCGAGCCAATTGATCGAACGACCATTCGATCGAATGGCCATCCGACCGGATGGCCATCCGACCGGATGACCATCCGATCGGATGGCCATCCGATCGAATGGTCGTCCGACCCATTCACTCTTCACCGCCTTTCTCACCTTTCACCTATAAATACCCCATGTCACATCAACTGTTCATTGATGTGAAAGCTCCGTCCGACCCACGCACTCTCAAGCCCTTTTCTCTCGATTTCTCACGATTCTTGTAAGTTTTCTTCCTAAATCTTGTACTTCCATCTTCATTACACACTTTCTCATCATCTTCTCCATCAAAACACTACTTTTCACCATGGAAATCGCCTGGTTTGGACTGTTTTAGAGTGACGTCACCTTGGTTTCTCATGAACACTGAAGTGTGACCTCATCTCATCAAGAGCGGTTCGGATCTAAGGGATTTCTACATGTTTTACACCGATTTCGACTAAATATAAACATTTTCAAACTATTTCAAACTTTTCTTCAACCTCTTTCACTTTTCACTCAAAATCGATGGAATCCAGACTTGTTCGGGTTTTCTACTCGTACTCTAGTTGAGAACCGGTCCGAGAACGAATTTCTATCGAAGAGACGACCGATTCACGGGTTGGACATGAAACTCCGTCAAGAACAGTTGAGTCTGGTCGAACGGGGTGATTCCCGTCCGATCGGATGAGTTGGGCTTGATGTGATTTCCATTGTTTGACACGTCGTCACGCCGTCTCCGTTAAACCGCAAAACTTTCCAACTTAAACCGATTTTACAAAAATTTGCAAAACATCGAATCACCGATCGAATAGGCGTTCGATCGGATGACCATCCGATCGAACGACTATTCGACCAGGTGCGGAACTTCAAAAGTGTTGAACTTCTTAATCCATTTTTGTAAAACTTCAAAGAATATCAGATTTCCACTAGAATTGCCAACCGATTGAATCGCCATCCGTCCGGGTGACCATTCAATCGGATGAATCGACATTTAGAAACATTTCACATTTTTCAAAATGCTACAACGAAAACTTAAAAGTTCAAAACATTTCACAAACACACTCATTCCATCGAACGACACAGAATGGTCATCCGTCCGGATGACCATCCCTCTGGACGGTCATCCGATCGGACCATCATTCGATCACCCATATCTTCAATGCACTGTTTAACGCGATGTTCAACGCTTACACTATCATTCTCTGATCAGGCTAACTCTCAAGCGCTCCCTTCAATCCAAGGTTGTGTTTATTTACTAAACACGAACTGTGAGTATACTCGAACCCTTTTTGCTTTATGCACTTTTGGGTGTTACATACGTTACCTATATCAAATCACATCAAACACACAACGCAAACACTTTTTATACGCTAACCGCTCTCGCATGTTATATGTGTTTCGATGAATGCATGTATGTTATGTTTACACAGTGATTGTTGCCTGACACCTTAGCAACGATAGTACTATAGTTTGGACTCAGCACCTGTCGTGGACAGGGGTTGTTAAGGGTTTTACTTAACATGGTCACAGTGGTGATAATGTGTTGCGCATTCTACAACTCGCAGTCATGTCGGTTGCATATTTCATTGTCGATAGCTTACTTGCTTCACATTACTACGTGTTACATGCTGGTTATGCGTAAACGCTTTTGCTATACTATATTGTCACACCCCAACCGATGGCGGAAACATCGGGGCATGGCACTGAGCGAAACAGATTGTCTATGAGTATCCATAACAACTATTAATTACCAGATATTTAAACGTCATGTCCCATACCATAACATATCCAAATAAAACAGTTATTACAAATAATTGTCTAAAAAACAAACACTGTTTCGACAACTCAGATTTAGCGTGACATAACTAGACTAGATCATTCATGCTACTTTTTCTTGTTCTTTCGCTTTTTTTTTTGTTAGCACTATAATTTTTCACCACCTTTTGTAATCAACAGTTTACTACTATTACGATTCTACCTTTTTATTTTGTTATAACTTTGATTCCCTTAACCACCTTGTGTTATATGTTATATGATTATTGTATATACCAGTGGCGAAGCTTAGACGAAAACTCAGTGGGGACCAGAATCTCAAAATCCGAATCGGTGAAAGTCGAACTCTTAAATCCAATATTTTACACTAAAAAAAATTCAAAAATTTTCGGTAAAATTAACACTACGAGTGAAAAGTCGGTAGGGGCCTGGGCAACCCCCAATAAAGCTTCGCCAATGTAGATCACACGTCAATAAAAAGGTTTGAAGAGTCAAGTGTCTTAAGTGTCTTCAGGGGAATAACCTTTCTATCTCTAGAGGAAAGATTTGCCTTCATCCTCTCCAATACCAGCTTTGCTTTGAATGAGATTTTTTAGTTGTTACGTTGTTTTGTTTCTTTGTAAGATTGACCTCAGATGTGATGGAATTGAAAGAACCTTAGATGTGATAGAATTGAAAGGAGAGAAACAAGATGATAGCTATGAACAATGTTTTCCGTATTACTAAATAACTCACCAAGTTCCTATTTTAGTAATAAAGGTAACAATATAAGATAACTATGGAGATGAAGAACTAATGATAATGCTAACAAAGTAATGATAATAACTCCAATATATGTAATAAATATATAAAAACAAAGTGAGTAGTAAAGAGATCCTTGGTGAGAATGTCAACAATTTGAGAAGCAACCGAAACGTAACAAACTCCAAGAGCCTTTGCAAATGCCACATTCACGGTGAACTCTAAGTCAAACTTGGGGTGTTTCATGCAATGATGAAACAAATAACTGATAGCCATATAAGTAGCTTCGATGTTGTCACACGTATCGGTAAGATGTATGCAAGGCTTGTGAAGAACGGAAATAATCCAACAGATCTTAACTAGTGTGTGAGCAGGTGTACGATGTTAAGTCTTTATACTAGACGAGCTTTTGTGTCATGTTTGTCATTTAAAAGAAACTTTACACAATGATGACCAAATTTCTCATATGCTCCAATAAAAGCACTTAAAGTTTTTTTGTTACTCTCTAAAGTCACACAACAATTTTTTATTTATTTTTGAGTAAATTGCTAAAATCGTCCCTGGCGTTTATTTACATTTGCTAGATCTATCCAAAAAATGTTTTTTTTTCTCATATGAACCACTGAGGTTTCAAAAAAGTTGCTAAATCCATCCAAAATGACTAATACTCTTAACAATACTAAGTTGATAGAGGGGTAATTTAGTCATTCTTTTAATTTATTTAATTTACCCTTTTTTTAACAGGTTATTACATTCCCACACCCTTTTATAAACAAAACCTTAAAACCTAATTGTTGCAGTTGACCTCAACCCTAAAACCTCTTAATGAGGCTCTTAATGGTTCAGACCTCTTACTGGTTCAACACTTAATGGTTCAGACTGTTTGTTTCACGAGCAGATGTCAGAATGGTTCAGACATTTGCCTCTGAATGGTTAAGTTTTATACTGAGTCTGAACCATTAAGAGCCTTATTAAGAGGTAAACAAACAGTCTGAACCATTAAGTATTGTATGAATTTTTTTTATTAATATGTGTATATTGTGAGGAAACAATGAGCAAAATGCTAAAACGAATAGAAAACACGTTTGTGGAACAACTATTCGCTTTACTAATTAAGTGTGAGCATGTGTCGTTTGTCTTTGATTACTAGCTTAAAACCTAATCTATAAAAGATGTTTTTGTTTTCACCTTTTATAAATGATCGGTTTCAATTATAAATTTCAGATGTTAGTGAAATTAAACATTAGAAAGTCTTTTAAGGTATAAGTAAGGATAAACGAGTAAACGACAACTACATGTTACTAGTGAAAAAATATAATTAAAACTTTTCGACATATAACATATATATTATTTATTTAGATTAGTTATAAAGATAAAGAGTAAACTTCCGTTTTGCTTCCTGTGGTTTGGTCGTTTTAATGGTTTTGCCCCAATCATTTAAAAACGAATTTTCCTCCAATTATTTACTATTTTTTTCCCATTTTGCTACTCGCCTCTAATTCCATCAAAATTGTTTGTTAACTGAAAGGGTATTTTGGTAACATAATATCCTTAGTTTTATACTTGAAGTTACCAAAATACCTTTTTAGTTAACAAACAATTTGGATGGAGTTAGAGACGGTGAGTAAAATGGGAAAAAGATAGTAAACTATTGGAGGAAAATGACTGTTTGTAAATGATTTAGACAAAACCATTAAAACGATCAAACCACAGAAAGCAAAACAAAAGTTTACTCAAACATAAAACTATAACACAAGTGTAAAGATCAATGACTAAAATACCCATTACCTAACCATCGTTTATCAATCGAATTGTTTATTTTGATTCTGGTTCTTCTATATCGATTCGGTTTTTTTTTCTTCTCGCCCACGATTTACGTTTTAATCATATTAAATTGTATATTCAAGTGTAGATGCTCTTTATTCTAAAAAGTAAAAATTGTTAATATTATTTTAAGAACAAAAAGTGGATGCTTGTTTTTTCTTAGTAGTTGGATGTAATCACGCAAAATAGATCGACCTGGTCTGCTGACCGCCATCCATTACACAACAAAAGCCTGCCAAAGGAGTTGAATAAATATTTTTTTGCATTCTTTTTTATTTCAAAAATAAAATACAATTTTATATTAATATGTGACAAAATGAATGTGTACGTAATGAATGAAAGAAGGCTTCGTCAAATATCGGGATATGGTAAAGTTGTTCTCTTAGGTTATAAGATGTGGTCATGACCCTACACATCAGCGTTTTGTCATTCATTTCTAATCTATCATTCAAAACTACTATACTAAAGGTGTGGTCATGATCTAAACCACTATTCTCTTATTTTAATTTATTTTTGTGAAAAAGAAAATGAAATATTAAAAAAATGAAAGGAGGCTCAAGGTTGTCATGGTTTAATCCATACCAACCATGGTGGATGAGCCAAGAGGGTGGTGTAGCAATCCACTAATGATCCTACGTGACGATTGATGATCCAACCCATGACCCCATACCCTTTAGCCTTATCCCTTCAAGAAAAAATAACTGTATGAATTCGATCATTAAACGTTAACTTTTTAATAATCCCAATTAACGTTTTTTTTATTTTATAACAAACCACGTTTCCAATAACCAGACAAATGAATTCCATGCCGATCGAGAGGTTGAAAGTTGGTAGTAAAGAAACATCATCTGATATGATTAAAGGTGAAATACAAAGTTCAATTTCTCACTCATTTATATAATAATGAATTTGATTTTTGACGAGAGAAATCTTTACCACTACATTTCTTCTAAATATTTAGTGTTATTAATTTCTAAGATCCTTAAGAGAGCTTGAGAGCCTAGTGTTACGAACCGTCTGGATTTTAAATCTCCGAGTGGAATATTCAGGGTTGTCTTAATCAAAAAAGATGTTAGAAGAATTATCATAAATGTGATCCAAGCTGCATGAAAGAAAGGATCATGCAAAGTTCCATATAAAACGTAATCTAATCCATGCATAGATTGTAGAATAATTTAGATTGAACTAGTAAGTTAGGAAACATGCATAAATAAGGAGGTTTGTGATGACGGGGGTAGCCCAAGACCAAATAAAGTGACTTAAATACATAAATGCTCAAAAGGTTAAAGGGTTCAAGGGTTGAAAACCCGGGAGCCAAGATAAAGCAACACGTGAACAGTTTTGGTCACATCTCTGATTGCCTCACCAACTCTCCCAGCCGCAAAAATAAGACAAGTCCACATAATACAGTATTTTATCCGCATGTCAAAAGGCTTCAACCCCTAAAAGGGTAAGTCCCCCACTGCAAGCATGTTCACTAGTCAATGGTTTCCTCCTTGAGCGATAACCTTCCCTATAAATGTGACACTTCATTTAGTGCTCAGGACATTCTGGATCAGCTCTGATTCTACGTGAATCTCTGGTCATTGTTCCCAAGTACTTGATCTATGCAAGTCACTCTTCATCGCATTCAACACATTCAACACACACATTCTTATTGCTCCCACATCCGAAACTGAACACATTTCAGTGGAGGATCCCGAGCAAACAACAAAATCAAACTAGTGAACCTCTCTCCACGTCTTGCAAACGTGGGGGGACCCCACGACCTGCGTTAGGCAAAACTAAACCCTTCAACCATTTTGCCTAACCAGCCTCGCTACTAACACTGGTCTATTATTTGTTGCATCAACAAGTTGGCGTCCACCGTGGGGCTACGCCACTAATTTTCTTCAAAAGACCTAGTAGTGTAGCTCCATTCTCTTAAAACTACCATGTCGGAAAGTGAATCTCCGGGATAGGTAAATCAAGTCCCAAATACCTCTACCCCAAGCACTAGCCAAGCTCATATGGCTATACCAACGTCCTTCTCGACACCGGGGAGCACTCCCACTGTAGCCTCATACCCCGAGTTTCTCACTTTCCAAACACCAACTCCGTCCAGATCAGGGGTCCCATCCCCTAACGTCGGTGTCTCTAGCACCCCCTCACGTGTTGAACTCACCCCTGAAGGGGTCGCCAACAATTTTCTAGAGTTGAGGTTTCTTCTCAACCAATATGTGCGTAGGGAGAGAGATAAGTGAGTGAGGATTCGATTGGATTATGACGAACCAGAACCGTCACTATCTCCTGGACCTCCCATTCCTCCGTTTGCAAACTCACAACCTTCTGCATCTAGGGATGAGGCTGGTCCCAGCAATCCTCCTCCAAATCCTAACCCATACCTGTACACGAGGCCAAATCCAAAAACATTTCCTCTTTTCTCTTCCCAACCAGCTACAGCTGGTGCTCCACTAGGGCTATTCAGACATTAGAAGATATGCTTCGGGGTTGTGTAATTGATTTTGGTGGAAGTTGGGACACTCATCTACCACTCATCGAATTCGCCTACAATAATAGCTATCATGCCAGCATCAAAGCTGCACCTTATGAAGCTTTATACGGAAGAAGGTGCCGAACTCCTATCTGTTGGACGGAAGTGGGGGAAAGTCAACTATCAGGACCAGAAATCATTGTGGAGACCACAGAAAAGATCCAGCAAATAAAAGAAAGGATGAAAAGTGCTCAAGATCGACAAAAGAGTTATGCAGATCAGAGGCGTAAACCCCTAGAGTTCCAACTAGGGGATAAAGTAATGCTTAAGGTATCACCTCTGAAAGGAGTGATTCGGTTTGGAAAGAAGGGAAAGTTGAAACCCCGATACATTGGGCCGTTTGAAGTAACAAGCAAAGTAGGACCAGTGGCTTATCGGCTAAAACTTCCTGAATAGCTGACAGGAATACATAATACTTTTCATGTATCAAATTTAAGGAAGTGCCTAGTGGACGAAGCCCAACAAATACCCCTGGAAGACGTACAGGTTGACGACAAACTCAACTTCATTGAAGAACCACTACAAATCGAAGATAGGAAGGTTAAAAAGTTGCGCAAGAAGGAAATCCCGTTAGTCAAAGTTAAGTGGAACGCTGTAACACCTCGAAAATTCACGTCCTATAAGGTGTTGACACGTGTCATAAATTTTGAACGTGTGATAGAATGTTATGAAAGGACTAAAGTTGAAAAACATGGAGAGTATGTGAATATACGTATTCTAAGTGTCAACTGTGAATAAATATACTTCATAATAACCCTACATGATGTTTATAACATCAAATGAATAAATCATGGATCATACGAAGCTAAAAGTGAGAGATTTCAAACTACAGGGGTTAAATGTGTCAACATGTTTAAAGATATACCTCTGAGTGACCTTTTGACAAACCCGAAGCTTTGTAAATGTTAATTATGCTCACTAGAATGCACGATTAAAATTTCATAAAGTTTCGTTAACGTATGAGAAAGATATGATCAAATTCGTGTGCGAAGTGTTAAAGCGTAAACGTTGGAAGTTAGGACTTTTCGGGTGATAATAAAGTTACCCGGGGACCTAACAAAGTAGGTATATGTTTTAAAGCCCTTATGGATCAACATTGAGGGTTAAAATGCAAGAATCAAGTGTCTAACCGGAGTTTGAAGGGCCAAGGATCAATTAGCAAAATCAAAAAATAAGATTTGCTGCTGAAGGCCTCGCGCCACGCGAGGGGTCCCTCGCGCCACGCGAGGGACTGCCAGTTCCAGAATTTTTGTCTTGGCTGCCTTTTTGCAATCTGCTCGATTTTGTCCGAGTTTCCTCATTCTTCTTGGCCCCTAGGCACCCCCTAAATACTAGGAACAAGTGTTGATCAGTTGTGGTGAGTTGTAGACACACATGTCAAGGATTTGTGGTAGATTAAACACTATATAAAGGCATGTTATGCAACCATTGTTCTTCACACCTTCAAGTGCATAACTGATCAATTCTGGAGCTCCCAAGCAGGTCCAACTGATCATAAGTCGTGCATAGGACTCTTGTAAGTATGCTAGTCCTTCTTTATTTGAGTTTAGCTTGTTTAATTAGCTAAAAGTCAAACCGTCGTAAATACGGTTTGACTTCGAGATTAGTCATTAATGGCTCAGTCATATCTCGAATTAAAAGTAGTTATGAGTTGGTATTTATGTGGGTAATAAAACCTCAAAAGGGTTTCCCCTGATCACCACTCTAACCAGGTCAAACGTCGGGTCAAACATATAATTAAAAAGTCAACAGGAAGTTTAAAATGTCATTTATGCATAATTAGCTATCTAGAACATATATAACCTGTTTGATCATTGTTATAACTTATTAATAAGTGTAAGAACATGTCCAAACATGTTCAACCCGACTATTTCCTGTTTAGACCCGGTTCGGAACCGAAAGTCACAAAGTTTGACTTTCACCTTGACTTTCAGTTCTGACCCGTTTAGGCATGTTTTAGAAATGCCTCAGATCTTTAATTGGATTAGGTTACTTGTTAGAACAACCCTCTGTGATTACACACCTTGGTTCATTAGTTATCCAATTAATATGCATGTTTCCGTTAATTGCTCATATGTTGACCGTTATGCCCTTATTACCTTAAAACGTGATTTATGAAAATGTAAAAGTGTAGAAACCTTAAATACTGATATATAAACTTGTATGCAAAGTTTGACATCAGTTTGACTTGTAGATTAAGAGTTATGCTCATTATCGCAAAATTAATGATTTATGTTAATAAAACGGCGTAATTAGCGTATAGCCTAGTTAAGCCTACTTTTTGGTATCAAACTTAATACCCACTGATGTAATATATTATTTTGGGAATTTTAAAGATTTTTAATTAATGTTAGGCTGAGCATAACTC
Organism: Helianthus tuberosus; assembly: GCA_030545235.1. NCBI lineage: Eukaryota > Viridiplantae > Streptophyta > Magnoliopsida > Asterales > Asteraceae > Helianthus > Helianthus tuberosus. The sequence continues at coordinate 202,319,400 of CM060445.1, read as the reverse complement.
ATAGTCGTAGGCTTAATCCGGTAATTGTCGGTTTTGCCCTTACGGGCCATAAAATGAGTTTTACCTATCTAAACGACTCCAAACCTTTTGCTACTGATCACATATGATAAATAAATTATTTTAAGCCTTCTGGAAATATAAAATTATCAGATTTAAGTACCGAACCCGGTAATGCCTTTAATCGCCTTACTTAGCGTTTTTAACGCATAGTATGTTTTAAAATCATATTGGACATAACCGGGTTGATACCTACTGATATAAAAGGAAAATTATAAAATTTTAACAGTAAGCAAAGGTTGATAAACTCAGACTTCAGTTTTGAGCTTTTCGACTTATGTGAAATTACCAAAATACCCCTACGGGGCCTAGTTTGGTTAAAAATGATAAGTTTCACATACATGCTTCAACCTACTGATATAACTTAGCAAATTGAGTATATTTTCTGATTATATCAGACCTGTAGCTCAGATGAATACTTAAACTCTTTTATAACCTTTTAAATGACCAAACTACCCCTACGGGGCCTAGTTTGTGTTTAAATACGTTCGGGCATAAGGAAAGACATCTTACTGATGTCACAACATATTTGAGGCATAATTAACTTAGGAAACCTGTATATGGCTCATATGAATACCCGTCACGCTTATTACGCGTACGGTTCGGTTTATGTAACAAGTTTGCATAAATTAGCCGAAACGGGTCAAACATTATCGTTTTTATCTCAAAATCCAGAGTGTGTTTAGTTTACCCATATTATACAAGTCTCCAAGCTTGTCGGGTCTAAATCACATCCTATTCCGGTCTTCGCTTAATCATGCGTTTTGAACCGTAAACCTTTCCTTAAAACTAACCGGTCTAAGTTACGACTTAAAGACCCGTTAGGAATTTAATAGGTTAATAAAACCTTCGTTCCAGATTGAGAGCCCCAGTAGAAGTACTTGTGCTTGCTGATTAGAATATACGGCTGAGTATAAATTACATTGCTAGCTCAGGTAAATACTTTTAACTTATTTTCCCTTATACGGGCTTGGGATACGGTATTATAAAAATACCGCTTGGTCGGGTGTAGAAACCTTTTAATCGGAGATGATTAAATTGCATAATCCCGTTTTAATCTGTATTGATTGATAACAAATAACATTGGGGGTTAATGACCGTGTCCTGGATATCCTTGGCTCATTTTAAAAAGTGAATGGCCACGACGTAAGCACAAGGTGTAGACAAAACACCTCCTGTTGCATATGTATAACGTATACTCACTCGTAAGGGTGTCTTCTTGTGAGATTATATTTGTGGTGTGTCGATTAATCTTGTCCGGCTTGTATTGTATAATCACCGGCCCTAAATGTTGGACAACCATGTAAATCGGATACAAGATTTTTATTAATAAAATTGTCCCAAGTATAAAAGATTAATTTTGCCTCTGTGCATTTTAATCAATGTGTCAAGATATTTTGTGCCATTTGCACTCGAATCACTTTTCAAACTCTTTTTCCAAAATGAGTCAGTTAATTGTATTTACCAGTGTAAACTGACGTATTTTCCAAAAGGTTAAGTGACAGGTACTATGCGTAATTGGCTGGGAGCTCAGGGCGTCACTAGGGAATCTTGCAAGTTCTAGATGCCTAAAGTCTGTTGAATAGTTTTTCTTTTATTGACCCGCCTGTGGATCCTTTACCTTCCGTTGTAATACTTTGACATTACTTATATTCGGAATGTAATATATTTATCTTTTGCTTCCGCTGTGCATTATTATATTGTGTTGTTTGACTATCATGTTGCCAACCACGTCACGATACTCCCCCACCGGGCCCACCGGTGACACGTGGAAAATCGGGGTGTGACAAACGCACGTCACGGACCTAACTTTACATGGGAATTAGAAAACATAATGAAAGATAAGTACCCTCATCTTTTTAAGTGATGACAAATTTCAAGGATGAAATTTTTGTAAGGAGGGAAGGATGTAATACCCCGAACCTTAATGTACTGGTTATAAACATATGAATTATGTAATTTATATTTCATATATTGTTAAACGAGTATGATGATTGTGTGAAAGGTGAAATATCTTGACAAGCCTTGGCTAATATATGAGACCGTTTAATGTTAATAATTAAATATATTATTTTTGACCTTACTCCGTTTTTAATGAAACTTAGGTTAAAGCGTAGATAAAAATATGCTCGTTCTAATGACATATTCGTCGTTTTATAAAATGTCATATTTTAAAAGTTATACGAGAAAAACGAGTGAAGCAGCTGAATTAATATATATAAGCAAGCAAGCTAGCAGGTCAAGCAGGCAGGTAGGCACGTCAATTGAATCCCACATCGACCCGAAAGGGTTTTGAGGTGCTTGCTTGCTTGCTTTAAATAAGAGTCTTAGTAGTTTGTTTAGGTACCAGTTTCTTTAATGGAAACGCTCTAGTATAGAGAATCCCGAGTATACGATACCCCGTTGGGTGTTGTTAATAGTCGCTTTTGGAGCGCGAGTAGGAGCAGGAGTAGGGAAACTCTATATCAACGTGTCGTAGATAGTTTTAAGGTATGCTCTCGTTTACGTTTATGTTTAGTTATTTATTATTCAATTTTAGTAGTTAATAGGAGTATTATTATTAGTAGTAATATTATTATTAGCAGTAGTGGTAATGTTAGTATTATTTTTAGGTACTAGGGTTATTGTCAGGGGTGGGTATGGGTAGCCTAGCCTTAGTTAAGCATAGATTGATCAACCATGCTTAAACAAGGCAGCACTAACCAATATCCAACCATGATAATGACTAGTTAGGTGTACCATTACCTAACCTAGGATTATGTAATTGTGTCAGGACTTTGAGACATAACCTAGTCGTACTAGCAGCTGTAAAGCAATTGCTAATCAGGTGAGTTATCATACTTGTCTTTTAAACTGTGATAGTATACTCGTCCATAACTGGTAATAATGAGAATGCTGCAGTATGCATGTGTCAGTAGGGGTATATGGGATCCTATTATGCTTAATGAGGTGTGTCACTCTGGGAAGGGTAATAAGGTGTTGTACCCACAGGCACTTCGTGCTTATAAGGTCCAACGACACACACTCATACCTATGTGACGGCCGTAGGGGGACACAGCTGGAGGACCAGTATGTCTCTTGTACGGTGGTTTGTGACAAGTCAAATGTGACCTATAAGGTTCAATGAGGCCCAACCTGACTATAACGTGGTCACATGCCCATATTGTGTATGCATATAATGTAAACTGTGGTCTGTCTTTATAAAAATTGTATAGTATGAGCTCACCAGTATATATCTGACGTCGTTTTGAGTATACTTATATCAGGTGAGTCATGAGGAAAGCTATAGGAACTACTTGACAGTTGTAGAGTTTTAGAAGATCAAGGAGTTCTTAGTTGCCAATAGTTTGTAAATAAATAAAGTGTTGTACTCAGACTATTATAAGTTTTAATGAAAGTTTAGTTTGTTTCCGCTGTAAGTGTATCAATTGTGCACAACCACCCGGGTTACGGGGTGGGTGTTACAAAAATACTACCACCGAGTTTAGCTCGTAAATTTGTTTCGTTAACCTTCCTTGTAAAGAGTTCTTAAACAACACATGATATCCCTTTTATCACGTTTTGTCTGTAAAGATATCCGGGTAGCTAAATTAAAAGCTTAACTTAGAACGATTCTAGTTCGTCACACAAGGGTAGAAATAGAGGAGACAATCTTGACCTAAAGCCTTCTAAGTGAGTCAGTTTGGGTTGCTTTTAAAATTATACGGGTTGGTTTAAATAAGATATTTTAACTAAATGGGTCATAATGAGTTAGTTAAAATTTCGTCTTTTATCACTATAAACTAATCTACAAATTCCACATGTTTGTCTAATCACATAGCAAGATAAAAAATGCAATAATGAATGTTGAATAAATTGTATATATAGAAACCCAGTTTGGGTTTTTCTAAAAAGGAGGCCAATCATACTCTGTTAGTGATAATCAACTATTAAGCAAGTTGGCTACTTGCTGGGAAATAAATTTATTAGATAATGTCAACTCCATTCCGGCAAACAATACTCGCTTTTGAGCAAACTATAACTAAACTCTTAATACTTTTTAAATTAAATAAATTACCAAAAATATTTAGCAATAGATGTAGTTTAGTTATTATAGAATTAAAGAAAATGTGAGTTGCAGTTAAAAAAACTGTAAGCTTTTCAAATTATAGTACCCTTGTGGAGGGTTCAAAACTTCAAATGAGAAGAAAAAATTTGTAAGAATAAAAAGAATAAGTTTTAAACCAATAGAAATGCTTTATTTTACTTAAGTTAATATGTGTATTTAATGTTATTAATAAGGGTATATAGGTAAATTTCTAATTATAATTAATTAGCTAACTAATTAAACTCGTAACTCACTTTTAAATATACTCTTTGAAGATAAAATAATTTAGGGTGAAGGACAATTTTCGACATGTATAGGATAAATTTTAGTATATGTGTAGGATAAATTCTTAAATGTGTATGATAAATTTAAATATGCGTAGGGTAAATTTCGGTAAGTGTAAGATACATGTAAGATAAATTTTAAAATGTGTAGGATAAAATGTTTTTTTGCTTTATTAATTAGAGATAACATAATTAATGGGAGGAGTTATAAACTATTTAATGTTTTACCATTATGTCATTTCTTCTTTTTCTTCTCACATTAAATTTCTTCTCAAATGAACATTTCCCTAGTACCCTTTACTTATATATATATTGTAGTAATTATTATCATTTAAAAGTATTAACTACTCTTATTAAATCCAAAAGGTTAGTTGATTTATATTTTAACTAGGTTAATGCCCGCGTAATACACGAGCTTCAACCAAAATCATATTATTTACTTTGAAATGAAATATTCTGTACAAATACATACATTGGAAGAAACAAACAGAAAACTATTCAAATGCCGGAAAAAACTTCCTTGTAGACTACATTTGTTGTTTTACTCGTTACATTCCCATCTTTGTCTAGTCTAAGATCCCGCGAATTTCGCGGGTGGACTAACATACAAATATTTAACTTAAAACTGTTGAAATAATCCTTTGAAAGAAATAAACGTTCAAGTAACGAAATCATACCTCTACCCCCAGGTACGTAATGTATCAAACCCATGGATACGTAATGTATCAAAATTAAGCAAATTCAACATACATTTAAAGGCATTAATTTCAATTAACTTAATAACAAACCTCCCACGCTTGCTATCCAACGAAGACGAAACACGCGAATTCAGCCCTAAATTCTCCGCATTGAGTAAAAGATCAGGCGAACAGAACGAAGACGATGAAAACTCCCATTTCGAATCACCTTTCTTCCAATCTTAAACCCGCTCCTCCTCTTTCTCCTTCTCAACATCATCATCATCATCGTCGTCATCATCATCCACCTTGGGTAATGTCAGTTTATTCTCAAACGCCTTGATCAAACTCATCACTCTTCCGGATCCAGTTCCTGCATTCAACAACTTCTCCCGTCTTCTCTTCTCACCAGACGTCTCAACCACTCCTACATTAAGTTTATAAAATTTAGAAATTGATTTCTTGATTAAAATCAAGAACCTATCATTTTTATAGCATATAGCAACAAAAATTAGACGTTTCACAAATCACATAATAATAGTAACTGATTGATTACAAAAAAAACAAAACACCACAAATAACCAATAACTACAATACCTCAATGGTTTTGACAGTGGGCTTGTTGAGGCGTTTTAAGTGTTTGTGAATTATTAAAATTCAATCAAGTTTTAATCCCCAAAATTCAATCAAGTTTAAATTACAAATTCAACTATTAAAATTCAAGTTTTAATCACTGTACTTCAAGTTTCATTCAACATAAAAAGTCACTCGTTTCTTGACACAAAAACCACAATGTGTCTAACATTTTTCTCAACAACACACCTGCATGATTTGCATCAAAGCATGTAGTCATCAACCATCAAGATTGACAATATAACTAATAAGAAAGGGACATAAAGTGATGGAAACTGAAATGTTTAGTCAATGACCAGAGCAACAAATATAACTATATTGGGCTTTTGTCCAAATACACTATAGTGAACTATAGTGAACTGTGACGCCACATTTCATTGAGTTAGCATCTAGTTCATAGACACATTTACAACTTGGTTCAACCATGGTTCTTAGAATGCTAAGAGTTCAGTTCTGTGAACTTCTTTTTAAAAATATAAGCAAACTCCAATTCACCAACAGAAGCCAATCCATCAAACACTTTCTGTCTCGCCTTTATATACGGTATGAAACCTCTGTTCGTCATCCTCATAATAACTTTACCTGCCAAAACAAACAAACTGGATTCTGAACACGTCTCAGCAACCAACTTATAACTCTCGAACCCAATTTGTATATCCATTTCTTCGAGAAAAATAACCATTTCAACAGCTTTATGCACATCTTTATTAGCCCGCATTGACTTCAGAACCTTAACCACCAGTTCTTTCCTAGGGGACAATCTGAACTTAGATACCATCTCCTCCATTAACTCTTCAATGTTTTTCGTCTGTCTATAGTGGCAGAGTAGACCGATTACAGAACCGAAACTATCTAAATCCGGCACACATCCTGCACCACCCATGGACCGTAACACCTGAATCACTTCCTCATACTGATCAACTTTGCATAGTGATGAAATAAGATAGTTGCATACACCACCGTCTGGTTTGTATCCAATTGAATGCATTTGCATTAGCATGCTGGCAACAGTATGACCAAATTCCTTTCTTTAATGAATCCGTACACTAGAGAGAAGCAGGTGAGTTTGAGGATCAGGAGTACAGCCCGACCGAAGAGTGCGTTGCAAGATTGCTAAGGATAAAGGTAGAGGATCGGGGCCTTGCAGGGTGAAAGAAAGGATGTAAACGTATGCGCGTTGAGGGTGATTGCGAGGCCTAAGAGGGATAAAACGTTGTAAGATCTCGTCAATGATTTTGGTTCTATGTTCGTGGTGAAAGTTTGAGAGGAATGAGAAAGGATTAGAGGCTTGAGAAGTTTCTTTTGAGGTGTTAAGAATGTCGGCAATTTGACGGTAACTTTTGGCTTCGATGGCTGATTTAATTGATTGTTTAAGTAACTGTTGTGATGAAATTGTATGTATAGGGTATGAAAAACGAACGAAAGCGAAGGAAAACGAACATATTGGTTTACATAGCTTTTCCACCGACACGGCCATTACTTGATTACTATAGCCTGCAGATATAAATCATATGATCAAGCTTCCATTATGCATTCTACTTCAAAATGAACATCAACAAAATATCAAATACCTCAACATGTGTGTATTATAGGGCTGGCGAAAAAGGCCTAATCATGTTAAACAGGTCAGAGACACGATGCAATTAACAACAATTTCATCAAACCATTTGAGCAGAGATAAGAAGCCAACAATCACTTCATTATAATATTGAATATATACAAAGAACACCACATACTAATTTATAGAAAATTGTTGAATACAGAAATTAAACAAAGCTACCTGGTGGTTAAATGAGCCAATGATTTCCGGTACATGAGCCGGTTTTTGATGACGAAGCATAACACGATATCGTTGCAATTGCTTATTTTGTTCAGGCTATAAACAATATAGCACAAAAAGCAATAATCCAAAGAGTCACATACATTATGGAGGCGCAAAAGAGCATAATATGTAACAGTAACGCTCACAAATCAATAAAGGCTTGATTTCTATTCGCTCCAACATTACACGTAGTGTTCATAACTTTACCAAACGACTTCCCGAGTTCAATTAATTCTTCTTCAGTTCATCAGTTCATATTACATTACTTACAAATGATCCGACTTATAACTGTGTATTCGACCTCTACTTTCTTGTATTCTAGTTCGGCACCAGAAACCTAGATTGACATTATTCAGCGCTTCTAAATGCTAATACCAATTACTACGTACTTTCAGATTTGCAACCCGACCCAGAGTAGATAACACCTCCCTGCCATTCCTATTTTTATCAACTCAAGTCACCCTAAATATTTAGCCGATAAATACAACCCTGGTGTAATTGTAATTCGCCACCTCAAAAGAAATAAAATAGACTCGCTAGTGCGATCATAGATGTAGGTCAAACCACGTAAATTCTTGTGTCGTTTTTATTTCAGCTTTTGAGTGTTTAGTTGTGTTTTGGGTGCCGAGGATCATCAGCAGCTGCTATGATCATTTTACAACCCACTGCCGCTGCCGGTCCAAGTTGATTGGGTCAACCTGCTGGTCAACGAAAGTCAACAGCAGCCGCTGTTTGACCAGGTCACTAGAAGCTGATTGCAATCAGCAAAAATCAGAGTTTACCAGATTCAGTCAGGTTTGACCAAAAAGTCAAACAGAAAAGTAAACTAATTTGAACAACCGTTATAACCGATCCTAACAGACACATGACACATAAGAATGATAAAAACGGATTTAAAACCTTAATACGCAATAGCAAGCCTTCATAAAACTAATCAATAGATCATTTTGTCCTATTCATTTCGTCCAGATTCAGTCAGGTTTGACCAAAAGGCATATTTTCCAACTCTAGCATAAAGAATGATATTAACGTACCTCATCTTTTGTGAGGCGAGGGTTATATAGCATCACTTCTCCCATAGTGCTAACCTGAAAACCATTGGTTGAACCTACATTCCGTATGTAAATTGCCCAAAAAAAAAAGTCTGCTAAGCGTGAAACCTTTGTAATCATGAACATAATAGATGAACGTGTCCTTTGGCAATGTAAAGATCTGGACAGATGATAACCAAAAGATATTCAGTTGCATTTTAAAGAAAAATCAAGAACATGATGCATATCAGTTCTTCATCTTTCAATTGGTAGAATTGTATGTTCTTGCCTGTGAGTGGACCGATTCATATAGCTGCTCAGAACTTCCACCCTGCAACAAAATGATTATAAAAAACTAACTATTATCGACAAAGTTTCCACTTATTAAAATACTAATTATACTACTGAACCTGAAAACCCGTTCTTCCACATCCACGTATTAACAAAGCATCACCAGTAAATGCCATTCTAGGTTGAGGCTGATCAGGTCCATCACCGGTCAATATAAGATTCAAACAGATAATTGAAATTAGAATTCATAAAATTGAAGTACTAAGCAGCAAATCAAACCCATCAATCATCAATTGAGCTTCCAATTGAACAGTGCAAACAGAGTATCATAATCAAGGCACAAAAAATAGTAAATTACTAATCGAAATTCTATTTATCAACAAACCCATAAACCCAATTCTATCTAAATCAGCGATCGAGCATATAAATGCAATTCATTAAAGAAAGGGGGTGCTTTTAACATTCAACCGTTAACGAAATCAAACGAATCAAATGACATAATAGAATAATCGAACCACAAAGAGATTACCGTCGAGTTTAGAGTCTTGAACTCCGATGAATGTTGATTAAAACCTTCCGGGTTGCTCAGTAGAGGAATCGCCGATTAGGGGGAATCGCCGATTAGGGTTTCGGAGCAATCGTTTGATAGATTTTGAGAGAATGAGAGAGAGAGAGAGTAGAGACCAAGCGTATCAAAGAAGCCAAAATCAATCATACCCTTAGGGGCTGTTTGGCAACATCTGAACCAATAAGTGCTGAATGAATAAGAGGTCTGAATGGGTAAGAGGGTCTGAATGGGTAAGTGCTGAACCAGTAAAGTGATGTTTGGTTCCATATCTGGATGACAGTGTAAAATGACATTTTTACCCCTCCCCACAAAATAAACCCGTTTTAATTTTTTTTCTATAAACCCAGTATCATCATCATCATTCATCAGTTTTCACTCATCACCCCCCCCCCCTCTTCCCCTTTCTCTCCCTACCTGCAACACCGCCATCATCATCATCATCTCCTCTTCCCCTTTCTCTCCCTACCTGCAACCACCAAGAACAATCCAATGACCAGATCCCCAAATCAAGAACCCTAGATCCGAACAACCGGACTCAAGACAAACAGCGGAACTCCGCCGCTGCTGAACGTCGCCGCCGCTGTGTGCCGCCGCTGAACTCCGCCGGAAAACGGCTCTGCTATTGACGTTGTTGCTGAACATCACACACCCCCATCTCGAAGAACAGGAGAGAAAGTGAGACAGAGTGACGGAGTGAGAAGGAAAGGGAAGCACGACAGCGGCACCGCCGCTCACGGCGGCGACAGTGGAGGCGACGGTGGTGGTTTGAGGCTCCGACGATGAATTTCACCGGTAAAACTCCTCCCCGTCTTCTTTCGTCTCCTTCTTTTTCTTGCTGGGGTGATGTGAGGGATATTGAAATCTATGATGAAGGAGAGGAGAGCACAGATTGTTTTTAGGGCAAAGGGTATGTGTGTCAACATTTTCTTTCAGCGTGTGTTATTAACTGAATTGTTCAGACTGAATGGAACCATTAAGAGGTGGGTCTTTTAATCAACCAAACACATATGCCTCTGACCGATTCAGAGGTGGACCTCTGAATGGTTTCATTCAGAGCCAACCAAACAGGCCCTTAGAGCAATGCCACATGTCCTCTCATTTGAGATATGCCACATGTATGCTTATTTGGCATCAACCAGGGCCGGCTCAACCATTTTGGTGGCCTAAGGCGAAGTAAAATCTTGTGGCCTTTTTCCCAAAAAAATGTATGTAACTGAAAGTTAAACTTGAAGGGCCCAAGTGTAATTATTTGAAAGATTGTGTTAAAATTTAAAAACAAGGAAAAAAAATGTTGAACCAGGGATTCGAACCCGGGTCTCACCAACATCCATACATACACAAAACCACTACACTACCAACCATCAATCTGCTGATAATCTACACCCTAAATCTTTTATAAATGGACTGTAGTTTCATCAAATTGTGAGGCCCTATAGTTTTGGTGGCCCAAGGCCCAAGCCTCATTTGGCTTACCCTTGGGCCGGCCCTGGCATCAACCATAGGGTGACATGTGTCTCCCAATGGTTTGCTTTATTAGAGATATAGATATTAATAATCATTTAAAAGTATTAACTACTCTTGTTAAATCCAAAAGGTTAGTTGATTTATATTTTAATATTAATATACAAGCTTGTCATTTACAATTGACTAAAACATTTGAAATCTGTGAGCGTTAAATTATATATGTGGTGTTGGTATCATTGAAATTCCTTATATATATTAATTCATAACAATATGAGCAACAGTTACTTTTTTTTTGTTTTATTATAGTTTTTTCTTTTATGCTTTTCTTTTTTCCTATATAAACTTTAAGATTATATTTATGTAACAAAATTTTGGCTTTGTTATAATTTTGTAACAAAAATTAAATTAGTTTAGTTTTTTATAATAGTTTTGTTTTACGTTTTCTCTCAGGTTTGTTGTTGTTTGGTTGCTACATAGCACGATGTTTGTTGGTCACATTTTGTCTGTTTTTACCCCCCTCAAATTTTTAATATGTGTCGGTATATATTTTAACGTCTATGGTTTACGTCACGTGAGTCACTAAGCGTTAAAATTCATGATTTTTTTTCACAATTTTTCTCGGTTTTGATCTTCGTTTAGTTGCTACTTAGCAACGACTTTATACCTCCCACTCCGCAACACTGGTAGCATGGTTTTACACCCTCAACCCCGCAACGTGGGGGGTTAAGACTAGTTGTTATTATAAACTTAGGCTACAAGTCAAATAATCCAACTAAGTTGTAAAATTTGGACTAACTTATTACTATACTCACAATTTTCATATTCACTTCTAAGTTGTGGGAATTTATCCTTTGATCTTTGGTTAAATATGTAATTAACAACTATCAGATAAAACATCAAAATAGAACTTATAGGTCATTTGGATCCATCAATATAAAAACGGACCGACTTAAATAATATTTTATCCTCAGTTGATTAGGTAGATACAATTAAATATTTAATGAGAATTTGAACTGTTAAAATTAATATAACACGTTGAAAGAGATTCAAAATGCATTTCAATTTGACAAGAACTAGTTTTAACCTATTCTAGCTCCACCCATTCAATAAATACTGTCATACTTAAATACTATAGTCATTAACTCTACAGAAATGAACTTCATTAAGTCAAACATATGTTGGTTATAGCTGTTTTTAAGATATTTCTTATGTTATATTATTTTCTGTGGCACTATTTTCATTGCCTAAAAAAGATGTAACTCAATTTAGGAGGATGTCATCTTGATCAAGTGAGTGGGTATATACCAAACCCCAAAACTACATTCAAAAAGTCTTATTCTAAAAGTAGCTTGCCATCATTGTATTGTATTGTATGTCTTTCCTTCTTATTCCTAGGTTTTATTTTTACTTTTTTGACTGCTCAAAATATATTCGTATCCAAATTTTGAATAACCTTTGTTTGTTTGTTTCCTTCAACAAATTACTACTCGCTCTTTTCCCATTTGAGAGCTCGCGATGCGACGATTGAGTGGGTCTTCACTGCAAGTCTTGCATGTTAGGTTTCCGAGTTTGGTTCTTGGGTTGGAAAACTCACATGAGTTAGGAGAAGAGGATGATCGGTCAAAGTGTGGTCTCAAGGGGTTTACCAATCATATTTCAATATTGTTGTGTGGGTTCAATAGGTTAATCAAAATTGGGTTCAAGAGGCTTTTCGGGTTATATTAGTGGTGCACAAAAAACCCGAACCCGGACCCGAAAAAAAAACCCGGAACCGGGTATTATAAAACCCGGGTTTTTTATACCCGAACCTGACCCTACCCGTAGGGTAGGGACCGGGTATGCATATTTGATCTAAAACCCGAACCCGGAACCGGTTTTTTTTATACCCGGTTTATACCCGAAACCCGGTTTTATAAATACCCGAACCCGGAACCGGGTTTTATAAATACCCGGAACCGGTTTTAAAAAAAACCCGATTTTGATGTAATCTTGTTTAATTATGTATGCATTAAGACTTCTAGTTCTTATGATTTAACAAAATTATGTATGCACTTTGATGTAATCTTGTTTAATTATTAGGTTTCTAATGATATTTGCCACCGCGACTTAATTATTTAGTATATTTCATTACAAGTGGAAACAAATATGCCAATATATGTTGGCCCTTCTATTTTCTTTGTTTGTTTAATATCATTATTAGTTTTTGTATTTAATAAATTGTGCCTCTGTTTATAAAGTTCAAGAATAACCACATGAAGAACTATAAATTGTGCCTCTGTTTATAAATTGTGTCTCTGTTTATCAATAGATTTGATGTCTATGTGTGAGAGTTATGTTTGATACATTTTATAAGCATAGTTCCGGTCGGGTTTTTTAATACCCGGTGCGGGTTTTTTCCCAACCCGATGCATACCCGAACCCTACCCGATGAATACCCGAACCGGACCCGAACCCGGAAATAGGGTATTATAATACCCGGGTTTTATAAAACCCGACCCGAACCCTACCCGAACCCGGGTATATAGGGTATACATTTTTTGTAGAGAACCCGGACCCGACCCGGTTTTTAAAAAAAACCCGATTTTGTAAAACCCGATCCTACCCGAACCCGATCCAACCCGAAACCCGGTTTTAAAAAAAACCGATTTGTGCACCACTAGGTTATATGACACATTTCTATTAGCTATGTGTGTGGCTTTATTGGGTTAAAGAGGGTAACCACCCCAAGTAAAAAATATATAAAAATACTTTTGATTTTGTATTTGCAAAGTTAATATATATATATATATAGGGAGAAGATCATGCGAGAACCACCTATTATTGCGAGAACCGCGAGAACCAATGTGAACACAACCAAAAATGCCTAAAAATAGATAAAAATCACACAAATTTTTTTTTAATATTTTTTAAATAAAAATCGCTACTTTTCGAAGCCAAAAAAATTAAAAAAAAATTTTAATTTTTTTTTTTTGCCACTAAAAGTAGCGATTTGAGCATAAAAAATATTAAAAAAAAATTTAGATTTTTTTAGATTTTTTTTAGAGTTTTTTAGGATTTTTGGGGGTTTAGTTTTTAGCATTTTAGCTAGGGGGGGTTAGGTTTTTTTTTGGGGGGGGGGGGGTGGGGGGTTAGGTTTTTTTTAGGTTTTTTAGCTATTTTTTCACATTGGTTCTCGCAATAAGGGTGGTTCTCGCATGAACTCCTCCCTATATATATATATATATATATATATATATAGGATCAAGATAATTTCAGAACCAAAAAAATTTACAGAACTTACAGAACTCATCTAAACCATTAGATCATTTAATCAAGGGTCAATATAAATGGTGGCATTTTTGTAATAATCTACAAGTTTTAAGGGATAATATATTAACTAAGAAGGGTAATTACGGGATATCCAACAATAAAAATTTAAAACACCAAATATTTCCTATTAATATGGTTATTTAGTTATCATTCTCATTGTTTTATCTCTATCGAGATCCACCCATCAACTATTAAACCATGTTCTATCTTTTGTGGCCATCGATTACATCTTTTGTTGCTTTATTTCTGATGATAATTGCTTAAAGTCTGTTTCAGTTTGGGATTTTTTCACTAGCATTTTTATCAACTATTGTTGCATATGATTGGTTCTATATTATATTATTTCTTTGTGGCTTAATTTTATTCATGAATAATGAACATATTACATTCTGTTTTTTTTTTGTTTGCAGTTTTGAAAATTTACAATATTTCTTTGTGAGCTACTTTTGTTCAACAAACATTATATTTATATGTTTGTATTTATATTTCTTTGTGCCGCATGAACAATTACGTTACATTATTCTTCTTCTTTTGTGCACTACTTATTTACATATGTGTAAAACCTATTGTATGCATATATGTAACAAGCGAACATATATGTAAATAGCATATTTACATCTATGTAACTTATATGAAGGTTTAGGAAAGAAACTTTTAAACATATCACTTATATGAAGATACGTAAAAATGCTAAAAACACTATTGATTAGTATATATTGAAAAATTTGATGATGGACTAGATGATTTACATATATGTAAACAATATAATTACACATATGTATAAGATTCGCATATATGTTAATCAATTTTTGATATTAAATCAGTTTCAAGAAAATATAGTTTAAACCTTTAAAAGTACGTAAAAAATGGATAATGGAGTGATAAAAGGAGAGACAGTTAATAGTTTGTTTATTACTTAATTAACAAGAGACATATATTATTTCAAAGATTACCATTTTACCCTTCTTTATTTACTTCAAGATTAAAAAAAATGAGTGGTCAATATCAGTTCTGCAAGTTCTGATTAAAATAGGGTTCTGAAAAGAACCCAACCCTATATATATATAGGGAGGAACTCATGCGAGAACCACCATTATTGTGAGAACCGCGAGAACCAATGTGAACACAACCTAAAATAGCTAAAAAAAAACCTAACCCCCACCCCCCCCCCCCCCCAAAAAAAACCTAACCCCCCCCCCCCCCCCTCAAGCTAAATGCTAAAAACTAAAACCCCTAAAAAACCTAAAAAAAACCTAACCCCCCCCCCCCCCCCAAAAAAAAACCTAAACCCCCTCCCTCAGCCCCCCAAAAACCTAAACCCCCCCCCCCCCCCCCCAAGCTAAAATGCTAAAAACTAAACCCCCAAAAAACCTAAAAAAAAATCTAAAAAAATAAAAAAAAATCTAAATTTTTTTTTTGATTTTTTTAATATTTTTTATGTTAAAATCGCTACTTTTAGAAGCCAAAAAAAATATTTTTTTTTTAAATTTAAATTATTTTTTTTTTGCTTCGAAAAGTAGCGATTTTTTTTATAAAAAATATTAAAAAAAAATTGTGTGATTTTTAGCTGTTTTTAGGCATTTTTGGTTGTGTTCACATTGGTTCTCGCGGTTCTCGCAATAAGAGGTGGTTCTCGCATGATCTTCTCCCTATGTATATAAAGGAGGGAAGATTGAGATGGTTTGAGCATGTGAAGAGGAGGCAGACAATAGAGCCAGTTAGAGTAGTTGAAACTCTCGCGGTGGAGGGGAGGAGGAATAGAGGCAGACCCAAAATCACTTGGGATGAGCGGATTAGGCAGGATTTGCAAAAATTGCACCTCTCTGAGAACATGGTCCATGATAGGAGCTCGTGGAGACGGAGGATTAAGGTTAAAGATTTCTAGGAGAGGGTTCAATTGTGTTTTTAGAGGTAGTGAATAGCGGTAGATATGTATCTATTTGTATAGGCTGTTTGTGTTGTTATATTTGCCTTGTTTACCATGCACTCTATTACCACTCATGTTATATTGGTAGCTCCATACACACACACACACATACACCTCATGCTCTATATTTTTTTTTTCTCTTTCTTCCCTGGGTGTTTTGGAGCCGAGGGTCTCACTGGAAGCAGCCTCTCTATCCCTAGGGATAGTGGTAAGGTGTGCCTACATCCCACCCTCCCCAGACCCTACCAATAGCTCTGCTATTTGTGGGATTTTACTGGGCATGATTGATTGATTGATTGATTTGCAAAGTTAAAAAATATATATATACACTTTTGATTTTGTATTTACAAAGTTAAAATGAATTTTTATTATTATTATTATTATTATTATTATTATTATTATTATTATTATTATTATTATTTACCTGCATATACGTTATTTATACTCTATTGTCCTTTTACTTTTTATCGGATTAAACTTACTAAATACCATAATTAACATCTATGACTTAGTGATCTAGTGGCATGGTGTTTGTTCCTTTGGCTAGAAGGTGTTGTATAAAGCCTCTAAGGGCTTTATCACGCCACATCAGCGCCATGTCACATAGGGGGCTTTAAAACCCCCACTTTAACTTGCATGCAATGGTTTAAAGTCATCATTATCATTACCTAATTATTTTTTATTTAAATTCAAACATTGTTTAATTTTGATATATTAATTGAAATTTAAATAACAAGAAAAAATATAAATGATTGGGCTTCTTCTCGTAAATACTTAATCGCCTCTTGCGTCATTACGATAAGCATATCGTCGACAATACCGTCAGATGAAGAGCTGGACGAATCGGATGAAGAGTGGGATGACATTTTTTATATTAAAATGATTGGAGAGAATGTGTGTTCTTTAGTGATTGGTGTGTGTTTGAGTTTGTGATTGATTTGTGTAAGTATATGTATATATATTAGATATTTAATAGGTTCTTTTATAAAATTTTGACACTTAGAAAAATATAAGTTTTGGTGAAACTTACTCCCCAAAAATTCACCTAAAAATATTTATCAATGTTTCCTAATTTTTGTACAAAATTACAATCTAAGAAATAAGGATTTCTTCAAGTTAAAATCAATATTAAGTATGTATATTTTTAGGGAAAATGTATATATTTAGTGATCACCAAATTTTGTGCTAACTGTATATTATGTGTATTATATGTAGTAGTGTATTAGGAACATGAAAATACACTAAATACTCTCAAGGAGTATCACCAACAAAATACACATAAAAATACATAACAAATACCTAAGAATATTCATACAAAATAACCCATGAAAGGGTATATGGACAAATACAAGAAACTATATTTATATAAATATATTCCTTAACATGAAAGGGTATATGGACAAATACAAGAAACTATATTTATATAAATATATTCCTTAACCAATTTTGGACTTGGACAAGTAATGGACAATTTTAGACATAAATATATATATTTGGACAAATATATATATAACTATTACCAAGTAATGAGAATTATACAAAAATCGAAAAATAACAAAAATAAATATATATTTTACAAGCATAACAAAATATATATGTTTCACACAAGTCTTAAAAATATATTATTTTTAAGAAATATAATTCCGGAAAGTATTAAAAAATCAAAGTATTGATTTTTGACAAATAATGTGAAATACGCAAGTATTTACATAAAAATACAAGTATACTTCCCTAAGTATACTTACACAAAAATAATATTGAAAATACTATTTAACAAAATACTTATATTTATTTTTGGCAAATAATATAAGTAACATATTTTGGACAAGTTAAAAATATAGATTATTTTTAACACTTATTGATCTTTACATATTACATATACACCTATATTTTTTGGAAGTAAAATATATATTTACAAGAGAACAATACAAATTCAAAATACAAGAACACGACGAATGGGCGAGACCCGACAAACAAGGGCACGACCCTCACACATGATGAACACACGCAAAACAAATACTCAACTTAA